>VBSM01003216.1:193100-210715 GCA_008086735.1 Cheirogaleus medius | reverse complement strand
AAAAAAAAACTGTGTAAGTACAAATTTTAATAGCAGAGAAAAACACACTGGTTAAAAAAAAACAAACAAAATAGAGCAAGCTACAAAACACTTTACATCCTACATTTACCAGAAAGGAATTGAGACAGGTAAACACATAGGACCATGCATGGAAAAAAGGCTGAAAGGTAATTACACCAAAATGTTAATGGCACTGAGCCCGTGGATGTTCATTACACTCTTCCTGCTACTTTTGCATGTTTGAAAACTTCTATAATAATTTTTTCAAAGTTTGTCCCAGTGCTAAAGTAAGAGGGCAAGCCAATCCAAGCACACTGCCTAAAATGGCCTCATTTTCAAACTACACCAATAGGCCCTGAGGAGAGACCAGAGCTACTCAGAAGACCCTCTAGGCAAGGGGACTCGGCCTCAGTCCTTCCGCAGGTCTCGTGTGCCTGACAACCCATGTCCCAGTGCGAGCCAAGCCTCTACTTCATCCAATCAGGAAAGGTGAAAGGATCTTTTTAGGTCACTTCCTCTCTGTTGTGCAAGCTCTAACTCTGGCACCCATCCAGCGGCTGCCTAGCAACAGGTGCACCATAAAGGGACGGTATCTCTTAAAAGGAACAAAACAGAAAACCACAGAAATACACTTGGGGAAGCTAAAGTGGGTAGGTAGATGCACCTGGTAGCTATAAAATAGAGTTTTAAAAAAATCCAAAGTTGGTTATTTTTTGGTTCTTTGATCTGTTGAGCCTCTTCTTAAAAACCTCTGTTTGAAAGCTCAAAACCCTCTGAGGGAAATACTGAATGGCCTAAAGCAAAGCCACATACACTAGACAGTTAGAGCTGGAGAAATGCATTTAACACTCAGCTGTCCCTTCTTACAATCATGTAAAATCCTTGTATGCAATTAATACAGGAAATGAAGGAAACCATCTCTGGCCTAGCCAACCCAAGCCACAGCCGACCTGTGAGGTGTGCCAATTTGAGGTTCCCAAGAGTGGGTCTTCTATATCTAGGGTCCCCAAATCTATAAGCTTTAAACATGTGTGTGTGTATGTATATGTATGTGGACGTGTGTGTATATATGTATGTATGTATGTATGTATGTATGCATTCATTCCTGGATCCAACCCTGGGGTATCCTGGTTCAGGCATAGCTAGAGTAGGGACCCAGAATAAATTGCTTTTTAAAAAAATTCACTGAGGTAAATATGCAGATTAGTCAAATAAGGGAACCACTATTTTAATCCAAATTTACTAGATTGCTAACTTTAAATAGGTAGGTTAAACAAACCACTTTTACATGTTCATCTGCCTAGGACACTTGACTACTCCATTTGCAAAAGGTACTCAAAAGTTTTCTGGAACTGAAAAGTAAATACATGGTTATTTTACAAATATAATCTATAAAAGCCAAAAACTCAAGAAATATTAATGCCCTCTTTTGATCACTGATGCTTTAATTCCGACTTCTCATCCAAATAACTAGGGTTTGTTTTTTTTACAGTTCAAAAAGAATGCGATAGTATAGTATTTTACTAGTTTAAAATCCTTTTTCCTTTTATTTTACATCAGGTAATGTGCCACCGTAACAAGGTTTGAGGGAGGCACATCTCACACATGTGCATGAAAACCCAATCATCATGTTTATAAACTACTAAAATAGACCTTAAGATTTTAAAAACAGAAGTGAAAAGTAATTTTTCACAGAAACCATCACCTATCTTTCTAAAAGTTACAGATATCAAATAAGTCTGATGACAACACTTCTTGAAATCCAAGTTTATCCTAGATGCTTCTCAACTTACAGTGGGGTTACATCCTGATAAACCTATCCTAAAGTCAAAAAGTCATAAGTTGAAGCATCATAAGTCGGGGACAGTCTGTACATATTTTCTTGCTAAATAGGATATTTTATGAGCAACTTGTTTTTCCACTTGGCATCACAGGACCATCCTCCTCATCTATAAAAGCATCTCCCATACTTTTTAAAGGCTCATTTAGTATTCCTTTGCTTTTTTGAGACAGAGTCTTGCTCTGTCACCCCAGGTAGAGTGCAGTGGTAGCATCATAGCTCACTGCAACCTCAAACTCCTGGGCTCAAGTGATCTTCCTGCCTCAGCCTCCTGAGTAGCTGGGACTACAAGCGCATGCCACCACACCCAGTTAATTTTAATTTTTTCTATTTTTAGTAGAGACAGGGTCTTGCTCTTGCTCTTGCCCAGGCTGGTCTCGAATTCCTGAGTTCAAGCAATCCTCCCACCTCAGCCTCCCAGAGTGCTAGGATTACAGGTGTGAGCCACTACGCCCGGTTCATTTAATATTCTGTAATGTAAATATATAAAAATGTATTGAATCACTTCCTTACCGATGGACATTTAAGCAGTTTCCAAATTTTCATTCCTGTAGCAATGCTATAAACATTCTTGCTCACGTATTCTCACACATGTGAACAGTTTCCCACCCTTTGAGTTCAAACTGTACTGAGGTTCTTGTTTTCTCCAAGTTTTGGATCTCTAAGGGTAACTAATTCTCACAGGAACAATTTTCTTCCAGTTCTGCTCTAGGCTGCAGGGATGATGTGTAATCTCTTTTGTGTCAAAATCAATTTACCTTGGGGATACAATAATATAGGGAACTGAAATCACTCAAACGTCTTAAAGCCCATTAAAACCCCTTTAAAAATCACAAGTGATTCTAACTATATGCTTTTCTCTATTAATTGATTTTTACTATAAGGATGTATTACTTTTATAAATGTTTTAAAGTAGAATTTCAAATTCCTCTTATTAGAATGCTATACACACATTTATATGTTCAAGAAAATGAGAATTAGAGCAAGAGTAGAAAAAGGAAAAAACACTAGTATTTAGCCAGATATTAGGTTTTGTATCCTTGACATGTATTCAGGATGGACATTAAACCAAATGAGCCTTTAACATGAACATGTGAAAGAGTAATAGCACCAAGCCTGCCTCCTCCACCATGAGGTGTCCATCACGTGACATGTGGAAAGGCAGATGTCTAGGAAAATAATTGCCAAATAATGTCATGCCAATATCTCCTTCTTGAATAATGAACTCCTTGTTCCTATTAAGATCCATTGTTTAGGGATGCTTTCGTTACCTGAAACCAAGAAAAATTATCTTTACTCTCAAAGAGAGTACTAAAACATTCCCAAGAAGGAACAGCAACAACATAACCTCTGACTCAAGAAATTCTCTGGTTCAGTAATTTGATGACAAAAAGGCCTGCTGATGAGCAGAATGCAGCATGCCAGGGGTCAAGGCTGGCTGCTGCTTTTGCACATGGCTTCCCCTGCCTTTGAATTAGGAGCACTCTTCTTAAACTAGAAATGCTGAACAATGCTAGACAAAGTCTACATCAATACCATAAGACTTAATATCCACATGGCACATCTCCTCAAGAAGAAAAAGATACACAGAAAAGGTTAAACTTCCTATCCTCACTAGAGACATCTCAGGACAAAAGCACTGGGTGATTGTGGTCAGCAGAATAATGGCCCCAAAGATGTCCACATCCCAATCCCCAGAACCTGTGAATATGTTAAATTACATGGCAAGGGGGGATTAAGGTTGCAGGTGGAATTAAATTTGCTAATCAGTCAACTTCAAAGAGGGAGATTATCCTGGATTATCCAGGTGGGCACAAGTGTCCTTAAAAGTGGAGGAGGCACTCTGGGAGGCCGAGGTGGGAGGATCGCTCGAGGTCAGGAGTTCAGCCTGAGCAAGAGCAAAACCCCATTTCTACTAAAAATACAAAGAAATTAGCAGGACAACTAAAAATATACTGAAAACATTAGCCAGGCATCGTGGCGCATGCCTGTAGTCCCAGCTAATCGGGAGGCTGAAGCAGGAGGACTGCTTGAGCCCAGGAGTTTGAGGTTGCTGTGAGCTAGGCTGATGCCATGGCACTCTAGCCCGGGCAAGAGAGTGAGACTCTGTCTCAAAAAAATTAAAAAAAAAAAAAAAAAAAGCAGAGGAGGGAGGCAGGAAAGTCAGGGTCAGAGTTATGGACATGAGGAAGACTCAACTGGCCGCTGCTGGCTTTGAAGATGGATGAAGGGCTCAGAGCCACAGAATACAGAAAGAAGCTGGAAGAGGCAAGAAAACGGATCTGCCTTAGAGCCTGCAGAAGGAACACAGCCCTGCTGATATAGTGATCTTAGCCCGGTGAGACCCATTCCAGACTTCTGACCTCCAGGGCTGTAAGATAATAAATGAATGTTGTTTTAAGCCACTACATTTGTGATAAGTCGTTGCAGCAGCAACAGGAAACTAAAACAGTGGAGCCACTTCTTTTGTCTCTCTGCATTGTGCTGAGGGCACGTCCCTCAAAGCAGCATTCTATCAAGATGTCTATCAGCTGCTTTCTGGATTTTTTTAAATCATGAAAAAAAAACCCTGCCAATATTTAATCCCTTTCAAGATACAGACATCTGTCAAACACCATAACACTTTCTAGAATAAAGTGGACTCACACCACAAATCATCTTACTGTAGTCTATACAGCAGTTCCCCATCCACAGAAGATATGTTCCAAGAGCCCTAGTGCATGCCCAGAACCAGAGAGAGTATTCAACCCTATATATGCTATGTTTTTCCTATACATTATGTACCTATGATAAAGTTTAATTTAGAAAGTGGGCAAAGTAAGGGATTAACAACAATTAATAATAAACTAGAACAATTATAACTATATACTATAATAAGAGTTATGTGAATATAGTGTCTCTCTCTCAAAATATTTTACTGTGTTTTACTATTTTCAAACCACAGTAGATTGGTGGATAATTGAAACCACAGAAAGTGAAACTGTGGATAAGGGGATTACTGTATTAGCCCCTATTAAAGAATTTCTTTGCTACATTCATCTTTCAGCATAGAATAAACTTATTTTTCATCTAAATATCCTTTTTTTTTTAAGATTTGTACTGAGATCTCTTAAAGCACAGAAAGTGTCTCTACAATCCCCCCAGCAAGTCAACAGTGAGGAATTACTAACTGGTTATCACCAGAACCAAAACTAGGCCTCCAAACAAACCCCAAAGCAGAAGAATGGAATGAGATGTTGTGTGCGTGAGGTAAGGGCTCTAGTTTCAGCTGCAATTCACAAGTTGCCAGAAGCAACCTCAGTGACCTTACTTTCAACATCAGAAGCAGATTGGGGGAGTCCGGGGAGCATGGATTTAATGATTCAGTCAACAAACTCTGAGTGCCTACAATGTGCCAGGCACATGGGTTGTGGGTTGGATTGGATAACAAAAAAGACGAAGATTCCTGCCTTCGCAGAGCTTCTCTTTCAGCTGGAGAAGATGGACCACACATAAACACCGTAACTTCCAGAGGATGGCAGGGCGGGGGAGGGTGTGCAGCAGGCTGTTTAGCTAAATGGGACAAGCTGGGCAAGTCTTGACACAGTGAAGGAACCAAGCAGCAGGATATGTGGATGAAAAGTATCCCAACCACAGTGAATGGTTAGAGAAAGGCCCCAGTGGGAGAATATGCCATGCACTGAGAGGAGTCTGCTGGGTGCAATGAGCCCTCCCTGAGGCATCAACAGACTCAAAGAGGAGCTTCTAGTATGTACCGTGGAACACTAGGAAGTGGTGGTTCCTTCTAGAGTTAGACCCCAAAGTCTAGGGTAGAATCTCTATTTCTTTTAGGATATTATAAATCCATAAAATAATCTTTCAATTCTAATTCTAGGAATCTTTTCAGAATTTCATTTCCTCCATGCTTTGTCACTGCAGTCTGGGCACAAGAGGAAATCACAGAAGTCTCTGTCAAAGTTAGAGAGCAGGCTGTAGAAGAAATCGCCCCCTTTAACAGACGAGGAAAAGTCAGTGTAGACAGAGACGAATCTGAAGTAGGCTATTCAGAAGACCAGGAGGGCATCAACTCCAAGCAAGACACTGACGGGACCTTCAACAGCTATATCCGACTCGATTTTGCTGTCAGGCTGTTATCCTAAGAAAAGAATGACAGTCCACCAGGAGACAAAAACCAAGAGGCACCAGAACAAGAAGACACTGGTGTTTCCAGGGCTCCCAGTGTACTCCTGAGAACCAGGGTCTACAGCTGAACTGAGAGCAGCCAATGATCAAAATCTGATTTTTAAAAAAATCCTTCAAAGACAGTCATAAATTGGCATTGTTATTTAATGGTTATGAATCTGGGCCCCAAATTCTACTTTGAACCAATAAAGCTGGGGTCTTATATTTCAAGACCCTTGGTGACCCCAGCAAGGTACTCACGTCCTGATGATACCTGACGAGACCCTGTCAAAAACCAGCCTCTCCCCTGGCCAGGGACAAAGCTGCCAAGCCAGGTCTCCGGCAGGAAACTGGGCGAGCTCTGCAGCTCCCCCGAAGAAATGCCATTCTCCTGCCAGCGTTCTCCTGTTTCACTGCCAAGTGCTCTTCCAACAGCCTTTATGTTTAGTCACAACGGGCTCCTGGAAGGGGCTGAGAGGTGAGCTCAGCCCAGATTTGCAAGAGGCAGGATCACTAACACTATACTTTTACCTAGTTACCTGGATTTCTCATAAATCCTGGTTGCCCAACCACAAACGTGTTCTGGCTCCAAGGACTCCTCCAAGGCCAGAATGCAAAGCTCTTGCGGCCGCAGCCCCAGTCCCAGCCCCAGCCCCAGCCCCAGCCCGCCAGAGACACTGGGAGGAAACAGTGGTCTTTAAACCACTACCACCCACCTTCACTGCGTGGTCCCATGAACTCAAATCCTCAAATCTCCACCCTCAGATTAACAATGGCTCTTTCAATATAAATTTGTGTAATAAGCCACAGCACAAATTTAACCAAAAAACTGCCCAAACTATATTAAGACATGGAATTCTGTGCCCTAATTCAAGGAGAAAGATGGAAAGCTTAGAAAGTACATAAAAAGTGTATAAGGTACGTAAAAGTGTAAGTATATTCAAATGAAGAGAGGGATGTGAAACAACAGGAAACGAGGAGGAGCAGGCAGTACAGACGCAGCCCATTAAAAGCAAGACCTCTGGAGCGGAGTCTGAGAGATTTGAGTTCCAACGCCAGCTAGACCACCAGTCAGCTATGTCACTTTACACAAACAATCTCTCAATGTATCCATTTCCTCACCTGTGAAACAGATGCAGTATTTGGTTCTACCACACAGGATAACTGTGAGGAATAAATAAGAACTTACGAGGCTGGATACAGCGGCTCACACCTGTAATCCCAGCACTTTGGAAGGCTGAGGTGGGAGGATCACTTGAGGCCAGGAATTCAAGACCAGCCTGGGCAACACAGTGAGACCCTATCTCTACAAAAAATAAGAAAAAACATCCAGGCATGGTAGTGCACACCTGTAGTCCCAGCTACATGGGAGGTAGGAGGATCACTTGAGCCCAGGAATTCAAGGCTGCAATAAGCTGTGATCATGCCACTGCACTCCAGCCTGGATGACAGAGCAAGATCTTATCTCTTAAAAAAAAAAAGAATTTATGAAAAATGTTCAGCAATGAACCTGGTACACAGCAATTAATTAACTACTATTGTAGAAATAGTTATGGCAGTAATATACCCTCTGGAACGCTCCCATCTCATTTGACCTCAGTGGTGTCAGGTGGTTTACTCAAAAGTATTTTTCACCAAGAACACACTGCAAACTGAAAGCCTCCAAGCTCCCGTAGCATTTGTTGATATCTCCATCACAGCACCTGCTGCATACTCTTGAAATTTTTCAACTTGTCAACTACCCTACACTATGAGCTTCTTGAAAGCAGCAGGGCCTGTCTTTTAAAATTCTTCATGTCCTGAGTATCAGGCAAAGACCCTGACACAAAGAAGATAATTTTAAAATGGTTGGATATGCTGGGCCCAGTGGTCCACGCCTGTAATCCCAACAACTCGGAAGGCTGAGGCAGGAAGATCACTTGAGGCCAGGAGTTCAAGACCAGTCTAGGCAAAACAGCAAGACCTCATCTCTACAAAAAAAAAATTTTTTTAATTAGCGAGGTGTGGTGGCATGAGCCTGTAGTCCCAGCTACTGGAGGCTGAGGCAGGAGCTTCGGATCACTTGAGCCTAGGAATTCGAGGCTGCAGTGTGCTGTGAGTGGGCCACTGCACTCCAGCTTCGGCGACAGAGTGAGACCCAGTCTCTAAAAAACAATAAAAAAGTTTGAATAGATGACAAATGGGTGGATTTTATTCCATTTATCATGGAAAATAATTTAAACAGTAAGAAAGAGAAAAGAATCAAATGCTTTTCCAAGCCAGAATAACTGGGGTGATAAGTAAATGGTGATAAAACTTAAAAAATTAGGGAAGTCCGTGGGAACACTTGAACGAAGACGGGCAACAGCATGCCTTAGACATGCTGAATTTCAGATGATGATGGAATATCCAAGAGGAAGTGTCCAGTAAGCAGTTGAAAATGCCAGAATACAGCTAAAAACTGAAACGCTCTCTTAATTTCAATCATTAGGGCTGTTGGAAGTTATATTTCAGGGAATTAGAGAACACAAGAGAAAGTAACTTAAGCTAAATAGGCTGTAGAAACACATGCAGTCTGCAGCTGCTGGGTACAGAAGCCCAAACAGACAAAATGAAACATGAGCCCAGTCCTACTGGAGGTTTACGACCCACAGTGTACAAATACTTTAATTCAAGACTGGTTCAGAATTATTTTCAAAATGCATACAAGAGTCTATAGACAATCTTAAATATACCAATTAAAAACAAAAGGTTCTCCATTCAGCATCACCTTCCTGCTACTGCTCTCTCTCTCTCTCTCTCCATTTACAGAGTAGTTACTTCAAGAGTTATACGACACCTGCCTTCAAAGACTCCTTTTCAGACCTCTTCCTCTACATGGTACGCCAACGATGACATCACTGGACCTCTCAGTCAGCATGTGGCATCACCTATTCCTGGGTTCCACTCCCACTCACGTGTTGATTATCTCTTGAGTTCCAGGTCCAAATCAACGGGCCTCTCAAAGCAGAGAGTTCCTGTAACATTCCGTAAGTACCGCAAACCCTACACAGCAAGTACTACAAACCCTACACAGTACATCCCAAACCGAAATCTTATGTTCAAATCTAGACACCCTCAGTCTAAAAGCTCTCCAAGTAGTCATCCAAAGACAGAAGCCAGGCCCTCATCTAAACCCTGTTTCTCGTATCTCCATTCAATGCTATGCCCCTCCCAAATGCTGGCAACCAAATCTGTCAACTTCATATCCCTCACTGCTCTCGTATTTCCTCTCTCCTTTCTGCTACTCCCACTGCCTTCATTCAGGCCCTCCTCTCTCTTTCACCTGGAAGGGTGCAACAGTTTCTTAAGGCTGTGGTCCCCAACCCCCAGTCCGAGGCTTGTTAGGGACCGAGCTGCAGAGCTCTTCAGGCCCCCTCTCCCCCCTCCCCTCCCCATCCGCCTCCCTAGTCCAGTGGAAAAGTCATCTTCCATGAAACTTAGGAACCGAGTTTGGTGCGGGGCATGGCGCACAGCACAAGGTGAGCGGCTGGTGAGCTTCGCCAAGCTTCAAGCTTCACTGTTCCCCATCGCTGGCATCACTGCCTGAGCTCTGCCTCCCCCCAGCAGTGGAAAAATTATCTTCCATAAAACTGGTCCCTGGTGCCAAAAAGGTTGGGGACCACTGCCTTAACAGTCTCTCCACTGCCAATCTGAACCACACTAAGTCAGAGGAATCTTTCTAAAATGCAAAATAATCATCATAAAATACCCCCAGTTTAAACTCTCCCCTGGCTCCTTGTGGCCCAGAAAACAAGTCCTTCCTAACACACACTGAGGCCGCCACAGTTCTGCGCCCCCTTTCCTCTAACCCTGTCTCTGGCCCCCTCGCTCCAGCTCACACCCTGCTCTCTAGGCACTCAGAACCACTTGCAGCTCCCCAAAGGCGCCAAGCTACTCCACACCTCTTGGCCTCTGCTCCTTCTCTTTGCCTACAATCTATTTCTTTGCCATTTCTCCTAGTTGGCACCAACTCATCTTCCACAATCCAGCTCAAGTGCCAGTTCCTCTATGAACCTTCCCCTGCCCAATCCAGTTCCATCCCAATGCCAGGGGGAAGTGATACTGCTCTCCTTGGCTCACCTAAGTGTTTCATGCACACCGCCTGCCACATCCACTCTGACACACTACTTTGAGGCTTGGTGCCATGTCTGTCTTCTCATTCTGGACTCAAAGCATCGTGACAATAAGGACTGCATGGTGTGGAGTGGTCACTAATGCTTGCTGAATAAGCAGTTATAAATTGCTAACAGAAACCAAACCTGTGATATTACCATAAAAGCGGAAAAGCTTTTTTTAACAGCCTTACACAAATTCCATCATTCATGCCCTACATTACTAATTACAATAAATTAATAGATTGTGGCGGGACATGGTGGCTCACGCCTATAATCCCAACACTTTGGGAGGCTGAGGTAGGAGGATCGTTTGAGGCCAGGAGTTCGAGACCAGCCTGGACAATAGCAAGACCCTGTCTCTACAAAAAGAAAAAAAAAATTAGCTGGGCATGGTGGTGCACACCTATAGTCCCAGCTACTTGTGAGGCTGAGTAAGGAGGATTGCTTGAGCCTAGGAGTTTGAGGTTACCGTGAGCTATGATGACACCACTGCACTCCAACCAGGGCAACAGAGTGAGACCCTGTTGCAAAAGAAAAAAAAAAAATATATATATATATAGATAGACAGATAGAGATAGAGAAAGAGAGAGAGAGAGAGATTGTAACAATGTCAGATAAGGGCATGCTTCTGAAATAGAAACTTCCTTGACGACTCAAAAAAAAAAGGTGGAAAATACGAAAAGACCCGGATAAGTAAGGTTATCCTGACCTTTGCTATAAAATTCAGTCATCACAGAAAGCAGCTAATAACTATCTTACTACCACAAAAGCAGAAATATACAATGTCACACTACCTTGGAAACTGGAGTGGTAAAAATCCCCTAAACACCCTTGTGTTTTTCTGTAGTCAGTGCAAAGAGAGAAGCAAAACAACATTAGCAGCAGTTTCAGAGGATGTGGGATTCACTTCTTGAACATTTCTAAATAATTTTCCACCTCCTCCATGCCTCTATTATTGCAACTGAAACTAAGCAACAATAATTAGAGAGACAATCAAGAAGTAGTGTGGCAATGGAGCAAATGGGCAGGTTCAGGCAAAGGACTTTTCTTCAGAAGCCCACTCTCCAAGACTTTCATCTTGGGGGGTGAGCAGGAAAGGGGAGGGTGCATGTAAGGAGAGTAGTCTCTACCACACGCACAGCTCGCAAGCTGAAGTTTTCCAGCCTCCGAGGCACCGTGCAGCACAACACACACACACGCACGTCTCCTCCTTCTGCCCCACTGTCCCATGATGTGTGTCTCCACCCTTGAAACAAGAAGGCAATCTCCTTGTAATTCCTACTATAGAATGAGTATCCTAATAATCATGGATGCAAGAAATACACAAATTTAGAAAAGAGCAGGTATGATCCATAAAATTCCACAAACTGTTTATCATTATAAGCCAGACCAGTAAGATTTAATTCACAATTTCTCCTCTAAAGGAAACATCTTGTATTTTGCCATAAGACAGTACATGGGTTGAGACATCTTTCATCTTTAAGAGAAAAATTAAGGAAAGGTAAATAAGTGACTACTACAATTAGCCAAAATCTGACCCAAACCCCAGTCAGAACTGATACATATTCTCCCCATACTTAAAATATCAAAGTGAAAAAAAGCCTATAAATCACTTGTTTGATAGCAGCCATAAAAAAAGGTTAATCTCAGTTAAATAAATAAATAAACCATCATCCCATATGAAATAGCCAATTTATAATACACGAATATGCAAAAAATATTTTCAAGCTAGCTAGTAATCAATAGATTTAATGAGACACCATTTTGTAAACACTAAATTCTTGTTTTAAGAAAAAAGCTGTTAAATGTTAATCTTCACTGGTGGCACATTTGCACTGATACTGGTACATGTACCCATACATTGCTAAGAGCAGGGTAAATTGGTACAGCCCTTTTGGAAAGCAAATTGGCACCATGCATCAAGAATTCTAAAAATGTTTATACTCTGACATGTTAATGTCACCCCTGGGAATCGATCTTAAAGACCACAAAGTGTATAATTATGGCAACCATATGTTCCAGATTTTCTAAGAAAGCCCTCACTTCATATAATTGTGTTTTTTTCAATAAAGGCAAATCCTTAAGTGTGTAACTAAATTTGAGAACAATGGAAGTCATCCATAGCACAGAAAAACAAAGAAAACTGGTTGTGCAGAGGGTCAAACATGTACAGGAAAGTGTTCTTGTTTCCAACTGAGATGGAAAGTTGAAGACAAAAACTCAAACTCGCTGCACAGTAACTTTTGCCAGGTGGGACTTGGTTCGATCTGTTATTCCCTCAGCACTTGCTGGGCTGCCTCCTTCTGTTGGGTCCCAGCCCATGCTTGTTGTGGAGGCACAAAGATGAAAAGCAAATTTCTCCTAAATGCAACGGGCTCCCCTCCCCATCCCACAGCAGCGCCCATGCACGCCGCTGTCCACACCTCACTTTACCTTCTGATGACGAAAGGCATGCCCGAGTTGAGACCACCACACCACCCATTCACACTGGAGCTTATTTCCTAAAGGCCGGTTCCTCGTCGTGTTGAATTAGAGATAAGTCTAAAGCTAATAAAGAGCAGGAGGAGCAGAAGCTGTGCTCCGGAATGGCCCTGACTGGCAATGTGAACCCCATGATCTTCTGAAGAGCCCACCCTAGGAAAGCTGATTACTCTGTCATCGCTCTGATGCAGAATCATCACCACTAACATTTCCAACTGCTACCCGTGGGTGACCACCAGTCTCGCTCTCACCACCTGTCCCCAGGCGAGGCAGAAAGCACACCGCAACCTCGGGATTAGTGATTCCTGGCGCCAGGGCCTTTTGAGAACATGTTTAAAACTAAGGACACTCCAAAATTGCACATACACAACAACTGCCACATACAATTTCAGAAGGGCCCCAGGAGTCCACTAAGAGGTCAACTTCGGGTTAAAAACATCTGCCCAGGTTCAGGAGTCACCAAGAGGAAACACAAAAGCCATAGAGTAGCTGAGTTTGTTCTTGGGCAGGGTATCCTATGAAAGGAAAAATACCTCTTCCTTTTGCAACTGAGAACTGGGAAGTCCAGGAAGAGCAGTGATCTAATAAGAAAGTAATGGGACCCTCAAAAAAAAAAAAAAAAAAACAATAAAACTGCCCAATTATTATTCACACTGTTTAGAGAGAAACTGGAGGAACACATGCCGACCAGCTACAAGCAACAAGAACACCTTTCTTAAAATGTCGACTAAACTTTTAGAAAATATTTCAAAGAAAAATAGGCAAAAAAATTATTTTTCATGTTCTACCTTCCTGCCACCACCCATACACAGGTTTCCATGGTTCATGGTATAGCATGATCCTTTTATAATTTTGATATAAATTCTCCTTTTATTCAAGGTCTTTGGTCACAAACCAGAATACAACACACGTGAACTGGTCCCAACTTTCCCACCCTCGGTATTGGAGATGATGCCTGTGGTACAACTCCTTTCTGTCAAGACACAGAAGAAACTACTCTTTTTAATCAACCCCCTGAAGTATCTACCAGAGCGTTTAGCATGGGAAATCGGGTTACAACTGTCACAAGGCAGGCCCCACCTGCAGCTGACAACACCGCCCTCCACACCCACGCTCACAGGGAACTGTGCGTCCACACCTGCAGTGGTCCCAGCTCCAGAGCGCCTCACCAGCCACAGGGTTAGTTCTCCCCAGGTCCTCACGGCACCACACCTGCCCATGCACAGAAACCAGGCCAGACACCCCGCCAGTCTCCAGGGATCCAAGGGGGCTGGGGTTGGAGGACAGACTGAAGTGAATCATTAAAAGTGATCCTGAAGCTAGGTGTGGCTCCCGTCTGCAGTCTCACCTATGGAGGCTGAGGCCGGAGAATCAATTGAGGCCAGGAGTTCTAGAACAGCCTGAGCAACATAGCAAAACCAGTCTCGTAAAAAAAAAAAAAAAAGTTATCCTGAAAGCCTCCGGTGCAAAGTGTTTTTTATTCTTTCTCTCACCCCTGCCCTGAGAATCCCCTCATACACTTTCAAGGGCCAATGCTGGAGACTGCAGGTACGTTTTTATGCAGTTGCACCTCAGTAATTCTTGCTATATGCAAATCAACTGTTTTCTTGAATGCTTTGCCCCACCACTCTCCCTCTACAGAGAAACTGAAACCTAGTTTTCTCAATTCCTGCTGAAAACATTTATATTCTAACTTAAAATCAGTTCCACCTTGCTTGCATTAGATAATGAATCTGAGAGCTCAATATAAAGATTACATCACAGGCAAATGAAAATTAAGGTATTTCAGAAGCTGAATAAGAAAGGACATTTTGCAGACTCTCTTTTTAAAGAAATAACCTTCCTTTTCATGTGAAAACGTACATAAAAATTACAGGAAATTCTCTGTTGACAATTTGCCCAAATGAAGCTAACTTCTTGAAAGGAGCAAAAATAAGACATGCATTTGCTGTGAACATGGTAAATTCCAAGGACTCTCATTTTACATTTTTATATGGAAATTATTCTTAAAAAGGAGGCATATAATTGATTCAAGGCAAAACTGCAGTCATGAGCTCCAGACTGATGACCGTTACAGTGTAGCAGGATGAAAATACTCTCTGGAAAATCCCTTAAATACTCCCCATAAAGTGCGTTATATGTGGTTTTGTCTTTACAGCCCTGTATAATATTTCACAGAAATGCACACTGATTACAGTCATGCACAGTATGTATGTTATAGAGAGGGTGTATACGAAATTTAATTTCACAAGTTTTTTCTTTTTCCTGAGCACAAATAGTTGCATATATGTAAGTTAACAGTTTGTTGGGTGGCACCCCACAGTGCCATAAACAGGTTTTTCAAAAACCAGTAAAGGCACACCCCACATATGTGCAGTTTGAACCAAATTGTCCCTGTCTCATGAATACCAAAGAGTATTGCAGTAGAGAAAGGCCTTTTTGTTTCTGAAATTCTCTTTAATTGAACAGAGAAACTCTAAGACTCTCTTTCTTTATTATAAATGAGTTGTGTTTTGGAAGTTTTTTAATGCCAAAATGGTAGCGAGGAAGTCATAATGCATTTCCCCAAAGAAATCATTCTAAAAACAGTGGTAGTGTCCTAGGCTGACTCATAAAACCCTACCACTTTACAAGGCAGGACAGGTGCCAGAGCAAAGGAATCACTGCCGACACATGAGCACATACAAAAAGTTAATAGTGTAAGAAATAGTTTCTCATTATTCTGAAAACCAAACATTAAGATTTAAGTTTAGAAGAAAATAATGGAGGTTCTGAGGGAACCTCTAGACATGCCATTTTATACGCTTTATGAATCCATACCACACATTTCCTTGGTTTTAATTTTTTTTATTTTTCAGCTGCTCCTACACAAAGAAACATTTCCTTTTAAAATGTGGGATCTGGTCAAGATAAATTCTCTATAAAACCTGTGAGGGAAATGGACAGTTCTGGAGACTAACGTAAACTATAAAAAAAGTAGAAGTCTTATTCTGCATATGGTCATCTTACACCATTAAGTACTTTTATGTGGTGACCCTATGGGTAGGGAATCTCCTTTAATGCAATCGTTTAGCTCCTCCAAAATAAAAAGACAATGTTTTAAAAATGTTATAGGGGCTGTGCACAGTGGCTCACGCCTGTAATCCCAACACTTTAGGGGGCCGAGGCAGGATCATCACTTGAGACTAGGAGCTGGAGACCCGCCTGGGCAACACAGCAAGAACCCATCTCTAAAAAAATAAATAAATAAGAGAAATGATCAGCTGCGTGTTGTTGCGCACACCTGTAGTCCCTGCCACTAGTCGGCTGAGGCAAGAGGATCGACTGAGCCCAGGGGTCAAGGCTGCAGTGAACTATGGTTGCGCCACCACACTCCAGTCACCGCGACACAGTGAGACTCTGCCTCAAAGAAAAGCAAAAACTGTATAAAGGGGAAGAATAAACTTCTCTCTCATCTCTATGTGTGGCAGGCAGAATTATGGCCCCAAAGATGTTCATGTCCTAATCCCCAGAACCTGTGAACATGTTACCTCACGTGGCAGAAGGGGAATTATGGTTATAGATGAAACTAAGGTTGTTAATCCTCATCCTGGACTACAAGAGGGGGTCCCCTGTAATCTCAAGGGTCCTAATAAGAGGGACAGAGAGAAATGAGAAGATGCTACCTGGTGGCTCTGAAGATGGAAGAGGACCTGGAGCCAAGGAAAGCAGCTAGCCTCTAGAATCTGGAAAAGGCATGGAAACGGACACTCCCCTCCAGCCTCCAGAAGGAACCAGCCCTGCAGACACCTTGGTTTTAGCCCAGCGAGACCTATTTTGCCTTCTGAACTACAGAACTGTAGAATAATAAATGTATGCTAGTGGAGCCACCACGTGCGTGGCAATTTGTTATAGCAGCTATAGGGAAAGAATACACCCTGCTTCCATTTCCCTCTTCTAAGTACAAGATCATGTCACACCTGATGGCAAAGAAGTCACCGTATTGAAACGACCAGACCAATAGCTTCCTGCCTGCCTGGCGGGCAAGAACACCAGGAGAGGGCAAGAAGAAAGCCTGGCAGGCAGAACGCTGGGATCAGAGGGAAATTAAATGGCAAGAGGAGGCAGGAAACGAGCAGCAGGCGAAGCTGGTGAAGGCTTCTCCGCGGTGTGCAGATCAAGGGAAGTCTGGAGGGGCTGAGCAATCTTTTAGGGCCAGCCAGTGGGTGATTTCTTTTTCAATCACCAAAAGAAAGCACACGCTGCTTTTGCTTGAAGGTAACAAGGGGACGTCGGGTGGGTACACACCCCTAACGTTCACGCTTCTGAGCTTCGGTGTCAAGCTGCCCACCAGCAAGTAGTTCCTCCGTGACTCCCTTATAAATAAGCAGGGAGCCGCAACAAGCTTCCCTTTTTACATTTTAACCTGGCCCCCGTCAAAGCCTGCTCCCTACAATGTAAGAAATGTCCCATTAGTCAGTAAACTAGGATTCGGTTCCCTCTGGCCACATCAGCGGTGTAAGTTCTGCGGCATCTGTACTTCGCTAGCAAGCCGCGAAAGTTGCCCACTCGCTCCGTGCGCCGCGTGCCTGAATTCCTCACGAGCGGGCTGTGAACACGTTCGCTAAAGCCCGTCAGACCGCCGGCGGCCCCGGCCAGACGCCTCTCGCTTCCCGAGGGCGAACGCCGCGGACGGCCGCAGGCTCGGGGCACGGGAGCGAGCGGCCCGGTCCCCGTCCGCCGCTGCCCCGCGGAGCGCGCCGCGCCGGCCCCGGTGCGGTGTCCGGGCCGCAGACAGCGCGGGCGGCACCGGGCTCCCGGCCGAACAAAGAAGCGCGCCCGGCGCACAACTCGGACGCCGCGCCCGGCCGGGAGCTGCGGGGACCGCGGCCCGAGCCCGCGCACCGCCGCCGGCGACCCCGACCCTCGTCCCTCAGCGTCCCTGGCCTCCCCCGGCGCGGCGACCCCGGCCTGCGACCCCCGCCGGGCGCCCTCGTCCCTCAGCGCCCCGGCCCCGG
>VBSM01003216.1:150177-169465 GCA_008086735.1 Cheirogaleus medius | reverse complement strand
AAAGGAAATAGAGTCGCAAGAAATTCAGGATAGAATTCGGGGTTTGGAGAGTTACGATGATGTTCCAGAAGATGACTTAACTGTATTTGAACAAATGTAGATTGTTGTACCGTACTTAAAAAAAATAACACATCCCCTGAAAATAAGCCCTAGGGTGTCTTCTTGAGGAAAAATAAATATAAGACCCTGTCTTATTTTCAGGGAAACATGGTAGCACACAGCAGCAAAACACTTCCCTGGATGAAAACCACCCCCCAGAAAACACGCACAAAGCAGAGGGAGGCGGCAACATGAAAGCCCAGACGCACCACACAGCCCCAGACACGGTGAGACGGCCACGGACTTCCCGGCCGGGACTCTGTACATAAGTGCCCTCCGGGAGGAATCTTCTAGAGCTGTGGTCCCCACTCCCGGCCCCCAACTCCTAGGCCAGGGACTGGCACCCCCCCCCCGTGGGGGGTACCATGCATGACAAGAGGTGAGTGGTGGTGTCTGCGGCTTCATCTGTGTTTACAGCCGCTCCCCATTGCCTGAGCTCTGCCTCCAGCCCCACCCCCATCTGTGGAAAAATTATCTTCCATGAAACCGGTCCCTGGTGCCAAAAGGTTTGGGGACTGCTGCTCTAGAGGACAGAATTCACCCAGCCAAGGGGGCCGGGAGGTGCCAACAGGAGAGTGGACAGCAAGCACCAGGAAGATTTGCCTGTAGCCCAAGATTCAAACAAAAGCAGGGGACCACTGGGCAAGAAAGGGACGTCACCGAGCATGTGCCAACAGAAAGAGCACGATGCCAACTAAAATGGCGAGAGAGAGAGAGGAGATAGGAAAGGAGGGCACTGGAAATCCACAGACCAGACCACCAGGGTCCAGAAATCATGGCCAAAGGCATCTCACAAAGGTCTGTGTACAACGTAGTCCCTAGAACAAAATACAGACCTTCCTAAACATCAAAAGAAATTTTAAAAATTAACAAGCAAACTCAGATGAAGAAGCACAGCAAACACACCACACACAATTATCATAAAACACAGTAATATGACAGAGCTGAGAGCAAACTTTTTAGCAGTCTTAATAACAAACGTGAAGGCTCTTAATTTGTCTTTGTTTTTTTTTTTTGAGACAGAGTCTCGCTGTGTTGCCCAAGCGACCCTCCTGCCTCAGCCTCCACGCACAGCTTTACCTCACCTGTTACAAGACCTTCAACCGGCTTACAAGCAAGTCCAAAGCTCACGAGTGCCCGAAATGAAGCGCTCACAAAGTGACGGGCAGAGGCGAAGGTGCAGGTGGCCCCTTCACACGGCAGGGCTGCAGTTCTGACGCCCGGGCGCAGTATTACAGAATTCAAGCCAAAGGCATTGATGTGACACGCACTCTGTCATGCTAAGAGCAACAATTCTCAATGAAGACTCGGTGGTTACAAACATTTAACTGCAGCCATCTGTGTAAAGCAAAACGACACGAGGTGCAAGGAGACAGAAAACACCCATTATTGCAGGGTTAACACGTCACTCAGGGCTAGACAGACAAAGGAGGCACGTGCACATGGATGCAGAGACGAAAACATCATCAACAGGACAGATCTATGCAGACACAGCAAACCTCACACCCTGATGATCTGAGAATTAGCCATCTCTAGTGCTCAGAACATTCACCAACACTGATTACGTAGCAGGCCACAGAGAAAACAGCAGGAAGTTCCGTGAAATAGAAATATTATAAACACGCTCTGATCGCCATGCAAATATACCAAAAACCATGAACAGAACAAAACCCAAAAAGGTCCTTCCGCCTGCAAACTAAATGGAATTGGCTTTACGAAAGGCTCGCCACTCGTGACAGTCTTATTTTTTCTCACCCTGCGACCTTTCACTAGAGACCAGAGGAAGCTCTCTCGCGGACGGCTGTTCGGGGCTCGGCCATCTCTCCCCTGGGCCAGCGTCCAGCGAGGCCCGGCCATCTGACGCTCGGCCTCCCTCCCCTTCCCCCACCCACACGCCCGTGTCTGGCTCAGCACCGCCCACCTTGCCGCCCAGGCCACACACTGTCTCCTCCCCCCACAGCCCCGAGTCCAAACCCTGTGCACCCCCCTCCCGAATTCCTCCCGCCTGCTGGCTCTGCTTCGCTGGCCTGGTCTGGGGCTCGGGTGTCAGTTCTTGTTCTAGGAGTTCTCCAGGTGGCAGCACCCCACGCGCAGAGCTGGGAACCCCGCGGTGGACTCGCTGCACCCCACCCGGAGGTGCCGGTAACGCCACAGCCCTCCCGCCTACCTCAGGGCCGCCTCTCCCAGGAAGGCCCTTCTGGGGCAGGTGATCCTCTGGGCTGTGGCTGCCACAGTCCTCCTCCAGGACAACGTTCCCCACGCAGCGCTGTCAACGCCGGTGGGTTTCCCTGTCCTCGCCAGTTGCCCCGCCAGCTCCTCAGACTCGAGGACCATGGCTTTAACCTCTGAACCCCTAGTGCCGGCAGCACGAGCATTCAGTAAACAGCTACTCAGGTAGGTGGGGGCGGCGCATGAGAACAGAACCTCGCGTGGCAGGAAGGGTCAGCGCAAGGGGAAGGACAGGTGACCAAACCCTCAGAAGAGGCAGAAGCAATCCAGGAATCCGGTAAAGGCTGTATTTGTATCAAGTTACTTAAGTTTGATTCTGTAAGGCTCATTTCCCTAAGAATCTCATCCACCAAGCCAGTTGCTTTCCCACGTCAATCACTCATTGCTACAACTCGACTAACTTCTCTAAAGAACATTCTAGGCATGTTTCCTTAATTGTCTAAGGTATGTCCAGTATTCTAAGCCCAGGCAATAATCAGGAAATCACGAGCATTTCCTATCTGTTTTCTCTCGTCTGAACCCACAAACCCAGGAATGACACAAAAACAATTCTCCGCGGTGACCGTCGCACCGACTGTGTGGCACAAAGCATCAACTGCTCCACGCATACATTCTGTGCTTTCGTTTGAAATTAGGAAATTGTGACCAGGCAGAGTAAAGTCTTAAAAATTGTAAGTTCCTAACCTCAAATGTTCCTGTATGCTTTTAACTTAGAGAGACATCATAATTTCTACCACCGTCATCCTCTGTATCCAAATAGCGAAGTGAAGTTTAAAAGACTGGAAAAGTCCATGGCAATAGCTGAACATTCTAAAAGAGATCTGCTAAAACATCTCCCCTCAACCGAGATGCTGAGACAGAGCTCCCGTCACTCCGCCACGCCCCGACGGCCCTGGGCCAGCACGTGCCGGGAGACAGCCCTTCCCCGGAAGCCAGGGAGACCCCGTGTCTGAGCTGCAGGAGGTCAGACACCGAGACGCAGAATCTACTGCGTCCATCAGAGGAAGCTGGGCAGCGGGGAGCAGGGCCGGCTGCCTCCACGACAATGTCCTGCTGCTGCCTCCAGAAAGACGTCCGAACCCCCGCGGGAAAGGAGGCCGGGCTGCGGCACGTACTTGGCATGGCCGTTCAGGCAGGCCTTCTGCATCGCGTCGATGGTGTACCGCAGAAACTCGTGCGCATCCTCTTGGTTCCCAAAGCGGAAGTGCCGGGCAATCTCTGAAGAGGGAAGAAAGGGGAGGAAGACCTTGTGCCTCTTCTTCCAACAGCCTGCCGCTGCCCCCCCCCCCAGCCAACGCCTGGGTGGCGCGGGGCAAGACAGTCCATGCGCCTTTCCAAAGCGGCAAGCGAAGAAAACAAGAGCGCCACATAAATTCTCACATCCCAGCTATGATTTCATCGCAGCCGCTGTTTTCTCAGTGAGATCTGAGACCTGAACCCTCACTGCTTCACAGAAAAGCCCAAATGCCACCAAGAACACCAAGCCTTTAACACCTTTCGTACCACATAGAAATCTCTAAGACATACGCCAAGTACCGCACGTTTTTGGGCAAACTGCACGTTATTTAAATCATCATAACTATGGTGAAAAACGAGAAAACTCGTGAGCGGTCCTTAACAGATGACACGCGAAACAGGAGAAAACTCGTGAGCTGTCCTTAAGGTGTTAAGAACGTAAAATACAGGCAGGCGCGGTGGCTCATGCCTGCGGTCCTACCACCTGGGGAGGCTGAGGCAGGAGGATCACTTGAGGTCAGGAGTTCCAGTCCAGCCTGAGCAAGAGTAAGACCCCATCTCTACTAAAAACAGAAAGATGAGCCAAGCGCAGTGGCGCACACCTGTCATCCCAGCTACTCGCGAGTCTGAGGAAGGCTCATCACTTGAGCCCAAGAGTTTGAGGCTGCAGTAAGCTGTGATGACACCACTGCACTCTAGCCCAGGTGACCAAGCAAGACCTTGTCTGCAAAAAAAAGTAAAGCCCAAGCAACTAGTTCTCCAAGAGCCCATACAGAACACAGATGGATTATAATTATGTCACAGCGCTGTGATTTACACAGGGTTCAAAAGCCAAGAATGGACCTCTCTTTTCTGCCAAGTGAATGGGAAATGAGACTTTTACAGCATGGGACGACTGGCTCCTTCCTAACGCTCAGAAAGGAGTTGGTACATTCCTCACCCATCCTCCTCCTAGCTCTCTGCCTGCCCAGAACGTGCGGCAGCGCCCTCCACCTGGCCAAACCCTACCTGCCACGACCCACCCCAATAAAGCCTCCCCCACTGACGCCAGTCCACATGTCTCTGAACTACTATTCCTTCGGTCTGCACCGCCACAGGCAGACACTTAGCACATGGGATTCCTAGGACTTCACTTACAACTCTTCTTTCCCTTCCACTAACTCTCCAGCACTTACTACCGAGCAAGCACTTAGCAGGCACCCAACGTGTCGACCCTTACTTTTCAGGTCCCGGATGAAGGAGACGGGCTTGATGGCATTGCCGCTGTTGGCGAAGGCCTGGACGATGTGGTTCTGCATGACACACAGCATGCAGAAGCTCCCCTGCTGACCTGCAACCGGGAAGGAGGAGCCACGGTGAGACAAGAGCTTAAGAAAGAATCGTCGATGACGCCCACGCCCCAACACAGAGCATCCCAACCTGCCTGAAGAGCAGCACAGGCAGGTAACCAGTCTGTGAAAGGATGGCTAAGACACAGAGAACCCAGACTCCTGACACCACGTGGTGATCACCAAGGAAACGCTTGGGGGCCTTGACTCCTCCAAAGCTGTAACCCTAACAATCTCACACCATCACCCTCAGTCAAGGTCGATGACCTGTGCAGGATCCTCTCTGTATCTCAACAGAATTACTCACTTATAAAAAGACTCTGTCTGATTTTCAGAATAGAAGTTTGGAACAATGTCTTCTCTAATTTCTAAGTCACATCATATGGTCAATAGGATAAATATCTTAGGGCTCCCTGACAGCCCCTTAGTTCCTCAAATGTGGGAACCTTTGCTCTGTTGCTTCTAGTAAACACCCCACTGCTATTTATCAGAGGTCAAACACTTTTCCTGTGACGATTCAGAGACTAATTATTTTCTGCTATGTGGACTACATACACAGGCTCTGTTTTGACTATGCAATCTTGCCACTGGGGAGCAAAAGCAGGCAGACAGTATGTAAACAAATGGGCATGGAAGTGTTCAATAAAACTTTATTTACAAACACAGGCAGTGGTCAGATTAGTCTGCAACCCTGCTATATATCAAAGGACCTGTTCCTCATTAGGCTTGACAGTGCACACTTTTACCTTTAAAATTATGACATTTTAAATACAAAGAGATGTACAAAGAGTATACCACCACCCAGCTCTACTCCATTTTAGCTGTTTTTTAAGTAAAACATTGGTACAATAGTTGAACATCCCCTTCAATTCCATTTTCCACATTCCTTCATCCAAAGTAACCACTATCCTGAATCAGGCAATTACTATTCCTGTATCTAGGTACTAATACACAGGTGTCTATCCATAAACAAGGAATGGCATTATAGGTGCAAGTTTACAAAGTTACTCTATATAAATTGTACCACACAGTTATATATCATTTAGCAACTTGCTTTTTTAAAATCCATGTTGCTAGACTTAGCTCTAGTTTCTTCAGTCTTACAGCCAGAATATTTCACAGAGTGAATGCAGACCAGTTTGTTTATGTATCTACTAACACGCATTTAGCCTTTCCATTTTTTCTGCTGTCACAAACATGCTGCAGTGAACAACCGTATACCTGTCCCCTTGTGCACGTGGGTGAGTTTCTCTAAGGTATATACCTAGAAGATAAATTTCTGGATCAAAGGGCAAATACATTCTCAATTCTGCAAGATGCTATCTAGATCACAGTGCATTACCTTTTCAAGTACACCCATCTCAGATGACACAGAATTCAATCCAAATCCATTTTTTCCACCTCAACAGCTCTAATTACGCAGAGGTACTGAATAATACTCAAAATCTTAGACCTATCTCAAAATAAGTAATGGACTAGAATGCAGCCTGCTTACCATAGACAGATAAGAATGCTAGCATTTACACAAAAGTTTTTCTCAGATACATGTTATTGCCTTCAAACAAAGAGGAGGCTTTTATTTTTCATTTAGACTTTTGTTTGACATTCTAACCGTATTCATTTATTACTTTTATGTAGGTTGTTATTTAGTGTTCTTCAGTCAAGGTTTTCTGCACATATTTTGCTAAATTTAGGTCTAATTACTTTATTGCTTATGTTGCTTTTATAAATTTTATAAATTTCTTCATGATGGTTTTTTTTTTGAGATAGAGTCTTGCTCTGTTGTCTGGGCTAGAGCACAGTGGCATCACCATAGACCTCCAACTCCTGGGCTCAAACGATCCTCCTGCCTCAGCCTCCTGAGCAGCTGGGACTACCAGCATGCACCACCACGCCTGGCCGACCTTTCTCTTTTAATCTATTAACACAGTAATAGTAATTCATTGAGGTGGCAGTATCAGTAGTCACTTGTGCTCACAGTGCACCAAGGACTACTTCAAGCACTTAACAGAATTCCAACCTCACAACCACTCTGTGAGGAGGACGAGGGGCAGGAAGCAGGAAGAGGTCACGTAACCCCCTTGAGGACTCACAGCTGTGAAGGGGCAGAGCCGGGATTCAAACCCACAGGCCAGGCTCCTGCATCCTGCTTTTAGCTGCCGCGCTAGTTCCGTAATTACGTTTATAGATATTCCGGTATTACGTCTTTGCATCCCTAGGACAAACACAAGCAGCTTATAGTTTTTTTAAAAACTGTGCCGTTTGCTAGCATTTTTTTCTAGAATTTTTATATCTATGTTCATGAACAAGACAGGATTGCAATTTCTCTTTCTCCTGTTGTCCTTATTTTATTTTTGTTATTCAAGGTGTAAGAACTTCACAGAATGAGCTGGGGAATATTCTCTCCTTTCTATTCTTCACAAGAGTTTGTAAAGGACTGGAACGATTTGTCTGTCATAAGTTTCATAGAACACACCGGTACAATCGTCTCCACTTGGTGTTTTTTTCCATGGAAGATTTTAAATCACTGCTTTAATTTCTTTAACACATTAACTGCCACGTGAGTTGCATTTAACTCACACTAGTTTTGAGTCCAGGACCTCGTACGGCAAAGCCTGGGCAAAACCCTGCAGTTGGTACGTGAAAATATTACTTGTGGATGTTCTTATTGTTACAATTAATATCGACAACTTAATTCTAAAAACATGGATTAAATGAATAGAAGGCAGTAACAAATTTTTCATTAAATTAGAAAGGATCGTTTTGTTTTCGAAGTTTTTATTCTATTTTCATAATAAGACATCACGGCCCCAAAGAAAAACATTTTTTTCCAGTGTGGCATTCAGTGTGTATTGACTCTTCAGACTTTCTATTTCTTTCAGTTTTTGGTTGGTTGTATTTTATGTCACCTTTATTTTACTCATTTTTAATTTTTGCTTTGGGGCATGCTTTATAACGTACATAAAATATATTGGTTCAGTAGGTGTATAAGATAGTTGAATACACATATTTTGGAGGTATCTTTTGCAAACCCTTGTCTCTGTGACTGTTTTCAGGAAAGCTTGGCGACCACGACCCTACCCGACTGGTTCGCCCGCATGGCCCATGCTGCAGCAGACGCCAATCAAATTTAGGTTCGATCGGCTACTACATCACAAACTTCACTCCTGAATTTGATCCAGACTGGAAAGGGCAGTGCCACCAGCACGTGGGCCGGCTAATCCCGAGGACTCAAAGCCAAGCCCGACGGCAGACTCGTACTCACAGCTGCGAGCGTGCTCCCTGGAGAGCAGGTAGTTGGCCAGCGGCGGCGTGTAGGTCAAGCACTGGATGGTGGAGTTCAGGAAGCAGGTGTTGCCGAGGTTGTGGAGCCCCGCACCCACGCGGAAGACCCGCTCCCACCGCAAACACAGGCGCTCCACGGGGAAGAGCACTTTCTGTGGGGCCGGGACGCCATCGCCGCAGCTCTCGTACGCATACTCGCTGCCTGAGAGATAAAGGGACACGGGGAAAAAAAGAAGACAACATCAGTCTATGCACAGGAAGACCGCAGTCATAAATTCCTGGTATGTATGCTTAGCACGCAGTTACTAGAATACAGCATCGAGGGGGAAAGCTCAGGAGTAAACCCAGTCATGCCACGGACCCGCCAGACTGCTTAGGTCTAGAATCCAAGACCCCGCCATGGATGGGGGGACATGACTCAGAGAGTGGGCAGCTGAAGGCACCAGGCCCTGACTCTCCACACCATACTGGGCCCACACGCGGCCCGCCCCATTTCTCTTTCTCGTTTCTAAGGCCTACTTTTGATCCTATTAAACCTGGGGCAGGGCAGCAACTTCCAAGGAACATCCAAGTACACAGATTTCCTCCCTACTGACGCAGGAAAGGGACTCCCGATGCTGGGAGCCACTTAACATCCAAGCGGGTCCTTGGCTTCGTACGAGAAAGAATCCAGGAGTGAGCCACCAAGATAAAGTGAAAGTGAGATGTATTCAAAAACTACAGGAAGTTAGAAAGTCTACTCCACAGACAGCGAGGCAAGTTCTCCCTGCAGAAGAGAACCGGCTCCCTGCAGAAACTATCAAGTCTACTCCACAGAGTAGAGGCAAGTTCTCCCAGCAGAGGAGAACCAACCCCCTGCTTCCTGTTGTCTTTCTGTTTAAGCACCCGGCTAAACAAGGGGAGGAATATTCATGAGGGGGCCCTGTTCCAACACTGTCTGGGTTCTAGCCAGTCAGAACTTGCCCTGCCTTCATCTTGTTTTGATCAGGGCAATTAGAAACTTTGTTTTGACACTTCCTGACTCGGTAAGGCAGTGCTGCAGCAACGCCGTGCCCAAAGCAGCGAGGTACCTCCAGTTCCTGTCTCACTACCAACCCCGCATCACTCCTTCTGTGGCTACAACCTACTGACCCCACGTGAAATTCGTGAGTGACCACATTCTGTTGCTGTTCCCACTGATTAAGTCAACTTTAGTCCATGCACTCAACAAACACACCGTAATGGCCTTTCTAACAGTCTGTTACAAATCTGTACCCTGTCTTCTGGCCTGTGGCTCATCTCCACTCTTGTGGCAACTGGCTCCCTCGGTTTTAGGGTTCAGCAACACATATTTGCTCTTTAAGGACTCCAGTTGGTAGGAGAAACTCTTGCTGGCTGGCTCAAACTCGATCTTCTGCAGAAGAACCTTCTTGGCAGAGGAGGCCAGAAGCTTCCCCAGTTCCCCATCATCGGCCGAGTCCTTGCGGCCAGGCTTCAGGGCTTCCTTCAACTTATCCACTATCGGCATGGTGCATCACTGTGGGGAAAAGAAGGAACACAGACCTGTGAAGGACTGAGGCTCATGAACAAAGACGTCACTTCTCTTAAAATCCCCCCTTTGGTCACTACGGATGCCAAACACCACAAAAGCTGGCCTGGTATCAGCTGCCAGCCCTACGGAGGAGTGTGAAACAAGGAGACACATTTCTCATCATCTGGACACATTGGAGTTCATGTGTCCTCTCTCAAAAAGACAAGGTGCCTCCACGGTAGGGCTACGCAGGCAGTGACCTCCCCTGCTGCATGCATCTCTTTAACACACACTCATCAAGTGGCTCTGGACACACACTTGGTGCTATTTCCTTCCAAAGGCCACCGTGTCCTAATGTTAGCTCAGAACAGGGAAACACTACTTCTCACGCACATTCTGGTTACACACACACGGACAAATCCATGCAATAAAGGAAGCAGCATGCAGTTCAGATTAACATGCACGTCTGTACAGACCTGCACTCTTCAATACGAAGGCCACAGGCCACACGTGGCTACTGAGCACGTGAAATGAGGCTAGACCAAATTGAAATGTGCTGTCAGTGTAAAATACACACCGGATTTCGAAGACGTGTAAGAAAAGAATGGAAAACATCTCAGTAATTTTTAGATTGGTTACAGGTTGAAATGATAGTATCTTACAAATATTGGGTTAAATAAATTAGGAAAATTAATTTCACCTTTTTAATTTTAATGTGGCTACCATGAAATTTTAAATTGTGACTTGCATTATATTTCCGCTAGATAGCCCTTGTACAAACTGTCTTTCTAGAAGTGGAGGGGGACCGAGGGAGAAGAGAAAGCGTAAGGCACAGCCATGGAGGACAGCAAGACACCTGAACCCAAGCAAACGCTTCCCAGGCCACTCAGCACAAGAGAGAACAAGAGCAACGTGGGCCAGCGGGGAGATCCAGTCTCCTGCAGGCAGCAGCCCCAGGGGCTCCTATCGCCC
This sequence comes from Cheirogaleus medius, assembly GCA_008086735.1. Lineage (NCBI taxonomy): Eukaryota > Metazoa > Chordata > Mammalia > Primates > Cheirogaleidae > Cheirogaleus > Cheirogaleus medius. The sequence continues at coordinate 158,806 of VBSM01003216.1, read as the reverse complement.
TGAGCTACGAAACCCAGGGACAACTACTAGTAACTTCTCCAATGCTCCAATGCTCCAGTTGTAAAATGGCAACGAAAATGACAAAAATAGTAAGCTTAGGAAGTGCTGTGGAGCTTGCTACATATTTGCCCCTGACAGAGGCTTGGTAACATCTGTGCAGCTGCACAGATACTGTAACCAAGAGGAGAGTGGTCCTGCTCATTGCTACACTTGTATCCGCCACTTCCCTTCCCACCCGGCACCTCCCCACTCAGCCCTCCAGCCCAAGCTCAGCTATCTGGATCACCATCAGAAAAACACATCCTTCAAACTGCGCACACGCAGCAGAAAGATGACAACTCCCTCTGATACCCAGGATCTGGGCTGCCCTGAGAGAATCGAGGAGTCAGGCGTGCCCCGAAATCTGCTCCAGTGAAAGTAGGGACCCTCCCCTCCACCTCAATAATATTAAGTCACTCAAATTAAGCGATGTATTGTTATCTAATCATGGATCAAACATCTTCGCCTATAAAAGCCTCTATAAAGAACAGAAACATAAAAACTGATTTTTTAAAAAAACAATCCTAAATTCTCTGATTTGAGAAAATAAAAGAGCTTTTTCTCTTATGGGAATCATCTAAGACTTCTCACCAACTGAACAATCACTGCTGGGTCACATGCAGGTAACTGTGGAATGAAAGAATACACAGAAACCTCTGTAGGCTTACCTGGAATATGTGAACTTGGGCCTGCTACTTCCTCCTGCAGCATGGAATCAGGTTCTTAGGGGAGGGACAGAGCCAGACGGGGCAGGTGCTACGCTGGGCCCTCGAATCCAAGTGTTCCCGCTCCTGGACTCTGGCCTGTGAGATCACCAGAGCTGCAGAATGGGTGCTGGTACCTGCAGGATGAACAGTGAGACCGTGATTCAAGGCTGACTCTCCTCTCGCTGGCTCTTCAGCCACTTCCCACGGACGAGGTGTAGCAACCGCGACCACCTACCAGGAATAAGTTGTCATCACAGCTTAGGAATATCTACAGTGCTGAAGTCAGGAGAACCGTGCTAACTAGCCACAGATTACTGTAATGCACACGACATGGAAAACACTGCTGTCTGCTCCATATCTTCACCCCGACACTGGAGACAAGTCCAGTGAACAGAAATCTCCCCACACTTGCCAGTCAACTCCAGTCAACTCCAGTCCAATCTCATTTCCGGAGAGTAATAGGTAATAATCCCAAGCTTTTGGATTTCATGAACCAGTAAAATTAAAAACAAAAACAACTGAAGGAACAGTAAGAGTTGCCAAATTTTCACTTTGCTAAGTGTGGATGTTTTCTTTCGTTACCATCTACAATCATTATCAAATCAAGGTACTTAAGAACTTTTTACAGTGAAAACAGGCAAACACACACAAATGATGGCACATGCCTATAGTCCCAGCTACACAGGAGGCTGAGGCAGGAGGATCACTGGAGTCCAGGAGTTCGAGGCTACAGTGAGCTATGATTGCACTGCTGCACTCCAGCCAGGGGGGCAGAACAAGACCCCATATCTTTAAAAAATAAAATAAAATTAGGAATTTAAGACCAAACACACAAATGGACAGAGAACAACACAGTGAGCACGAGTCTCCACTACTCAGCCTCAAGAACTATGTCCGAACAATCCTGATTCACCTCCCCATCGCCAGGTTGCTTTACAGAAAATGTCATACCTATCATTTCATCCATAAATAAAAGCGGATCAACTCCCCCAAAACCACAGAGAATAAAGAACAATCTGCGGCCAGGCGCAGTGGCTCAGCCTGTAATCCTAGCACTCTGGGAGGCCGAGACATGTGGATCGTTTGAGCTCAGGAGTTCGGGACCAGTCTGAGCAAGAGCGAGACCCCATCTCTACTAAAAATAGAAAGAAATTAGCTGGATAACTAAAAATATAAAGAAAAAATTAGCCGGGCATGGTGGGACATGCCTGTAGTCCCAGCTACTCGGGAGGCTGAGGCAGAAGGATCGCTTGAGGCCAGGAGTTGGAGGTTGCTGTGAGCTAGGCTGACGCCACTGCACTCTAGCCCGGGCAACAGAGCGAGACTCTGTCTCAAAAACAAAACAAAACAAAAAAGAAACCAATCTGCAAAGTGAAGACATTCCAGCTTCGATGTCACGGCTTTTTGTCAGGACTCACAGCTCACTGTGGACAGACCAGAACTTCGTCATGGACCTATGGGAACCACTTAGCCAGGGGATAAACAAAACTTGGGATATTTAACCCAATTTCACTCAAGATAAGTAACCTAAACTCAATCCACTCCTTGACGCAGAGTCAGAGATTTCGGACAAACAGAATTTTTCAAGCTGTGGCAGAACGATCAACCTCTACTTCACCAATTCCACCTAAGACATTAACCAATAACCTAAAAATGCTCTCTCTGAGGTGCAGAAACCCAAGAAGAAATGCTCTTGTCACCATCAGCAAGCCCTGCGATGTGCGCTCTTACTAACACACTCTCCAAACTCTCGCGGTCCAGGGGACAGCCTATATGTCGATACTTACTATCTCTTTCTACCTCTGGGAGTACTCGGGCATAGCTTCCTCAGAACCACCACTATTTAATACAGCACGTTTTCTCTCTCTCTTCCCTTTAAATTCACTTTTCCAGGAAAAACCTGCATTCAAGACTCACAGGGTCAACCACGTGCTGGGAGGAGGGGCCCAAGACAGAAGCGGGCCTCCTTGGGGCGCCCTCAGAGGGGGCCCCCAGCTCCCCGCAGAGCGCCCAGGGCGGCCCGGGCCTCCCCCCGTCGCCGAGGTCTGCTTCCCGGTCCTCGTCCCAGGAACCGGACCGTGCGGGCGCCGGCTGCTCCCCTCGCCATCTGGCTCAGGATGCTGCTCCAGCACCTGGGGGCCCCGGGGACGCGCCGCAGCACCCGACTAAAACACCGGGTGTTTAGAAAGCGCACGTCCGTGACCGCGAGGAAGGTTACCTTCCCCGGGGCCAGCCCTTCCCGGGTCTCCCGGGGAACGGAAGCGAGAGCCCCGTTGCGCAGCCGGACAGACCGCGCTCTCCAGACCCGGCTCAAGCAGCTCGGGAGAAAGCCCGGATCCTGCGTACCCGGCGCCGCGGCGGGTGCAGACCGTGGCCGCGTCCACACGGGCCGCCGCCTTCCCCCACCCCGGCTCCCGCCAGGCTTTCCGGGGACGGCGGGGCGGCCGGGCGCGCACCCTCCCGGCCTCCGGGCACCCCGGGACCCGCGCGCACAGCGCACCCCGGGATCGGCCCTCCTCGGGGACCCCAAACTCCTGCGCGGACAGCGCACCCCGGCCTCCGCCGGGACGCCCGAGTCCCTGCGCGGACACCCCGGCCTGCCCAGGGGCACCCCGGCCCCTCCGCCCACGCCACCCCCTCGAGCGCCTCCGGTGCGCCCCACGCCGGGCCCTGGGAAAGCTCCGCCGCCCCGACCCGGCCGCAGCCTACCTGGGCCCCCGGGCCGGCCCGCTGCAGACCAGCACGGCGCTGTCGCCTCCTGCGGCCCGCGGCCCAGCACGCGCACCATCCGGGCCTCCGGCGCCTCACACACGTGTCACCGCGCCGCTTAAAGGCGCCGCACCCCGCGGCCACGCGGCGCACACACCAAAAGGCACGGGCGGCTTTAAGAGGCGGGGCTAGCTTCAGCCGACTCCCTGGACCCGCCCACTACAGCCTTACGCGTAGTACTCGTCACCTCCTCATCCCGGAACTCATCAGCCTACGCGATGACGCGAGCGCGCAGAGCTCACGCCGCGCCCGCCCCCTGCGCAGCGGCCCCGTGAGCTCCCGCGGCGCACGCGAGGCGCCGCTACTTCCGGCGGACGGGCCCGGTGCTGGCGAGCGCGGAGACCGCGGGACGCCGTGCGGAGGCGGGGGCGGGCCGGGGTCCTGACCTCGAGGACGTGGCCAGGGTTGGCGTTTGACGTTCCGGGGCCCCGGCTCCGCCTGCTCCCTCCAGGGCTGCGTCCCGGGACTCCCGCGGGAAGGGCTCGGCTGAGCATCTGCACACGCGTGTTGCTTTTGCAGTGTTTTTAAAACCCCCTTGACAGGCAGCTTCCTCCCCCTTCCCCAGGGCGGGCGGAGAGGGAGAAGCACGGGCCGGAGGAGGGAGGGAGTAAACTACTTTTTCCAAAAGGCAGAGCTTTGCACACACGGCCCCACCTGCTGTGTCATTCTGGACACATCAGTAGGAGCGATGACACCACTGATAGCCTAACTCGAATCTCGCGTGCCCTCCCACGGGCCCACCGCAGGGCCTGGGGATGGAGCGAGAATTGGTGTAACTGGAACAGAAGCCACCTTGTGCTTGTCACTTGGGTGCTGGTGTTTTTTGAAAAAGCCAACAAAGCCAGAACAAAACCACCTAAGCCTGACTGGGACTGTGCCCTATCTAGAATCCTCTAAGAGTTGGAGATTGAAATTTACCCTTGGTCCCCAGACGTGAGTTCACTTGTCTGCCCTAAGGCAGTGATTCCAACGAAGATTGATACATGTGGTATCAGATGAGTGATTTAAAGTGGTGGTGGGGACCCTGGCAACTGCCAGGGGAATGAGGTGACCTGAGTGTTAGGCCAGCTCTGCCATAATTAGCAGGTTGCCTTGGACTCTTTTTAAAATATGCCCAGGTCTCTATTTCCATATCTGGGGAAAAACGATCTGCAGCATTTCTTTAATTCTTCCAATAAAACCAACAGCATTTGCTACCATTGCCAACTCATTAAGTGCCATGTACCAAGCTGGTCACTTCACCAACATTATCTAATTTAATCCTCATAGCAACCCTACACAAAGAGATTATCGTTCCCATTTTACAGCTAAGAAGACAGAGTGTGCAAGATCCCAGCAAGCTAGTGGTAAAGTTTGAACCCAGGTCTGTCAGACTCCCAAGTTCACACCTGGAGCTCAAGGCCGCAGAGGTTACCCTAAATTCTTACATGAGATGACAGAGGAGTTGCCTGAGAGGCTGCACAGCCACACTCCCATTCACTCCTCTCTCTGATGCCCTCCTGGAAGCCTTCAGAGTAGCATTTCCTCAAGATATGTTCACATGGGCCAGTGTGAAAGTCTTTTCTGAGGTGTACTACCTCAAAGACCACCAGAAAATGCAAATTAAAACCACAGTGAGGTACATTTTAATACCTACTAAAATAACTAAAATTAAAAAGACTAAATGTCGGAGAGAATTAGGAGCAACTAAGACTCTCAAACTGCTGCTGAAAGTATAAATGAGGCAACTATTTTGGAAAATAATTTGAATGTTTCCTTTAAGTAAACAGCTAACTTATGGCACATCCATTGCCATAACTACAGTACCTACCAGCTGTAGGCTGGTAAATTCCAAATCTGCATATGCAGACTTTGCTGCCCCACCTCGAATCTTGGAAGCAGGGTCCAGTGACCCCCTGTAAGCTCAGGAACTGCTAAACTCTCCCTGAATGTCCCACAAGCACCTCAAACTCACTATGTGCACCTTCCCAAGGTGGCCTCTCCTTTTCTGCTCTGTTGCCCACTGGGCTGGTATGCCGGCTCAGACCAAATCCTTGCCCTTTTTCAGGTCTTTTCTGCATCACTGAGTGCTGACTCCAGCTGACTGCGTTTCCCATGCTTTCTTATGAACTGGTTTCCAGGTGTGGCAGGCCACCTGGGGGCACTGGCGAGACTGGAGGGCAGAGGGGAAGAGAAGCAGGTCCTTCCTCTTCCTCTGTCTCTGCTTTGGAATCTGGCAGAGGCTCCAGCTCCATCCAGAGAGGCCCGCTGTGGTTCCAGCCTCCCGTGTGTCCCCTCCCTGGGCTCTTGTAATGCAGCCTCCACCCTCTGTCCCTGCACTCTGGGGATGGTGGCAGCTTCCTGCTAGTGGTCTCTGGGCTGCCCCCTGTTCCCTTGTTGGCTGTTTAGGGAGTTTCTTCCATCAGAGTGTGACCAATCCCCACATTAATTCCCTCTGTGCTAGGCTAAACACAGACGAGTCTGGGTTCCTGGTCGGACTGCAACTGACACCAACAGTAACCCCAACATCCACCTTCCTGGCCAGCGTCCTAGGCTCCCATCTCTCCTCACCCTATGGAAATGATCAGTCAACAAATGTTGCTAAAGTTGCCTCTCACATATCTCTCAAACCATCCGTTCCCACCATCCCAGTAAAGCCTCCCACCATCTTTGCCAGCCTTATAGGAATGGCTCAAACTGCCGAGTAGAATAACATTTTAAAAGCTCACCTGACTGAGCCCTTCCCCTGCTCCCGATGCTGAGGAGGAAGGCCAGGCTTCCTGGTGTTGCCTCTCATGGTCCCTGGGGCCTGGCCCATGCCTGTCTAACTGGCCTCATTCCCAACCACTCCCCATTCTGGGTCCTTCTGCAGAGCCAAATCCAAACTACCGCAGCCCCACCTCACCCCAGTCAGCCTGGCCACGCACCAGGTTCCAGCTGGTCTTTGGCCTAGAATCCCTTCCCTGCTTGCCCTTCAACCCCGGTCAGACACTGCCTCCCTCAAGAAGTCTTTCTGGATTTCCTCCCTCCCTGCCATTAGGTTGGAATGTCCTGTGGACTTCCCCTCCCTTGGTCACTATGACTCCTAAGAGCCAGGACTATGTGTCATTCATCTGTGTCTCTGCATCTGGCACTCTGAGGGCACGCTGGGGGCATGCTGTGGGTAAGTGTTCATGAAAGAGAACCAGATGGAAAATGAACTGCTTGAGATGAGACAGTTGAATAATCTCTAAATCCTGAAAGAGAAAACCAGGGAAACATTGAAGATGAAGGAATAAAATATACTCAATTTTAAGAAGCTGTAACCAAAAGGAATCACATTAGAACTTATCTCAAGAAAAAAAAAGCACATTAACAGAATAGTAATATTGTTGCCCAAAAGTCACCTGGTTGGCTTCCTGCCTCGGAGGTCAAGGTCAGTGGACTTGGCCTCTCTCCCAGTTCCACAGCCTGTAGACGGCTGAAGGTTTGCACTAATTTCCAGGGAGACCGATGCTGCATTTCTAAGTGTAAATTAACAATTCCCCTTCTGACTTGTACATCAGTCCTTGTGGGTTTTGTGTTCCTGTGAGCTGCCCTTGCTAGGCCTACACAAGCCTGACAATTTCCAGTTTCTAGAAACTGCCGGACGAAGAGTCAACCTTGTCTGGTTGAACCCAGCAAGGAAAAGCCACATGGTGGGGACTCAGAGCCACCTTCTCTCTTGGTGGCTGTGTACTTGGTCATGGATGTATTTGGTGGTTTGGTCAAAAAGTAACCCCCAGGCCTTAAATCCGTGAGCCGGCCTTGGCCACTGGCCTGCCTCCTCCGTCCCCTCCCAGAAAAGATGTTCTCTCTTCATAACAGCTAAGCCACCGTCAGTGCCACTAGTGGGATTTTCTCTGTGGGTTCAGGAACAGCTCTTTGCAGCTGCAGACGTCAGTCCTGTCTGAATCCTCCCATTGGTCGCTCCTCGCCCCGCTGTGTGCACCGCCGCCCTCCTCTCCACGCCTGCAGCCCGCCCCTCCAGACTCGCCCACGACCCGGGCGTGGCTGGGCTGGTTTCTGTGTCACTCTGGTTATAGTTTGAGACACGACGTTCCTTTGCTCCGCTCTGGGACTGCTCTTTGAAAGCAGCTGGTGTGTCTGTGTTTGGTCTCTGGGAGTAGATTGTGTAAACCATGTAAGAGTATTCAAGACACTGTTTTCTCAGTCCCAGTGCGACCTTGTCCTGCCCCCCTCCCCACGGCCCAGGGGGCACTCGTAGTAGGCCCGATTCGGCTTCTCCTTGCCGAGTCTGGGGCTGCCCGGGAGTGAGGTGCAGAGGCCGAGGGAGCTGAGACCAGAAGCTGCCTATAGAGGGTTGAATGGTGACCCCCCCTAAAAAAAGATACATTCACGTCCTAACTGCTGTTGCCTCTGAATGTGACCTTACGTGGAAATAGGGTCTTTGCAGGTGTCATCGAGTTAAGATGAGGTCACCCTGGAGTAGGGTGGGCCCCAATCCAAGGACAGTTGTTATAAGAAGACGATAGGCGGAGAAGGCCACGTGCAGACAGAGGTGGAGACCAGAGTGATGCTGCCGCAGGCCGGGAGTGCCTGGAGCCGGCAGCCGTGGTGGGGAAGGATCCCTCCCGGAGCCTGCGGAGCAAGCACGGCCCTAACGGCACTTTGGTTGCAGACGTCTGGCCTCCAGAACCCCCTGCAAAGGTGCAGACGGCGCTCGCTGCACGATTTCCAACGTGATTGAGGTTTGTTTTATTTTTTTAATGTAACTTCCAGGCATCTTGACCTTGTAACTTCCAACACACTAGCAAGTTTCTTTCTGTGAATGCTGTAAATTGTCCAGCTGGTCTAGCAAGGTGGTTTTGGAATTTCACCGTAGGGGAGGTGTAGAAAGAATACCTGTAAAACAGACTGACACTCAGACACTGCCGTTGGGAATGTAAGATGGTATAGCCAGTGCGGGAAACAGTACGGCGTTTCCTCAAACAGAATTGGCACATGTACACACCCAGTTGGAAGCGGGGACACAAACAGATATTTGCACACCCATGTTCATGGCAGCACTGTTCACAATAGCCAGAAGGTAGAAACAACCCAAGTTTCGGCCGGGCGCGGTGGCTCACGCCTGTAATCCTAGCACTCTGGGAGGC
>VBSM01003216.1:125066-144001 GCA_008086735.1 Cheirogaleus medius | reverse complement strand
TCCCGTGCGGGCACGGGGGCTACATGCCACTCGGGGGTCAGGAGTCTTACAGTCGCTTTGGGGTCGCTGCAGAACAGAGCAGGCTGAGAAGATTTGGAAGCATTTTGCAGAAGGACCACTCACAGGCGGCCCGACTTCAGTTTCACTGTGTGTGCGTGTGCACGCGTGTGCGTGTGCCTGCCCCTATGTGTGCATGTCAGCATCATGTGCATGTGTGTCCTCAGAACAGTTTATCTTTATAACACAGGTAGGAGGAAAAAAGAGATTATCTTTAGCATTATTGAGGAAGTTCTGCCTATCTTAACTCCCACTTTACTGGCACCAGAAAACCATCCTTTGAGAACACGTAGGTTCCCTAAGAAGTTTCTTAACCGGGTAATCTCTGCAATCTGAGAAATACAAGCAGAGGATGGTAGACCTGCAACTCAGGTTCACGTGTTCTCTGACAATTCACCTTTAGAAAAATGAGATGTCTCTTACAACAGGCCATGGTGCTCTGGAGGCTCAGAAAGAAGTGAGGTGTCGCCAGAGCTACCTACCTCCAAAATTCTTCCCTCCCTAGGTGGGACTTCTTAATATGCTTGGCTAACGTCACCTGCAGAAATCCACGCGTAGAACGGTGGCTGTCAGTCTTTGAGGGAGATGATACTAACCCTGTCGGGGCACAGTGAGACCCAGTTGTTTCCGTCCTCAGGACGTGCAGCGGAGAGCACGGCCAGCCCCTGCCGCCGGCCCCGCACAGCCCGGGCAAAGCAAAGCCGTGCAACCCATCCAGACGCCCGACGCCAGCAGGGGAGGAAGCAGCAGCGTTCAGAAGCTCAGGAGGGAACGGTGAGGGCAGCCACTCGACCTCCAGATGCCTGCCCTCAGGACAGGATCTCACAGACCCCCCCCGGGGCTGGGCATTTGGGGGAGACCGACAGGACTTGGCTGAAGCTGAAACATGGCTCAGTGAGGCCTCTGGCTCCCGCATCTCTCCGTGGCCCGGAGGGAGGCTCCCGCTGCATTCTGGGGGTTAGCGGGATTAAGTGGGGCTCCCTCGAGAACAGGACGCTGGTTGCAGGGCTGCTCCTGGACTTGGGGGAGTCACAGGTGCCGGGAGTCCCTGGTGGGCACAGGGCAGATGGGGGCACTTGCAAGGGGGCAAGGAATGCTACCTGGGGCCAGCGGCGTGGCAGCTGCAGAAACGAGGGACATGCCCCCTCAGGTGAAAGGGACCTGGTAGGCCTGCTACACAGTCTTGCAACAACCCCTCGAACGTTTCTGCAAAATGCACCTTTCCTGGCTCTGCCCTAACCAGGCCCGCACGGTGCTGCCGGCACGGCGTCTGCGACGATACGAGGCAGGGCCTGGGAGGGAAGTCTGTGCGTCCTGCCCCAGCCTGCACCCCGGGACCGGAGACCAGGACACACAGTGCCAGGCTGCGGAGGGGGTGTGGGGTGGGGCCCCGGGCCCGCCTCTCCCTCCAGACCCACAAGCGAGTCTAAAAGGAAAGCGGGGTGGGGGCGGAATCGTACTAATGTGGACCCGCGTAGATGACTGTTCTATTCATGCTGTTCCCAGGAAGGGATGTCAGAGCTGGACCAGTCTAAACCCTTGGAGGCTTTTCAGTCGGCCACAGGGGTGCTGCCGCCTGCTTACGGGTCCTCGATGTCAAGAAACTCCTGCTTGGGGGGCGCCACCCCGCGGTACCAGGCACAGGAGCCGTCGCTCCTCTTGATGCAGGCGAAGAACTTGGCCTGGTGCCCGTTGATGTTCTTCTCCGTGACCCAGTCCATCCAGAGGCACTCGTCCGGCGAGGAGATGTAGCAGGGGATCATGGGGCAGCGCGTGATCTAGAAAGGGGCACAGGACGTGGGTTAGTCGGGGCCGCCCGGAGGCGTCTCCGGAACCTAGCGACGTGCCTGTCCACGGCGCTCAAGGACAGCGGCCTTTCTCGAGTGGCAAGCTCTCCGTGCACCCCTGCTCCCGTACCCACCCGCCTCTGCACCTGTCACTGCGACAGGCACTCCCGCTTTGGGCCCTGTGGTCTGCCTCCTCTGAGCACGGCGCGGGGCTCCCGCTCAGCCTCGCCCTCTCGGGCGCGTAGCAGCTACAGAGGGCCTTAAGCTTCCCGGAGCCAGAGAAGAGGCCGGCACCTGGCCCTCGAGCCCAAGCCTCGAGGGGATCTGCAACTAGCACTTTGGCACAGGAACCCAAGCCACGAGAGGGTGACCACCTCTGTGGCCGTGGAAGGAAGAAGGAAGGACTTGGTGTTTGATTTCACGCTGAGCACAGGCGTTCTGCTTAATGCACACGTAGCTAGAGACTAGGAGTTGGGAATTCTTGCTCTAAACGTGCCAAGGGAGGGCTGGAGGCGGTCACCAGAGAAAGAGGCCGCCACCACCGGGCAGCACCGGCCCGGCACTGCCGAGTCCGAGGCTCACTGTTGGTAGCACAGGGGTGCTGTGCGGCAGTGCTCCTGGGGTGGGCACGGTGGTGGTGGCCGGTTTGTGACCAGAGCCTGGAGGTGCTCTCGCCTGCCACAGCCCGTCCGAGCGCCGGCACTGGGCCCACTGGGTGGCGCAGCCCCCGCGGGAGCTGGAGGAGAGGCAGGCGTCTCCGGTGCTCTCAACACACCCCCCCCACATGGACACGGACCCATGCGTGGAAATGTCTGGAATGTTGGGAAAAGTGTCACGCCTGCGGTGCTCTCTCATGACGCACACAAGTGTTTGCACTCGTACGTCTGTAGAAAAATACCAACAGTATGGTGTTTCCCCCATGGAATTCCTTTTTCTGGAAGCTGTAGGCCACACGGGCGGATTTATGCGTTCACCCTCAAGTTTGGTCACCTCCCAGTTATCCCTTGATAGAGCTGTGTCTCAGGGCTGTCCAGGGACCGGCAGCCAAAGGCTCTGTGCCCTGCTAGACAGCCTCGCTCCTGGGGCGCGGGCCATCCCTTCCCAGGACCCGGTGACTGGGAGGCCCTGGGAAGCTGGGGACTGGAACCGCAGCTGCAGGCCGTGGCGATGGGGCAAAGCCCGAGACGGGCCCAGCTTACCTTGCACTCGCAGCCCATCTGGTACCTGTGGTTCAGGCTCTTCTTCTGGGTGCTGCTCAGGGTGTCCCAGGGCACGATGAAGTCACAGAGGGTGATGTGCATCTTGCCGTCCCCCTCGGCTTTTCCTGAGGAGAGACAGCACGGTCAGCTCAGGGCGAAGAGCCAGTCCCCTCCACCCGCCGGCCGCATCCCACATCCGGATGCGGTGCGGGGGTCGGGGTTCAGGGTTCAGTTCTAACAATACCGCGGACTGTTTATTCTAAGTTTAAAAACAATGCACGTTCACTGTAGAAAACTTAGAAAGCGCAGGAGACAACCCAGGAAGGAATTCCCTGTTTTCTTTAGCTACAGCCAACATTTCGATACGTTCCCTCCCAGCACTCACACGGCAAAGATTGTGTGGTGCACACACTGCACCGTTGCCTGCTTTTTCACTACACAGTTATTCTTGGGCATTTCTGCTATTTGATGTTGAGCTTGCGGTTCTGCGTTTTCCCATCACGAACAGCAAAAACGAGGAATTGTTAAAAGCTAGAAATGCGCTCTGAGCTCGCTGCACCGGGCAGGAGGGGGTGCTGTGCGTTCCTCGCACCCCCGGCTCCTGACTCTGCCCCCTCCTTAGCTGAAGATGTGACGCCGGTGACAGCCGTGGCATGATCCACGCAGGAGAAGAACAAACACGTGTGTTCTAGAGAATGACGACCCAGCGACGGCCACGGAGGTCGTGTGAAAGCTCATCCCTCCTGCTGCGACGGCACCTCGCAAAGAGACACAAGTGCTGGGGGACGAGCTCTGGCAGAGGCCGATGTCCCCAGCAGCAGACGCAGCCTCAGGCTGTGCCCTGGGCACCTGCTCGTGACAAGGCCCTGGGGCATCCGACTTAATGATCTCGGCCCCGGCACTGGCCGGGGACAATCCACTAACATTGATAGAAATACGGCTCAGCCAAGTCATGACGCAGCTCCCCTCCCCCCGCGCCCCCTCGTCACAGACAGCTCAGAACTGCGACCTGCTGCCCTGGGAAACACGGCCGGGCTTGCCCCAGGCACAAAGCAGCCCAAATGATGTCCGTCGTGCTGGGCACGTCGCATGCACTGCGCGGACTCCCCGACGCTCCCGCTTCTGTCGTGGCCGCTCCTGTTCAGGCAACATCCAGGTGAAGGAAAGGACCGAGAAGCAGGATGACTGCCGGAGAATTTATTCTGAATCCTATAACTTAAAAAGGTAAGTGTCTGGGTGGCCCTATACACTTCAAAAATAGGTATTTGGCTTTTTTCCCTGGACCTGTAGCTATTTTCTGTGAGTTCAGCGTAGATGAGGAGCAAAACAGAGAGACGGCAAGGCCCTCATCCCTGCATCCTGGCTCATTCTGCACCCTGCGGTCCCTGCCCGGTCATTCATCGTCACAGACAGGCTCAGTTTTTATTCTGGCTGTGCCTCCAAACTTCTATGGCGATTCCTCCTGCGTCACTTGACGAGCATCCGTGTCCCGCTCTATGTTCTTACCTGCCTTTAGGATGCACCTGGCTCCTTAAACAGGCAATAACAGTAAGCTTGACGGGTAAGAGCTATGTCTTAACCCTTTTGCATCTGCATAGTAGTTGCTCAATAAAAGTGCACTGATGACACTGGGTGCCAGTTCTAACAATTTGCTTCATATTTGTGTCTTTCTCTGCTATCTTCCCTTCTGGCCCGTCACCGCCAATTCAAGCTTCCACGGAAGGTAGGCAACTGCAGGAAGTGGAGACGAAACGCAAATTGTCTCTCTTCAATGGCCCTGGTTACCGGGCTGACGTGCACCTTGGTTGTCACGTATCAATGCTACGGCGTCTCAGAACGTTAAAAGACCCTGTTTCCTGTGACTAAGGCTTGCTGAGCACACGTGACATGAGCATCTGCCGCAACATTCTCCTTATGTCTGTCTTGGAGAAAAGCAAAGCCTGAGTCTTAGATATAGAAAAACAGGAATTAATTAAAATTTGTAACTAAGGGTTCTGTGCTTATTTTTCCTCTCGGAGAAGAAGACCGAAGAAGAAAATTACAGGGCCAGCTCCGTAAGAGTTCCCAAACACGGGTCTCACGGTGCCCGGCTCGACATGTGAAGCTGAGTCACCAGCCCAAGGGGGGTGGTCTGCCTCAGGCCATGTGGTCACCACGGCCGCAGCCAGCGCTGGCTGAGCGGTTCGCTGCGCCCTGTGATTTCTGGTTGGCCGGGGCTGGAGGGCCCATCTGGACTGCAGGCGAACTGGGTCTAGGTTCTGCGCCTCAGATTCCATCTGGAGTCATCTGACCGCGCTTGGGAAAGAAGTCAGGTTACAGCAGCTTCTCCGGCAGTGGGGTGAGTCAGCCACCGTTGCCATGATGACCTCACCCCTGCTCCCCAGCCCGAGGAGAAGGGATGAAGTAAGGAGCAGATGTGACGAGTCAGCTGGCCTACGGGCAGGTGGTCTCCTGGTGGAGGGGCCCAAAGAATGTTCCTCAAAAGGGAGCAATGAGGACATCAAGTTGTCCCAAGCACGTCCCTTTCTCAGAATCTCTCAGTGACAGCGTCCTACTTAGCATCCTTCCTCCCCAAACCAAGGGGGCAGTAAATACCCTTCCGGCAGAACCTTCTCACTCATTCTGCCGCACACTAACCTAGCCCTTCTTAGACCTCAGCTCCCATTCCATCCCGACTCATTAGCTTCTCCGTCATGCCGTGCTCCATGTGCACGTCACTGCCACCTCCAATTCGGAAATAAAATTATGAGCTACCCCTGAGTAAGCCTCAACCAAGGAGCCCAGCATCCCGAAGACCTCACGGGGCAGACGCTATTGTCATCGTCCCAGTCCACTGACAGGCGCAGGAGGCACAGACAGTTAAAGTCACCCAGCCAAGCACACCAGCTGGTCAGGTGTCAGAGCACAGGTGCAAACTCAAGCAGGTGTGTTTTCAGAGCCTCGACGTGGGTATCTCACCGCATCACCTTCCATCTTCTCCTGACCGGGAACTGGTACCGTGGGCAGCTTTAAATCTACAGCATCACCAAACTTCCCGGTGCCTCCTCGAGACAGTGTCCGAGTGGTAAAGTTAATGGAAATGTTAACAATACGGAAACATACGTAGGGTGCAGGGGAGAAAAACATCAGTCGGTTTGAAAACCTAAAAATATATGTACGTAAAAAAGGAAGGAAATTCTGATGCATTCTACAACGTGGGTGAAGCTTGAGGACATTATGCTGAGTGAAACAAGTCAGCCACGCAAGGACGTCTGAGTCTACTTGTGTAAGTGCGTAGTTTGGCCAGCACTTTGGAAGGCCGAGGTGGGAGGATCACTTGAGCCCAGGAGTTCCAGACCAGCCTAGGCAACATAGTGAGACCCCATCTCTACAAAAATTAGAAAAATTAGCTGAGCGTGGTGGCGGCACCTGTAGTCCCAGCTACTTGGGAGGCTGAGGCGGGAGGATCACTTGAGCCCCGGAGTTCAAGGTTGCAGTGAGCTATGATGATGCCGCTGCACTCCAGCCTGGGTGACAGAGCAAGACCCTGTCTTTTAGTTTTATGGCTAGTCGACGTCATGCTGGCATCTGGAAATCGGGCAGGACGGGGGTATTTCCACCGCAGAAATCAGCAGGGGCTAGAGACTGGAGCTTTTCGCCGCAGGAGGCTTGCCCCTGCCGCACTGCCAGGGCCTCAGCCCGGTCCCTCTGACCCCACCTCCTCCTCCCAAAGTGCTGAGATTACAGGCGTGAGCCACCGTGCCCAGCTGAAAAACTAAAATGTTAACCGTCGGCTCTCAAGCCAGTGCAGGTGGGCCCAGTGCACAACCACTGGCCCTGGAGCAAGACTGGGATCTAAACAGCACCTTTAAGACAGGGAGGCTGCAGAGATTGAACGGAATCTGCGTGAAAAGCATTTGGAAAACACCTGCCTCAGTGCCCAGGAGAAGGGGAGCCTGTCAACAGGCAGGCGCTCCAGCCTGTGGGCGAAGCCTCTAAGACAGAGGCCAATGTGGATGAGGCTTCGGCTGGGTGTGCCTGGGGGTGGTGGCTGCCCAGGCCAAGGCCACTCGACCACCCAGGAGGCCACCTGAGCATGGGACTGGCCATCCTTCTATTCTTGAGAGCTCCTGGCCCTGCAGTTAGGCCAGGCTGCCCCTGGGGGGCAGTGTGAGGAGCCGGAGCTGGGAAAGGCTCTGGCTTTTTTTTTTTTTTTTTTTTTTTTTTTTTTTTTTAATTTCAGGGTATTATGAGGGTACAAACATTTTGGTTACATTTTATGTCTCTGCCTCACTCAAGCGAGGGTTAGAGGCATGCCCTTCCCCTCTACAATGTTCACCATGTCCTTTAGTTGTGAGTTTACCCCCCCAACCCCCAATCCCTGGAGAATATCACTCCCGTGTGAGCACCATAGTGTTGATCAGTCAGTGCCAAGTACAAGTGGAGCCTATTCTTCCGATCTTGTGCTACCTCACTTCGGATAATGGGCTCAAGCTCTATCCAGCGTGAGGCACGACGGCCCAAAGGTGGAAACGACCCAGATGCGGTGAAATGACGGACAAACAACATGTGGCCTAGCCACACGATGGAACGTTGTTATCATAAAAGGGAACAAAGCCCTGACGCGTGCGATCACATGGGCGAACCCCGAAACAAAGTGCTGCGTGAAGAAAGCCGGCTACAAAGACCACGGGTTGCACAGTTCCATTCGTGTGAAAGTCTGGAACAGGGAAGCCGACCGGACAGAGGCAGACCGGAGCGCGCGTGGGGCTGGGCGTGGGGGAGGGGGGTTAGGAGGGTGACAGCTGTGGGGTGCAGGGTCTCTCTGTCCGCGCTGATGGCTGCGCCGCTCTCGATATACCAAAACCACCGCGCCGCCTATTTCAAATAGGTGAATTGGATGGTGTGTGAATCACATCTCAATAAAGCTGTTAAAAGACAGATGCCCATCATAAAACTCATCAGGAAGTTCAGAAATACGTAAGAAAAAGAAGGAAAAAAATCTCCCAACATACCCCTAAGGAGAAGAACAGAAGTCTTGATGGCCAAGACCCCCCAGGGAGTCAGCTGCTGCGAGCATTTTGAGAACGGGAGGAGGGATGCTACCGAAGGGGAGGTAACAGAGGCCGCCTGGGTCTCACTCCTTGCCGTGACCCCTTCCCATCCACGGCCAAGGACGACACCTGCTCCTAACCGTCACTCTGTCTGGGCCCTCGGGCCTGCAAGGTCTCTGCCTCTTTGCACCTTCTAAGCACCTGCTCACCGGTCACGATGCTCCGCTACAAAACCTGCCTCCTTTCTCTAACTCATGTTCTGCTCTCCAGCGGGAATGTCTGTGCAGCCCCGGATGCAGAAGCCAAGGACTCCCCTGGAATCTCCCACTGCTCCTAACGCAGGGCCGGGCACCTGGCAGGCGCCGCTGAGTGTGTCTTGATTTCTAAATATTCTCAATGGAAGAGAAAAAAGGTACATACACCCTAAGACAGAAGACAATCCCCCAAATCACGGATATTTGGATTCAGAGTTTATGTTTATGATTAAATTTGGATCTTGGAACAAAACATAGGGCCAGTATAGGAGAGCTGCCTTGGCTTTTCATTTTTTTTTTTTGAGACAGAGTCTCACTCTGTTGCCCGGGATAGAGTGCCGTGGCGTCAGCCTAGCTCACAGCAACCTCAAACTCCTGGGCTCAAGTGATCCTCCTGCCTCAGCCTCCCGAGTAGCTGGGACTACAGGCATGTGCCACCATGCCCAGCTAATTTCTTTCTATTTTTAGTAGAGCCGGGGTCTCGCTCTTGCTCAGGCTGGTCTTGAACTCCTGAGCTTAAACAATCCTCCCGCCTCGGTCTCCCAGAGTGCTGGGATTACAGGCGTGAGCCACCGGGCCTGGCCGGCTTTTCCTTTTCCTTCAGTTTGTGATCCGACCCCTGCTTCCCCTAGGAAGAGGGGAGTAACACTCTTTAACCGGCTTTCAGCCGTGTCCAGTGTGGGGGCCACCAGCCACATGTGGCTGTTTGCATTCAAATTTGAATTAATTGAAATGAAATAAAATTTACATTCAGTTCCTCAGTTGCACTGGCCACGCTCAGGTGCTCAGCAGCTACCTGTGGCTGGTGGCTGCCTCGCCGGATGGGGCAGGCACAGACCACTCCCACCACCGCAGGACGCTCTCTAAGACCCATGATTCTCAACCAGGGCAATCCGCCCCCCCACCAGGGACTTCTGGCCGTGTCTGGAGACCCCACAACTCGGGGGGGGGTACTATGGCATCTAATGGGTGGAGGCCAGGGATGTAGCTAAACGTCCTACAATGCCCGAGACAGCCGCCCCACAACAAAGACCGTCGACGGTGCCGGGGTGGAGAATCCTGTCTGCACACCCGGGGTGCAGCCCAGCTGAGCAGGCAGAGAGGTGGCAGAAAGAAGGAAAGGGAAATAACTTATTTAAGAATAAAAATATATATAAAAAAGAGATGCAATGATAAACAAAATACACCGTAGCCATACAGCGAAATATTATTCAGCCTTAGAAATGAAGGAAATTCTGACACGCTACAATGTGAATGAACCTTGAAAACATTAAGCTAAGTGAAATAAGCAGGGCACAGAGGAGGAATGCTCTACAATTCTCCTTCTAAGAGGTCTCTGGAGTAGTCAGACTCACAGAGACACAAAGTAGCAGGAGATCGAGGGAGGCCAGGAGTTGGAGGCTGCGGTGAGCTATGATGACGCCACTGCACTCCAGCCCAGGCGACAGAGTGAGACCCTATCTTTTTTTTTTTTTTTTTTTTTTTTGAGACAGAGTCTCACTCTGTTGCCCGGGCTAGAGTGAGTGCCGTGGCGTCAGCCTAGCTCACAGCAACCTCAAACTCCTGGGCTCGAGCAATCCTTCTGCCTCAGCCTCCCGAGTAGCTGGGACTACAGGCATGCGCCACCATGCCCGGCTAATTTTTTCTATGTATTTATAGTTGGCCAATTAATTGCTTTCTATTTATAGTAGAGACGGGGTCTCACTCTTGCTCAGGCTGGTTTCGAACTCCTGAGCTTGAGTGATCCTCCCGCCTCGGCCTCCCAGAGAGCTAGGATTACAGGCGTGAGCCACCGCGCCCGGCCGAGACCCTATCTTAAAAACAGAAAAAAGGCAAAAACATTCACGTTTTCTTCAACCTGAAATTCCCTACGAGCACTGCTTTACTTTGTTTCTTCCCCTGGAGTCACACGGCTCTCACAGGGGGAACGCCATCGGCAGGTAGGGGAAGACTCACCGGCTTCACTGACGGGAGATGGCAAGGAACCCCCGAGACTTCTGAATGGCACTGCTCACGGTGGCAGGGCTCTGTCCACCGCCTCACGGTCCCTGAAGCTACCCTGCCACCTCCTCCCACCCCAGGAGCCAGGGGAGCGAGACCCGCCCGCGTCCAAGCCCGGCCGGCGTCGCGCTCCTACGCACCTGCAATGAGATACTCCTTCTTCCCGCCGACGTCCAGCGAGACCCCGCACACTGCCGAGGAGGGGGCCGTGTAGATGAACTCTATGTCCTTCTCGGGCCCTTTGAACATCTGGAAAGATAAGGACGAGGAGATTCAGTGGAGATGGGCCCCAGAACAGCACGGCGGCCCGCCCCGCCCCGCGGTTCTGCCGACACGGAGGAGGACAGAAAAGCGCGAGACCCGGGGACCGGAGGCCACCGTTCCCACTCCTAAGTGATGGTCTGGAGTCCTTCGACAGCTTGGTGGGGCAGACCTCCACGTGTGGGCACAACCCTGTCACCTGGAGGGGACTTTCTCAGACTATTCTGCTGTCCCCCAACCCCCCCCACACACAGCGAGGCCATTTCAGAATCTCTGGGGAGCGGCTCGTGCACCCCCACGTGACTCTGGTCCACCACGGAGGACCACGACCTTTGCGTGGTTCCAGGAATTGTGACAAAGCATTGCCCGCCCGACGGGGACGAGAGCAGAGAGGCAGCCCTGGAACTAGGATGTCACCCACGGGCCGGGAGGTTTGACTTCTCAACATCAAAGTTGTTTATAGTCTTGGGACACACCTGCTGCCAGGTCTAAGGACTGCGTCTTCCCAGCACTCTGCAGGTGCTTTCTCTCCTTTCCAGAGTGCCAGTAAGCAAACCCCCACGGAGCAGGGTCGTCCCTGATGTCAGACGGACCAGCTTTCCCAGAGCCACACTCCAGCCTGTACCAGGGAAGGTCGGGCCGATGCCATATTCAAGGACACCGCTTGGAAGGCTGAAAGCGCTTCCGTGGCGTTAACACCTGCTTTGTCACGACCCCGTGATGAGGTCGTCACAGCAGGTCCTGCTTCCTGCTTCATGAGTCAAGAGGCTCAGGCGCTGAGAGACGAGGGCACCCCCTTAAGTGGCATGCGTGTGATGACTGAGCATTCCACTGACCTTCTGGCAACATTCATTTTCTACTGCTTTTTATTTTTGTAACAAAACTAAATATGGATGGTGACAACTGCTACCATGTACAGAGCTGTCTCTCCACCTGGAAGCTAGACTCTTCTCCCTTGTAGACCAAGTTCGTTATCGTCAGCGACAACAGCATCAGCCTCGAGCCCCCGCGCGGGGTCCTGCCCAGCACGTTCTCCCCCCTCCCTCTCCCTCTCGCATGCGTGTTCTTCCCGTGTGCCCCAAACATGGACACGCTCTGAAAAACCTAACAAGTGCCCACCCTCCTCCCCTCGGCCTGCAGCCCCCTCCCACCTGACGGCTTGTCTTCTCAGCAACTGGCCCAGCCACATTCTCCCTCTCCTTCTCACTTTCTGGAAGCTTCCCCAACACACTTGGCCATGGGATTCCTCCTTTTGCCAAATCCCTCCTCTTAGAACTTAACGCAAACCGGGCAGGGGTGGACCACAGGCTGCAGCCTGGGGGACCCGGGTCACGCTCTCTTACACCAGCCGTGGGCTCCCAGGGGCAACGACCAAGTCCCCCCTCCCACAGCCTTGCAACCCCCACGGAAGAGGTGCCACGGAACATTCCGTGGATGCAACGGTGGACTCGGTGACTTCAAGCAGAGCCACGCCAAAGATATAGTGCCCATCCAAATAAAGATAACACGTTTCTCGACAATGGAAGTCACCAGGAACACACCATTTTCACACGACTTTTCAGGCGTGTACGGGTCACGGAAGATGAGCTCTACTTGTTGCCTGACCTTAATTTCTGCCCCACACGTGGCTGGGCCACGTTCTAGGGACCCCGGCTCTCCGCTCAGCCCCCGACCCCCCGAGGCAGTGGTCACGTTACCTTTATCTGCTTGATCTCGTACTGAATCCTCTTGATGGGGTTGCCGTAAATGTCATTCCCGGAGTCCACCTCCTTCTCGCTGACAGCTTTGGCCCTGATCACTGCAACACACAAGGACCCGGAGGTGAGGGGGGTTCCAAGAGAGGGTCCTGCGGGGGGCGCTGGGGGCCGGGGTGCTTCGAGGTGGGAGGCGAACCCACCCTCACCTCCCAGCTGTGGAACCAGGGAAAGGGTGACCCAGCCCCGAGTGGCATCTGACTCCCGCATGAGGACAGACGACGCCCTGGGGCTCCTTACCCTCCTCCGAGAACCCTTCCTGGTGGACAGGGGCCTGCTGGCAGCTCGTGACCAGGGTGGCGTCGGTGCCAGCGGGGGACAGTCACTGACTTGGCCAAAGCCTGTCGTGATGTCATGCGTGAGTGCTCTGGGGCTCTTTTTCACTCCCCCCAGTGTGTGTTTCTTGGTGGCCGGGGACACAGACACACGGATGACCAGGCCCGCAGCCCGGCGCTCGGTTAAGGGTGGACATTCCCACTGCGCTCCATCCACGGCCTACGGGCAAACAGGCCATTGCAGGCTGAGGACAGGGGTCCGTTGCCAACCTTAAAGGGGCTCGGCATATTTACATCTAAAAAGTCTATCCAGCTGCCCAGCTCCTCATTTGTCCTAAAAGTTTCCCCTGGAAAATGTCCCGAGGGTGATTCTTTATAGCAACACGGATTCCACTGGGGGCGTGACGGGGCAGGGTCAGAATGTGTGTACAGGGTTAGGAGACACCTGCAGGCTTAGCTGGCAGACCTAAGGGACAGACGCCCAGGAGGGAGGTCAAACAGAAGGAGGAGCCTGGCCACACCCAAAGACGGCAGAGGGCGAAGAGGTTGGGCTGGGAAGATTCTGGAATGTTCTGGAGCCTGCAGCTGCTGATGGGCTGTGCACCGAGGGGCTCTCCACTAGCAATTAAGCCAGGACTCTGTCTCACCACTGGAGTAACACAGGGTAAGGCCCTCCCTTTTTCATTCCAAGGCTTATCAGCTAGGGCATGGCCTGTTTTAATGGTTTTAAAAGCTTTGCCCTCCAAAATTCGGGGGTGTAGGGTCACCCTGGGTAAGTGCTGTGTTAGTGTGGATATGAACACAAAAGAAAGATAAGGAACAGACAGCGCCAGGCTCAAAGAAGCCTCCCAGCCCCAGACCCACATGCTCAGCTCAAGTCTCTTGGAAACTCCTGGCCGGGGCTGTGTTTTCCCACAGAGGCAGGGAGGCCCAGGTTTGTGGGTGCTCTACCTGCATCCAGCCCCACGGGCCCCAGAAATGCTCTCTGGGGATCCCACCCTGGCACCAGAGCCCCATGCCATAGCCCCACCGCCCTACCTAGGCCCAAACCCCATTCTTATTTCTTCTGTTGCAGCTGAGTCATGACGGGCCCAGGCCACAGGTTCCTGTTTCCCAGGCTAAGCCAGGCCTCAGCCCGAAAAGCCACATCTAGGAAATGTGGCCCGGTGTCCCGTCCCCAACCAGAAACCATCATCTCACCCACTGCCACCAGCTGTCTTTTTATACTCATGTCTCCTCCAGCTTAAACATCTTCCTCGGCTGCCCGCTGCCTTCGCCTACAACACGAGACCCTGCACCCTGACACCGGCCGGTTGCCTTGGCTGCCGCGGCCCGACAGCTCCAAGCCCTGCTCTTGCGGGTCCACCAGTCCAAAAAACTCCCCTGCGCTGGACAGGCCCAGGTACGTCCACGCTTCTGAACAGGCAAGTTTCTTCTGCCCCAAATGCCATCTCCCCCTCTCTGCCCGGAGAACTTCTATTCATTCTTCAAGACTCAGCTAAAATAGCCCTTTTCTGTCTTCCCCTGGGAAATTCTGTCCCCCTGCAGCACTTGGTATATTCCCTCTCTCTCGTCCACCCTGCTGTCAACACCTGTACACCTGTCCGCTCAGGGGCTGGGAGGTCCTAACAGGCAGAGGTTGCGTTCTGACTGCAGAACAGTCGGTGCTCACGGAACGTCTGCCACGTGGAACTGAGCCCACCCTGGTAACACTGGGCTGGCGGCTCAGGGGAGGTGTGTCTTTGGTCCCTCTTATTGCCTGCCTAATCTATACACCTTATTGCAATGCTGCAAAAATCTTATGCGAATCAGTAAACATGCCTGATCAACTCTGTCGTAAGTTTGCTCTTCAGATAGCAAAGTCATCGGCTCAAAAGCAAACCAGCAAAATTAGAAGCAAACGATCGTTCCAGAAGGAGCAGTAAGCTGGACTCTGTTACCGTCTACTGAGTTCTGCATGTCTTTTGCAATGTTCTGGAACTGGTTTTCAGTGGTCTGTTGTGTTGCACAATGGCTTACTGTGCACAATAAGAATTCAATCAACACACCACTGGTGATCAGAAAATAAGCAAAAATTACTCCACAACAGCCAAAAGGCTCCGTCCCATTCCATGCATTAAGGTCCACGCACTGCCCTCTTACAAAACCCGCCGAGCTTCCCAGCAGAGTCTGGGTCTATATTTGGAAACTACAGCGTCAGGGACGGATCCCGCGTGAGCCATCCCAGCTGCGTGGTCTCAGGGGCGTTCCTGGACCTCACTGAGCCACAGGTGCTCACAGAGTCCAAAATGGAGATACCCACAGCAGAGCCTACACCTCCAGAGGCTGTGGCGAGGATCAGAGAGGTCAGGTACGTCCAGTTCAGCACCATGAACGAAACGGCACTGCAGAGAGGAACGGGACACGTTCTCCCACACCTGGGTTGGGGACTGGGAAACGCATCATGCCGCTCAGGGACAGGGATGCTCGCTCCCGCTCATGACACCCAACAGACTCCCAGTGGCTGGAGTTGGTGCAGCTTCCTAAAGCGCTCGTTTTGCTCTGGGGCTGCAGGTACACGCTCTCCCTCTCAAACTGTCAGAGGGGACAGAAGGTTGAATCCAGGGCCTGGGGCAGACTTGGGGGGCGTTAAACCAGAGCGTTAACCAGCGCTGAGCAGCCAGATGCTTGCAGGGAAGGGGGGCTGGAGCCTGAGATCCCCCATCTCCAGCCGGGCTGCGTCAGTCTATCCACAGGGAACCAGAATTCAGATGCTTCGGGGTGGGAACCTCCTCCCCCACGTTGCAAAACGAGAGATCGTGTGAGGGAAGAAAAGGGGACTCCAGAGAGGCAGAGGAGGACCAGTTCTACGGACGCCTTCCCCAGAGCATCGACACCCCCAACACGAGAGATGGAGGCCGCTGACGCTTTGGTCGGCGCGCACCTGCGGCACAGTGGGGTCACAGCAGGTGCCCGTCCAGGGCAGGTGCCCATGCGGGGCGGCTGCCCAGAGGCAGCGGCAGGTGGAGAAAGGGGTGCAGGGTGGGTCTGGCACGTCGAAGGCTCCAGTGACGACCTTGCCTCTGAGGGGCACCTGGCCCAGGCAAGAAGACCGACGACAGAGCGCCAGGTTGGACCCCAGGGCCAGGGGGAGGAGGCCGCTCCACGGGCGGGGGCCCTGGGTTCCAGGCCGTTTAAACAGCAGGGCCGGGGAAAGCAAAGAGACACAGAGAATCCAGGAAGAAATTAAAATCAAGGCCCGGACACGTGTTTACTGAGTGTCTACTAAGTGCAGGGCCTGGTGCTGGGTGCCAACAGGACTCAGCCAGGTCCCGTCCGCGCCCCAGGAGCGGGCTGCTCTCCCCCACTGCCCCTACCCGGGAGTCAGAGGCAGTGGCGGGCGGAGTCTCCACAAAGATGCTTGTTCTAGCTGCCTGTGCCCCACACCGTGGCCTCTCCCCAGCCGGCTCGGATTTCATTTTCCTTCTGTCCCTTCTGCTGCTAACACACATCTGGGTTTGAGATCAAGGGTGACACACAGACGTGTCCACTGCCAGATGTCGGCTACCGGAACGCACAACCCTCGGCCGAATCCAGAGCACACGCGACCGCAGAGCCCCGCCCCCACCCCTGCGGCTGCAGACACCGCATGATGTCACTTCCCCCCACCGGGAGCCTGCAAAACCGATCCCTCGTGCACCCGGCCAGGCTGGGGATGGAAAAGAACGCAGTGGGTGGGAAATCCAGGTCACGGAGCATGATCCAAAGGGGATGGGCCACGTTCAGACTGGGGACTCACAGCCACCCAGGGAAAACCAACAGAGGCTGTGCTGTCCTGCTGCCATCCTTGGTGGGGAGCGAACAGCGAGGGAACTTGCCGGAAAACTCGGGTGTCGCTTGCAAGAGCTGGGGCCAAGGGTGGGCCGAGGGGCAGACACGCAACAGACACTCAACTGTGACCGGCCCCGGAGACACCATTCTCTCCCTTCTGACTCCTCTGCTGCCACCATCACACGGCCCTGTGTCCCCAAGTCCCTGTCACACACCCATCAACACGTTTTGAATCCTACTATGTCCACAGAAGCACCACGGAAGTTCCTGGGGAAAATAAGACCACGCTGCGCCCACGCTCGACGGTGGGGTCAGACCCAGAAAGAAAACCGCTCCTGGAGCTCACGCATCTCGCACTCCCCGAAGCCTCTTTATTGCCTCATCTGGGCCTGTGCTCTCCGGAGCAGCCCCACGCGCCATGCGCGTGAGTCCGTCCTGCAGGTCAGGCCTGCGCGCTGCTCTGCCGGGCACTGGCTCCCACTCAGGAGCACAGGTAATCGGTAAGTCCCGACCTCACCCCAGCGTGTCCCGCACACCCAGTCCCTGCTGAGGCCGAGCGCAGGCAGCAGGAGCAGCAAGGTGGCCCGCAAGTCCCTCCGAGTCACCCGTCTGCCCAGAAAGGGTGCAGGCATCTCCGGGACTCGGAAACCCGTTCCTCTAAACACGAAGCCAAAACCTGCCCCAGATCACCTGCACTGACTCAGAAACTGGGAGGAGGTGCTCAGTGTCACCAGAGGCCACCGGCGCCTCCGCCCACCCCACCTCTCTGCAGGCTCCCGCTGGGGCCTGGGACAGCGTCTGCGTCCACGGGGTGAGCACCTCGGGGAAACACCTCCCTCCACCCCATGCTGCTTGCTGCCCTGGGGAAATGCCAGCGGTCCCCACTCGTGGGGGTGCGGTGGGGGCTCTGACTTCTCAGCACATTTGCCAAAGACCCAGCTGGCCCAAACCACCGGTGGGTGGGGGCATTCTGACGCCACGGCAGGGTCAAAGTCAGCCCAGGGGGACACCCACCCGCCCTTAAGACCAGCCCTGGAGAAGGCCTCACGTCTCTCAGACGCTGCAGGTGTCCTCCAGGGTCCCGTGGGCCACTTCCTCGTCTCTGGGTGGGACCGCACACCAACCGTTTCAAAGGAATTACAAACGGAAGCTTTTTCTCTCCCCGACGAAACCTGACTTCCACTCGCCCAGTGAGGATCGGAGGCCAGAGGTGGCCTCGGCGTCCCTGGCATGCTCGGGGAGAACTCCGTGGTCCCCGCCTTCTGTCTGGACTCACCAAGAGCGAGGTGCCGCGAGTTTTGACGTCGACACCCTCAAACGGCACAGTCAGCCAAGCCCTCGCTAGCGCCGTGACTATAACCTGGGCTGCCATTTGGGGTGAGAGTCTCTCGTCCCTCTTGAGTGGACGTGACGACTCCCTATGGCTGGCTGACCAGGCTGAGGCTGTTCGACTAATGAATTTTGATTAATTTGTCCAAAGCTCCAGGTGAGGGTGGACCTGGGCCCCTCTGTCCTGGCCGCCCACAAACCCCCAAGGTCAGAGTCTGGAAAGGGAGGTGGGGCCCCGTTTCCCCACTTCCAGCGTCTACACGGTCCGCTGGGAGACAGATGTCCAGCAACACGGCATGTGGTTTTGCCTGACAACAGCGGCGATAAAATGATTCTTTCGGGGCTCTGCTCTCGGACTGCTGCGGGGTCCCTGAGTGCTTGCGCGTAACTGAGTAATCCCACTGGGCTTTGGGGGCACAGCACGGACCACTTGGGATGCTGTCTGCTCCTCTTAGCAGGACGGCCGAGCTCGCTGACCAGAGGGCAGAGACGGCCACAGGCACGGCCGGGGCTGGGCGGACGGGCATCCGGAAAGGGGGCTGTGCTCTCGCACCGCACACCTGCTCTGCCCCCCAGGGCTGGCGGCCACGCCCCTCCCCACAAGCCACGTGCAGACTGGACACAGACGGATGTCACAGGATGGAAGAAAGGGGGCAGCGCCAGTTTGGCACCCAGAAGCCCGCAGCGTGTCTGGCCCCACCTGCAGCCTCTGGCCCCACCGTCTGCCCCCACCCCAGGGGCCCTCAGTGGACAGTCATGAGGTCTCCCCAGCGCTGAGCCCGGCCCTCCCCTGGCCCTGCCAGGCCCGGCCCCTTTTGGTCAGTGGTGAAACAGACCTCCTCCAAGTTCGCTCCTTTTAGGGAAATGAGGAAAAAAGGGGCCGTCACTTGGTAATTAAAAACAGGCTTGTGGTGCTGGCGGGAACCAGGGCTTCTTCCCTCCCCGACGCAGCTGTGGGAGGCCGGACCCACCCTCGGGTCCCCCAAATCTCCTCCATCCCCAGGAGCCAGCAATTGGGCCTTCCGGGGAGTGGGAAAGGGCCCACAGACGGGCACCCTGGGGAGCCCCGGGCAGGGCTGTGCCTGTCCAGGGTGAGGGCAAGACTTGGCCAGCGTGACTCAGGCCAGGGTGAGAGATGCCTGGAATGACAACCGCTCAGAGCAGATTTCTGGGGG
>VBSM01003216.1:88133-108168 GCA_008086735.1 Cheirogaleus medius | reverse complement strand
AGGAGTTCAAGGTTGCAGTGAGCTGTGATGATGCCACTGCACTCCAGCCTGGGCCACAGGAGACCCTGTCTTTTTAAAAAACAAAGAAGAAGAAGAACTGCTAAACTCTGTGGTGCCAACTTGAGGTATGAAGCTTTGGAAAAACACTGAAAGGATGGAAAAATGGGTTCTTTCTGTTTATGTATGCTCTGAAACAGACAACCTGGAGAAAAGTTAAATAGGCAGAGTGGTTATTTTTAGCGCCCCGACAAATCCAGAGTCACCTTTTCAGCTTTTGTTCGTGTAAACTAGAGTTATGTCATTCGCGGAATGACGTTTGAGGCTAACTTTTAAAAGTACAGTCGATTCAGAAAATTATTGTGTGTCGGCTGCCTGTGTGGCCTTTCTGTTTTTTCTTTCTTTTTTATTGCAAGTGGACCAAGATGCTGTTGAACTTTACAGGGTCCAGAACCGATCAGTCAGTGGATGAGAGGAGCAGGTAACTTAGGGGCTCTCAGTCTTTGGGGCAAGGTCTGCACGTAAGTAATCGAATATCAGGGTGACAAATGCCTCAGAGCAGGCGCAATGGCCGCACAGAGGAGCAGAGCCAGTGTGGGCTGCGTGTGGGGGGGGGCCCTGGGCTCCAGCTTGAGGGGCAACTTACCTCGAGAGACTGGACCCCCCAGCCCACAGCCTCTCACCTGTGTCACTGGCTGTCCTCCCAACCAGCACATGAGCAGGCTGGAGTCTCTCCCAGGAAAAGTTTTGGAAAACCTTCTGTGGACCCCACTTCCCCTACCAGAGAGCACCCCATTTTTCTGCTCCCTCTACCGTCATCTCCTCTAAACAGGTGTCCACACCAGAAGTTTCCAGAGTCTACAGAACAGAGAGAAGCCCCTGGGGCAGCAGGTTCAAGGACCTCCCGGCTGTCTTCTGCTGCCCGAGGCCCCAGGAGGATCCTGATCACAGTCAGGATCATCCCGTCTCGAAACCAAGGTGGCTGAGGCCTTGGGCAGGACTGCGGGAGATAGGGAGCAGATGGGAGCCTGGCTGCTGGCGGCACAGGCCGCTCCTGTGCTTTCCGCTCCGTGGCTGGAAGGGCTGACGGATGCGGGAGGGACATGGGGAAGGGCAGAGGTCAGGATGCCCCAGGCCCAGGGCAGGAGTGGGCACGAGGAAGGCAGGCCCTGGGACTGGCATCTCCCTCCGTCGCCTTCACTCTTAACAAGCCTCCTCCTCCTCTTGTCTTGACATCGGTGGGTAGGAACAGGGGGCCACAGCCTTCTGGACCGAGGCAGCTCGTACCTGCTCCAGGGCAGTGTCTCTGGATTCTGGGGACAGACAAAGGGAGCAGCACCTGCCAGGCCGCACTTGGGAGGCGTGGGGGGAGGGGCTTCCAGGACCTTCAGCCCACACTCCTGGGGCCCCACTTCCCATCGAGAACATTCCCCTTGCGCCCCCACCCCCTCAAAGAGACTCCCCAGGGCGTGCGGCAGGGCTGTCAGACCGCCTGCCCACGCCTGGACACACCCAGCAAGCACGTCCTGGGCTGGACGGGTAAACACCGTCCAGGGCCGGGGAAGTGCCAGCACCTGCCTCCTCCCCCTTGCTCGGCTCAGGTGGGCAGAGCCGTGGGCTGCTGTGTGTCCCCCAGGAGGATGCGCTTCTCTTCATACAGACTCACCCTCCCTGTCTGGACAGGAGCCACCGCCCCTGAGCAGGCAGCGTTCTCTCCGGGAGACAGCTTGAGCGGAGCTGAAGCCCCCACACTCTTTCCGGCAGGTTGCCGGGAGCCAGATGGTCTCGTGGGGAGACAGGCATCAGCACTGGCCCCACACCCCCGGGAAGCTGGACCCCAAGCCGGCGGGCCAGAGCCCCGGCAGCGGTGGCGGCGTCTCTGGCAGGTCTGGGAGGAGCCAGGAGCTGGTAGCTGTGGGGGACGCTGGGGCATGTGTCTGTGTGTCTGTCTGTCTGGAGGGTTTCTGCAGCCGTGTGACATGGAGCTCCGAGGGGAGCGGGCAGCAGCCCACTGGCACCGTGAGGGCCTTCCCCGCCCAGCTGGGCATCAGACTCTTGGCCACAAGGGGTGGGTGGTGCCACCCAGCGCAAGTGTCTGTCCCCAGCCTCCCTTAGTGGGGCTGTTTACCGTGGGCCATCCTGGAGATGACAAGAAGGTATCAATAGTGGCCAGGCCTCGGGGGTGAGACAGGATGCAGTTTACCGAAGCAGCTTCGTGGTCAGCGGCGGGTGCTCTAAAGGGCGTTTTGACGTGAATTTCACCATTCGTCCTCTTCGCTCGGGGCCAGGATTCTCAGCCCCGGCATGGTTAACCCGACCGGGCCAGATCACTCTTCGTGGCCGGGCTGTCCCGGGCACTGTAGGATGTTGGGCAGCGTCCCTGGCCGAGACCCACTGGAGGCCAGGAGCACCCCCTACACACAAGCGTGACAACCAAGAATGTCTCCGGACATTGTGCAGTCACCCCAGTTGAGAACAACTAACTTAAAGAAACCGATAAAAATTTTGGTCCTGAGCAGAGCAAGATGCAGAGACACAGCAACGACAGGGCTCGCGTCTTGCAGAGCCATTGTCGTGTCTGTGACCTGGAGGACGGTGGCATCACACACCGAGCTGCGACATGGGTGTCAGGGGACAGAGGGAGGCGGGGAACACAGGAAGATTCTTTTCGAAAAGCGTCCATGATAAAACAGCATGCACACTATTATTTCATTTATGTGAAATGGCATACATGGGTGGATCTAGACAGATGCACACAAAGGTGTTCCTGAAACGTTTGTGGGGTGCCGCTGGGTGGGGGGTGGGGTGCTTAGGTGAAAGATCTACCTGCCCTGCTCCGTGTGCCGGGAAAGCAGTGGTCAGGTGAGGGTTCAGTCCTGAACTGGACAGCCCCGCAGGCAGAAATACGGGTACTTTCCCCCATACTCTCTGTATAACGCCGTTGGAGCCTTCTCGGCCACAGAAGTTCGGGGTTCACTTTCAAATGACCCCGCGCCATCATCTAGCTGCCTTGGCTCTCAGCTCCCTCAGGTTTTCCTTTGCCAAGTCCTTTGCCATCCCTCAGGGCATCTTTAAGGAGGTGGGAACCTGGCCTCCTCCCGACGCCATCTCCTGATACCCTGCCTCCCCTTCCCAGACGGGCACCCCTAGGGGCAAAGCAGCCTGATCCCAGCCCCTGCAGCCCTCAGCAGCAGCCCCAAGCCCCCTGCTGCTGTGATCCAGTCTCCTGTTTCTCCAGAAAGAGTGGAGGAGAGAGTGACAGAGAGGGTGTCTTGGGGCAGGCAGGAAGCCCGTGATGTCCTTAGCTCTAGGAGATTGCCACATCTGAACTACTCGGAGCAGCGCAGCCGTCCCAGACTGAAGGCACATAAACCCTCCTCCAGGGAGGTGGCCCTGGTAGGGCATGGGAGCCTTTGGGGACCTTGTTGCATACGGACTCTGAAATGGCAGTGCCTCTCCGCCCCGTGGCCAGGTCTCGCCTCCTCTTCGCCCGGAAGGTCCCCCATCCCGCAGGGCGGGTCCTGGCAGGGCCCTCGGGCCTCCTTGCAGGAGTGAGGGGGTCTCTGGGAGCGAGGCTCCTGCCGCCAAGGACTCCGCAGACTCTGCACCCCTGAGCCTGGCCTGCCTTCCCCACCTGCCCCTTCCCTGCCTGGCCGCCTCCTGTGCCCGCAGCACTGGGCTTTCCTGGGTCCTCCGGGGGACACATTCATGGGAGGAACAAGGCGGAATCTGAGAGCTGCCGGATCCCTTTCAGGCCTGCCGCTCCCACTTCCTCATGCCCACCCGTTTCCTCTTGGCCCTGGGCATGTGGTCATGTGCTTCCTTTCACGGGCGGGTTGGGGACCAGGGCCAGGGAGCAGAGACGAGAACCCGGTGCTCCTGCATCCTGGGCCAGACGCTGCACAGCGCGGCGGGCCTTGTCCGGGCCGACTTTTCCCGGTTTCAGGTTCCCTTGCCTGGAAACCTGGCCCGGGGAGGCTCAGGTTTCCCGCCTGCCACCTTCCTCCTCTTCCTTTGGTGTTGGGGAGTGACGGCCCATGGCCATGATGTCATCACCTCTCCAAACAGGAGGGAGGCTGGCTTGGTGGGGCTGGCGGCCGTCCCTGCTGAGTGCAGCAGTAAATCTCATTCAAGGCTATGATTAGGTCTGTGCCCAAGCGTTTCCTCTCCCCATCCTGTTTTTCTTTCTACGCTCTGCCCTGCCTTCTCCTCTTCCCGCCTCCCCTCGTCCTCTCTCCCCTGGGGATGTTTCAGGTTCTTGGTGACGTCATTTCTGTAGCTAGCAGCACACTGGGTCTTAGCGGGACTCTCACTACCTTGGAGCCAGCTGCAGGGGACAAGGAAGAGGTCCCAGTCCCTGTACTCCAGGGGAGTGTCGGGTGGCATTCTCAAGATCCCCACTCGGCCTCGAGCTGGGTGCCAGGCAGCAGCAGGAGCAGCTTTGGGTGTCTCTGGCTCCGACAACAAGAGCAGTGGCAGTGGAGCCAGGAGGAGGGAGGGCGAGGGGAGCCGGGCTTCTTGGACAGTGACCTGTCAGGTCCCCCCGCCGTCTCCATCTCCGGCTGGTTTCTGGAGCTTTGGTCTGGCTCGTTGGCTCTGGGGCATGCCACCCCTCTTCTCAGCCACGAGAGAGCGGCCCAGCTCCAAAGGCACAGGGGCGGCCCCACAGCCCGGGCAGTGGCTCACCTGCTGAATCCCGGGGCTTGCCGGGCCTCCCCAGCCCCTGGGTGGGAGTGGGATCCTGTGAACAGTCCCACCCATGTCACGATGCCCCTCTTCTTCCTGCACGACTGGTCACCTGGCTCTGTCCAGTGTTCTCTGGCCCAACGGCTAGTCACCACTCAGGGGTCCCTGCTTTCCCTGGCTCCCAAACTGTCACCTGACTGCAGAGCTGTGTTGCCGTGGAGGCCTGGGCAGGTGACATCCCCCAGCATCTGAGCTGGGCTGGGCTCCCTGCAGGGGTGAAGGATGCTCTGGGTCCCCGTCACTGCTCCCTGTCTTGCGGGGCTGCAGTTCTGCCCCTCGGGGAAGGGGGGGAGGCCCCGTATGTGGCCTTGCTGCTGACAGGTAGCCACAGTCACCCCTCTCCCGCAGACACCTGTTTCCTCTGGACTCCGCACTCCTTCCCCGCTGGGCCTGGATGTGGCCTCACATTCCCCATCACGGCGCTCTGGCCAGCGGAAGGTCCGCATGGTTTATTTGGTCCCGGGGAGGTGCCAGCTGGGCTGCGGGGAGACGGAGCCACCCTCACAGGGGCCGAGACCGGCACTGCCTTTGTTCGGCTCTTCACCTGCCTTCTCTCTGTTATCTCACGGGGCCCCTGTTTTCATGTCTGTCCACCCCCTTGACTGTGCGCTTCTTAAGGTTACAGATTGTCCCTTCGTTCATTCCTTTCGTTCATTCATTCATTCAACAGGTATTTATTGGGCTCCAGCCATGGGTCAGAGCTGGGCAGGCGCAGGGGATATGGACGGACAAAATGTCCCCTTCCCCCTACGGCACAAACCACCCTTCAGTAGGAAAACAAAGAGTATGCAGGTGCGACGACTAGTACCAAGGGCAACGGGTGGGTGCCAGCAAGGTTGGGGGGTCCAGAGGTTGCCTGGGATTAATGCCACCTCCAGTGGGACCCGGAGCTTGAGTCAGAGTGACCGGATAAAGGGGCAGGCTCTGTTCCGGATGGAAGGGTGCTTGCTTGCAGGCCCACAGGTGGGAGGACACGTGAGGCTCCCGGGGGGCCCGGCTGGCGGAGTGCAGGGCCAGGAGGGGGCAGGGCCAGGCTGTCAGCGTGGCGGGGCTGAAGGTGAGTGTCGGGACGGAGGCAGCAGCTGTCGGTGGTGACTCACTGCTGAGCGGGATGATTGGAAACACATGTTCCCGCCAAGAGGCGCGTTTATTACTCAGAGCCGAGGGTTCTCGGATGGCCCGACGTCAACAGGGAGAGGGGCGGGGGCAGAGTGGTCGGCGGGGTGGTGGGACGGCTCCCGGCTTGTCCTTGTCACGATCACGGACTCCGCGCCGTGGCGGCCGTGGTGGGATAGCTCCTCCCGTCTGGCCCAGTTCCTAACTGCTACTTTAAAAGAACTCCTTATGAGAAATTTCAAACACGTTTGTAAGGAGGGAGGACGGCACAAGGCTCACCCACGTACCGATGCCCAGTTTCGAAAACGATCGACTCGTCCAGTCTCGTTTCATCAACATCCGCCCCGCGGATCGTTGAAGCAGATCCCAGACGCGGCCGTCCGTACGCAGATACGGGAAGGAAATTTTCCTGTTTGTAACGAAGGCATACCTTCTCCTCTCGTGGGTGGAGAAGCACGCTGACTGCACTCTGCGAGGGTTTATCTTAGCCTCGGACTTTCCTCTCCTCTCAGGGCAAAACCAGCTTCCCAACATTCCCCTCTCGGAATGCTCACGCTCTGCGGGACACACACCTTCTCCTCATCCGTGCAAACACACCCTGTGGATGTCTTCAGGCCTAATTGGATTACTTGGGCAGGGCAGCCCCACAGTACCCTGCGTTGCTCCTTCCCGATGCCTCTGTTGGCCTTGAGGGACTCTCAGCTACAGTGGAGGCCTGCGACTTCTCAGGAGCCGGGAAGTTCCCTGGGTGGGTGAGGGGAAACATCTGGAATATTCTTGCTGCCTGTGGGTTGTGGCATGCCTACTACATGCCACTTCCCGTCCTCCCCATGTCATGCGATGGAGGAAGGACAGTGTGATGTAGCAACATGGGCCTGAGGATCAGATAAAGGAGGGTTTATCTCTGGTCCCCAGGGGTGTGACCTGTGCCTGCCTGTTTAACCCCGTCAGTCTCTCCTTCCTTCTTTGCAGGATGGGACCCTGCTAGTTCCTGTCCCAGTAGCTCACAGGACAGCACCCAGCACTGGGCAAGTCCTTGTGACGTTGGCTACGATGGGGCCAAGGAACAAGGCAGGTAGCACAGCCAGGAACCCAGGATTCAAACCCAAACCCCTCAGACACCTTATTAGCGTCCACCGAGCCACCACTGACCCGTGAGATCTGGCTGTGATCTGAACGGTGTCTCTGCCAGGGCCCCTCCCCGGATGCGAGAGCTGGGACACGTGTCCCACGTGTGTTCCCGGGAAGCTTCTCCGCAGGAGCCCAACCCTGGGGGGCCGGCGGCAGTGGGGCTTCCAGCCCGAGCGAGGGGAGAGGACTGAGAAGAGGGGTGACTCCCTTCACCTGGAGGCAGGTGAAGACCGATCCTCCCACCTGGGGACAGGTGCCCTCAGTGTGACCTAGTCCAGATCTTTGATTGTAAGGGACAGACACCCAGATGAGATGGTTTAGGCAAAATGGGTTTTTTCAAAGGACACAGGGGACAAGCAAAAAGTAGAAAGTCCCCAGGGCCACTGTGTCCTTCTTGCTCCTCTCACGGCCCTGCACGGCTCATCTGCCCACGGTTTCCTTTCTGCCTCTGCTCCCTCCATGCGCTCTCTGCAGGTCCATGGTGGGGGGACTGCTCTGTCCCCAGCTCTGCCAACCTTTGGGCCCCAACACTCCCATCTAGTTCTGTCTTCTCTAGGGTCATGTTCTCCTGAGTGAGGATCCGGCCGGGTCAGCACAGGCCAGGTGACTACCCACACCTGGCTCCCTGGTGGTGGCCACTGGCACCAACCGGGTGGTCAGAGCCCGGGGTCTGAAGGCAAGGGCTTCAAGAGTGGGAACAGGTGCCTCTCTGGAGGGAGGATAGCGAGGGCCCCTACAGAAAGACCCACGGGTGGGCACAGCTGGGCCCTTGACTGCCTGCCTGTGAGATCTTTGCCTCTTGGAACCTCTCAGCCGGGGAGAAGGTGGTCAGGGGCTGCGCCTCCGGAGGGTCTGTCACAGCCCTGGCACGACAGCCACGTGCCCACCAGCTCGAGAGAGGGTCTGTCTGCCAGAGGGTCCTGTGGGGCCCCATCTCCCAGGCCTATGGTCTCTCTGCCCCCATGGGGGAGGGGAAGAGCACTATTTAACCACTTTGGTACCGTGCTCACCTTGCCCACAGCCGGCACTCACAGTCCGCACGATAGTCTGTGCCGTGCATTGACGACAAATCTGTTTTGCTCTTGTGTGATGAGGAAAGCTTTAAAGCACTGAAAGCTTGTTTTACTTTACAGGCAGCTTTAGAAAAATAACTATAACTCCTATTAAGTTACTACTGTTAAAAGGTCACAGATTCGTAGTAACTTATTAGCTGAATGTACACACTGCAACTGCAGAGATAAAAGCTGTAAAAACAAAAGCTTCTGGCTGTCGACTAAAGTCGAGGCTCGGCTGTTCGCCTTCATATCACGGCTGTCGGCCAAAGTCGATGCTGTGCTGTGTGCGTTTATCTGTGGCTGTTGACTATAGTCGACGCTGGTGCCGAAGTGGTTAAGGTCGATGAGTTCAGGATTCTGGCCTTGTCCATGACGTCTCCTGGGCAGGAGCTGCTCCAGGCTTGGATGTTGACTGGAAGACGTGTCCGGGGCCGCCACTCTTACCTTGGTTGCCAAAGAAAATATTTTTTGGAGGTTCCTTGCGAGCTGACAATGAAAATTCAGTACCCAGCAGGATGAGCCAGGCATGGTGGGGAGGGAGGCTTGGCTTTCTCCAAGAATCCAGAAGATGCTCAGGGGGTTGCAGCATTCTGGCCACACCGAGACCGCAGGTCCTGGCGGCTGAGACAGGGCAGGTGAACAGAGCAGCCCGGGGCGGAGAGGCCTGGGACCCCGGCCGGAAACGGAGTTGTGGGGAAAGTGTGTGTCTGAAAGGGCAGAGGCGGCATCTCAGGCTGGCCTGGATGCTCCCCAAGAGGCATGTGGTAGAAATGACTTCTCAAGGGGGGATGCAGGGGCTCTGGCTCAAAATAAACAGGACAGCAGCAAACTCTTCTGAAAAGCAGAGACCGCACGCTGATTTTAGAAAGTTCAGGTACACCAAAAGGAAAAAATATAACCAATACTCACATAATTCGAGGGGATCCCTGTTAATATTTTGGCACATTCCTTTTATTTGTACGTGATTATATATATATTTTTTTCATATCTATGAACACATACATAGCAAGTGAGATAGTATGTCCTCATTTGTAGCTTTGTGCTACAAACCCATGAAGTTATCGTGAGCATCTTTCCCTGTCACTGAACATTTTCCTGCAGTACCACTCACAGCCCCTGCATGGTTCTCTCCCGGAGGCGGAACGGGGCTGCCAACAGCAGCTCCCAGCTTGTGGCCCTTACAGCTCCCAGTCCCAAAGAGCAGGCAGGTGTCCTCAGCCGTTGCCATGGAAAGTACCTGAGGAAGGCTCTGATTGGCTAGGCTTGGATCCTGTGCCCAAACTTGGGCCAATCCCTGTGGCCAGAAGGATTGAGAACTTTGATTGGCCAGGTCTGAGCCACATGCTGGTCCTGTAGCCAGGAGGCAGGGGAAGGGATGCGGGTCTGAGCCACATGCTAGTCCTGTAGCCAGGAGGCAGGGCAAGGGATGTGGGTCTGAGCCACATGCTAGTCCTGTAGCCAGGAGGCAGGGCAAGGGATGTGGGTCTGAGCCACATGCTAGTCCTGTAGCCAGGAGGCAGGGGAAGGGATGCGGGATGGGCAGACGGCACGGGTCCCCCGGCTGCAACCTACAGGAGCCCTGTAAGTGTGAGTGGCAGGGACACTGTGATGTGTTGAAGACTGAAAAACCGTGAGACCCAGCATCTTCCCCCGAAGAAGCATATGATCTGCAGGAGACCCCCAAATATGAAAAACCCAATGAAAAGGGGGCTACATTTAAAAAATGTCATAAACACAGCAGGAGGGCTTTGCTGCAGGGCAGGCCTGGGTGTAAGTCCCATTTCCCCATGACCTTGGCCAATCTCTTTACTTCCCTGGACTGGAGCTTCCTTATCCGGAGTGGAACAGTGGTCCCTACGTCAGGGTGTGGTGGGAGTTCCGTCTGTCGCCACACGCGGTGTGGAGCCTGGCACAGAGCCGGTGTTCATAGGTGGGGTCAGTAGCACTTGCCCAGGGAAGGGAGAGGGCGAGAGGCACAGACCTAGCGCTTGGAAAAGGCTGCAAAGGGAATGGTGGATGCGTCACACCAAAACGTGGAAACGACCCACATGCCCATCAACCGATGGATGGGTAAAGAAAGTGTGGTGTATCCCTGCAATGGAATATTATTTGGCCATAAAAAAAGAATGAAGCACTGACGCGTGCCCCCGCGCGGCTGACCCTTGGAAACGTTATGCTGAGAGAAGCCGGACACAGAACACGGCACGATTCCATTTATGTGAAAGTCCAAAGAGACAGAAAGTAGACGAGCACCGGCTTGGAGCTGGGGTTCGGGGGGCGGGGGGAGGATGGGGTCGGGGAGGCGGGAGGCTGATGGCTGCAGGGTGCAAAGCTTCGCTTCGAGGTGACGGAAGTGTTCTGAAGTCGACTGTGGCGGTGGTGCGCAACCCCGAGAGTACGCTAAAAGCCACCGAATTGTACGGCCTGTCAATCATATCTCAATATAACTATTTAAAAAAAGAAAGAAAGAAAGAAACGTGAATTTGGGACTCGAACGCTGGGTGGAGCTTGGAGTGTCAGGGACAGGAAACTGAGCAGGTGGAGGGGTGGCTTGCCCGGGGGCGAGGGGCGCTGGGCAGGCTCGTGGCATGAACCCGGCCAGAGCCACCGCGGAGGGCCCCGCACATGGGAGCCCGGCGCCCCCACTTGTACTTCCAGAGCATGCCAGGACAGACAGGGACCCCTCTGTGGCCTCAGCAGGACTCTGCGAACAGGAGAGACTGTGGAAAGTTCAGGCTTCCAGGACAATGAACTTGGGAGGCCAGAGCCTGTGGACCGCTAGAATGCCCCGCCCCCTCGCTCAGACTGCCCTGCAGGGGGCCGGCCTCTGCCCTCCAGGACGCCCTGCACATTTCCTGCCCACGGTCTGTCGGTCTGTCGTCCTTCCTGTCTCTAAGCCCACAAGATCCAAGCGCACCTGTCGTGATCTAACCAGGGAGGAACGAGGCAGAATGAGGTGGCTCCGATGGCGTCACTACCGGCTTCACCGTCACCATCATCCCTCTTGGACACTCCAAGAGGAGTTTTTTCTGCCGTCCCTGCAGAGGACCCGGGTTGTCTGAGTGGGCGTCGTGGGTGGGGGCGAGGCCAGGAGGCCAGGAGAAGAGCTTCCCACGCCGGTGCTGGACGAGGCCTGGATTTGCTGGCAAAAGAGCAAACAAAATTAAAGCCACTCGGAAGACAAGCGGGAGGGGGGAAGGGACAGGAGATGGCGGGTGGACGGTTTGGGGGACGCCGCGGGAGGGGCCCTGGGGCAGCTGCTGCCGGTGGTGCAAGGAAAGTCGGGGAAAGGGAAGGAGGGATGTTTTGCTGAGAATTCTGAATGCAATGCCTTCGTGAAAAGGCTTCATTAGGTATTTAGATCACGTTGAAAATTATTATTCATTTTTAATGACTAGACTTTAATTTTTAGGACAGTTTTAGTTTATAGGAAACTGGGCAGCGCAGAGAGTTTGCATGCATCCATCCCCAGCCCCGCGTGGGCCCTGCTGTTAACACCTGGCGTTGGCGGGATACACTTGTCACAGCTGAGCGTGCGCGGACACACGGTCACTCACCAGGGCCCGGGTTGATGCGGCTCCGCTCTCGCCACGCGGAGCAGGCTGGCTGACCCGACCCTCCTGTGCTCTGCCCACCACGCCTCCCTCATGCGCTCGGGGTCTCCTTCCCAGTGACATTTGCTCCGAAAGGGTCACCAGGAGCCCAGCTTGGGCAGCGTCCACCAGACGTGGTCTTGCCCCTGGAGGCGTCAGGGTCTTCAGTGGCTTCAGGCTCTCAGTGCCGGGCGCCCCTGCTCCTCCGGCTGGAGTCCTGCCAGGCCAGCGGCGCCCCTCTCACACAGGAGAGGGACAGAGCATCTTTGTTTCTGGATCATGAGAGAAAACAGGCAGCCGGAGACACGAGACGGAGTCTGGGTCATCCCGCCCGGGCCACCAAAATCCTCCATTTGTTTAAGACTCAGCCCTGTGCGGGAGAAGGAGCCGGGCCAGGCACCGCGGGGGGCCGTCCGTGGGCAGGAAGCACGGGGGCAGCTGTCTAGCAGGCGCACGGCCCGGAAGGCCCCTCGGTGCCCTGATCTGCGCACACCATGGAGTAGTGTGCTGCTGAGCTGCCTGAGAGGGAGCGGAGGGCGGCTTGGGGCACGGGGAGGGGTGGCCCTGACACCTTGGAGGACTTTGCCACATTCAGGCATCCGTGGAAGGTTGGTGTGATGGTGGCAAGTCCTAGACAAGGTGTGACAACCTCTAAAAGGCAGTGACATCAGGGAGAGCCTCAGGGCCAGCCCAAGTCCTAGGGGAAGGCTCACAGGAAAGCCCTTCTCAGGTGTGTCCCTAGACAATTGGCCACCCCAGCGCTGCTCAGGAGCGTCACTGCCCAGGGCCAGACACCCCGACGTCCCTTGGCTGCGTGCACGTGGAACCGCATGAGACACAGACGGCTCACCTGCACACCAGCGTGGCGTCTTCACTGCGTGAGACACAGGTAGCTCACCTGCACACCAGCGTGGCGGCCTCGAAGCGACTTCGGAGCTCAGACCCAAACCCTCTGCTGGTTCCCTTTGGCTGGGGTGTCTTGGCAGGTGTGATAGCTTGTGACCCCTCCCTCCGGACAGGTGACTCCGCAGGCCTTGCCCACTTCCTCGCATGGACGCCGGCTACGTGGGAGGAGATGGGCGGTCTCTGACCCACGCCTTAAGTGAGCATCACGGACCCTCCGGCCCAGCTAGGTATCGAGAGACAGTTTTTATTTGAGTTCAACCTCATGCAGAGACGTGCACGGGAGTTAAGGGGAGAGCTTGATGCCTCTCTGCAAGGTGGCTGTGCCCTGGTGACTACCCATCCAGGGCACGAAAGGGGACGTTGCCAGTACCTGGATGCCACCTCCGTCGTGTCTCTCCCGGCCACTCCCCTGCTTACTCTCCTGCCTTCCAGCCCGGGGGACTCACTCTGCCAGGCTTCTATTTCAGGTCAGCCTGTCCCAAACACGCACCCCAGTTTGCCAAAACCCTGTCTGGTCATTTTTGCAAAAACAGTTTTATTTATAAAGAAAACGCAGTCACTGCTTAGTTTGGTTCAACTTTTAAATTCTTGCCAACAGTTCGCCTGTGTTTATCTATATCGGGGTGACTGTCTTAGGGAAAAAGTTACCAGGTGTCTGTCTAAGTCGCTCAACATCTTGAGCAATACCTGGAATTCGATCCAATAATCTCATTCCCATCCTGAGGAACCAACCCCCAAATGTAACCAAAGCACAGACCGGCACCAAGAAAGGTTCTCCCTGCGGCTGTCGTTAGGATAGCGAGGAACGTCCAGCGATGCGGATTCTAGCGGCGGGCAGTGGGCGAGGAAACCGCAGTCCCTCCCTGCCATGGCTGTGACACCACACCGGGTCCTGAACGGACACACCCTGGAACTCGTCCCCTCTGGGCTTCCGGCTGGGTGAGATTTTAAAAACATTCTTCTTGCCTAAGCCTGTTGCGTTCGAGTTTTATTTGCAGTGGGACGCAGACCAAAGAGAGACGCGATGTCAGGGCAAGCGGCAGGTCCATCATTTGCAGAAAATGCATTTTCTGGAAAAGACCGCCGCATTTTCCCGAGCTGGATCATCTCTCCCAGGTGGGTGAAGACAGGTGGCCACCCTTCTGGGACTCGCCTTTGGACTTGGCTCCAACCAGCTGGTTCTGAAGGGAGTGCCGGGGCCCGGGGACAGGCCCTGAGCACCCACGCCCTGCGACCAGGGTGCGCCAGCGGCTGAGAGCAGGAGGCTGGGCTGGTGGGGCGGAGGCGGCTCAGAACACACCTGTGTTGTTCTCTGAGGCTTCCTTATCTCACTCGGTGAAGCTTCAGGAGCCAAAGCTCCGGGATGGGGCCGGGTGAGTGGGAGGAAATGGGACACGTGAAAGTTAACCTTGGACAAAGGAAATAAGAATGGCTGCAGGTCTTGGGCTAAGCAGGACAAGTTCAGGACCATGAGCCGTGCTGATAACATCCAGGCACCGAGCCTCCCCTCCCTCCCGCCCCATTCCTGCATCCCATGAAGGTTCTTTCTAGAGAGTCTCTCTATTGCCATTTCTGCCAAGGGACCTGAGGGAAGTGGCGGCCGGCCAGTGACAAGTCTCCTCTGGGCTGTGGGAGGCTGAAGAGGCTTTGGGCACCAAGCAGGGGGTGGCGGGTAAAGAGGTCCTGGCCTCTCTTCCCACCTTGCGCCAAAGGCACATCCTAGGGGACTCAACTGCAGATGTGAGTGTTTGCATCTGGGTTTTAAAAACAAGTGAAGGAACACCACCCTACGTGGAACCAAAGAAGAGAGCGTGCTTTACAATATAAGCACCTAAGAATTCTAGATGAACAGCCATTTCATTAATTTTTTTCTCCAAGTATGAGCTTTAAAAAAAACATGAAGTGTCACTCACTGCGCCAGGCACAGGGGATAGAGAAGTACAGAAAATGTCCCTGCTTCTGAGAAATCTGTTGTCTAACCAAGCACACAGGCATACAGACAATTGCTGCAACAAAATAGGAAAGACATTACAATAGCTTCTGCATTGGGAAAGATACTCTCAAGTATAAGTAACTGTGCACCAAACTCACACAGTCTTAAACAGCAAAGTAGTAGCTCACTTA
Organism: Cheirogaleus medius; assembly: GCA_008086735.1. Classification (NCBI taxonomy): domain Eukaryota; kingdom Metazoa; phylum Chordata; class Mammalia; order Primates; family Cheirogaleidae; genus Cheirogaleus; species Cheirogaleus medius. Next base: position 93,500 of record VBSM01003216.1, on the reverse strand, counting down.
GCTGAAGAGTCCCCGGGGAGGGCAGGTGTTGATGTGTTTGATCAAGGTTCTCCCTTCCTCTGTGCACCTGCTGCTTTCTCACCCTAGATCGCCTCATGGTCACAAAACAGCTGCCAGTGCAACCAGGTTACATGCTACCACGGTCAAGTTGCTTTCTTCAGCCACAGACCAGAAGTCCTGAACCTTGCTGTGGACTGGTTAACGGTGTAGACTCAGAGTCATATAGATCTGACCTTTCGCTCTGTATCCACTGTTTTCTGGCCTATGACCTTAGACAAGTTATTAACACAAACCTGTTTCTGTAAGGTGGGGGAGAATGATCACACCTGTCTCATTGAGTCGGGGTGAGAGGCAACCGAGTGAATGAGTATGAAGCATCTAGCACGGCCCCTGGCACGTAGCAAGTGCTCTATGAATAAGGGATGTAGGGGACCCTGGGACCAGGTCCCCAGTGGCTCCTCCCCCTTCTCTGAGGTTTCGTGTGGAATCCACACCTCTCCCACAGCCCAGACACTCTGGGGAGAGCTGAATCTACCCCACTCCAGCCGTGATGCACGTCTCAGCTGCTGGCCTTGTTATCAGCTTGGTGCCAGACACATGGCCCAAACAGGCTGGGAGAGTGAAGAAGACATCTGTGGGAGGTTCTGGTAGGTGGGATTTTCCAAGACGGCCACAACAGTAGTTCCCTTGCCACAGGCTCTTCTATCAGAGTGACCGTGACACTCCTCCCACAAGTGCTGGGATCTGCAGTCCCACCCTCTTGAATCCAGGCAGGCCTTTGTGACTGACTTAACCAACAGAGTGAATAGAAGTGGTGCTGTGTGACTTCCAAGGCCATTTTATAAAAATGTATGCACCTCTGTCTTGTTCTCTTGAACCCAGACACCATGCTAACCAGACACCTAAGCAGCCCTCTATGAAAAGGAACTGAGTCTCCCAATTTGTAACCCTGGTTGAGTCAACAGCCAGTACCATTTTGTCAGCCGTGCAGGTGGATCACCTTGAAATAGATCCCCCAGTCCTCAGTTGAGCTGCCCTAGCTGATGCCGTCCGTGTGAAACAGAGATGAGCCGTCCTTGCTGAGCCCTGCCCGGATTGCAGATTTATGAGCAAAATAAAAGATCCTCTTCGGCCACTAGGTTTGGGTGCAATTTGTTATACAGAAATAGAGAATCAAAATAGGAGTTCTAGAAAAGACACTCACTCTTGCCTTTTAAATGTTGTAGAATATAGTCTGGAGCCACTGCAGGCACTTTGCCACCATGAGGGAAGTCGGTATGAGGATAAAGTCGCTGCCGCAGAGGGCATAAAAGAGAGGTGGACCTGGATCTGATTCTCTGGACATTGTTGAACTGCTGGGCTCAACAAGCCATGAAGTCCGCCTGGCTGCTATACTTTCCGGTTAATATGAGCAAAAATAACCTCCTCCAAAGTTTAAGCCTTTCTGAATTGGATTTGTTACTCATAGCCAAAAGCATCCTAACTATCACTAATGGGGAATCACCAGCGGGGTTTACGCAGAGGAAATGTCTAGATAAGGTTCTTTAGAGCAACTACTACGGCGGCTGCCTGGGGTGGCCTGGAGAAAGCTGGGAGACAGGAGGCTGTCTGGGAGTCTGCGGCAGAGCTTCCAGGCAAGAGGAGGTGAGGGCCGAGGTGAGGGATGTGGAGGCGGGCACTGCTGCCGGTCCAGGTGCTGTGCTCAGCCCTGTGCGTGGTAGGAAGGCACACGGAACGCCTCCTCTGTGAGCACAGAGATGGCTGGGCCGCCACGCACCTGCGGAGTGAGTCCAGGACACCAAACTCTCCCTGTCCCCCCCTCGCACGGGACTGCAGCCTCTCGCTCTGCCGTCGTCCTCCCTGGCTGGCTGTGAGGAGGGGCCGGGCATCTCCCAGGAGGATTTTGGAAAAGGTCCCAAAGGAAGTGGAAGCTTCCAGGCCCAGTGGCTCCGTGGTTTCGAAGCTTGTCCACTGTCCTCGAACAGACAGCCCCCCCCATCTCGGCCGCTGTCCTCCCCTTGCGTTTGTGCTTGGTCAGTCCCCACCCAGACTGACCTCAGCCTGTCCCACCCTCCAGCCGAGCGGGGATGGGCCCCCCCAGCGCCCCCCACACAGCTGGTAGCTGTTACGAGCCGGGATGTTTACCAGGGTGTTCCCTCTGCGTCCTCTCTCCTCTCGCAGCACAGATTCTTAAAGGGCCCGGGCGAGTTTCCCCTCCTCCTGGGGCTTGGGCACCCTTCTCCCTCTGGACACGTCCCGGGAGTGCCCTCCAGCCTGGGCCGCCTCCAGGAAAACCCGCTTCTGTGGGGAGACGGTGCCAGGGTTGGGCAGGCAGGGCCGGCAGGCTGGACGACTCCCTTGGGGGGGAGTCATGGGGTCCAGGCCGGCCTGGCTGTCCGGAGGGCTCACCTGACTGGCCTCCTTTCCCTCCTTGGCGCCTCCACTCTGAAGAAGCTCACGGCAAGGCCCCAAGATCCACTTTTGGGGACCCCTCCCCCCGCCAAGGACCTCCTGGCCGGGCCTTCTCTCTGATCGGGGAGTAAACACAGAAACCCCAGAGTCGGGGCAACCCACAGCCTGGAAATATCCTGCCGTGCCTAAATGAAGAAAGTCCTTTTTAAGAGAGCTGAAGTTTTAAGTATTTTAAGAAATTCTCTGAACTTGTAAGAGACCCGGCAGCCGCCTGCCTGCGGACACGTCCAGCGGACCCTCCAGAGGGAGCTGCCCAGCCCCACAGGGTGGGAGGCGCTGGCTTGGCCCATCACGTGGTCAGCGGCCTGCGAGCCGTTCCCCAGGCCTGGGCCACCCAGGAGGGCAGAGCAGCCCTGTCCAGGCTGGGGCCCTCCGGCCTGCAGGGCGGGCTCGGGCCAGTGGGGCCCACGCCTCCGCTCTCCTCCCCCCGGGCCTCAGCCACGGCAAAGCCTTTGGATCATGGCGAAGCCTGAACCCCGAGCGTGGATGCTGCCCGTGGCCTGAAGGAGCTGAGAGAAAGCCTGTCGCCAGGCCTGGACGGCGCTGAGATGCCTAACCTGGGGCTCTCAACGCGGAAAGGTTCCCAGAGTGCTTAGCAGGGAGCTGGGCCTCAGCAAACATCTGGTGGTCACAGTGAAAGATGCACAAACGTCCCCATCATCTTCATCAAGGAAACCGTCGTGTGTTGAGGACTTCAGACACCATCTCACTCAGTACTGACCACACCCTTGGCGAGAGGCCAGGACCCCGTGCTACAGAGAGCAAAGCCCAGGCTCAGAGGGGCAGGGAGCCTCCTGCCTAAGATCACACAGCCAACAGGCAGGAGTCCAGCCTGGATATGCAACTCTGAAGCTGCGTCCCACCGTGTTTAGCGACGGGTCCACCTGACACTCAGAGGTCACTTGGCTCGCCCAGCTGCAGAGTGAGCAGCAGATGTGGCCTCGGCCTACGGGGTAAGACCAGGGCAGGCAGCGGCTCGGCTTGGGTTTAGGGGCTTTAAAATGGGCACAGGATTCCTCTGAGCCTCCTGGAGAAATGTATTTCTTAGGGCAGCCGCCCTCGAGGATGAGAGGGGGCGGTAGGGCGTCGCCGAGGCCTCCCCGAAAACGGAGGGTGTCGCAGGCTTGGGAACGGCCGGGCGAAGAGGCAGCAGCCAGCAGCCCGGGGAGCTGGGGAAGGTCAAAAGCAGCCCTGGTTACCATCGCCAGCCACCCCCCAAGGCTTTGTGTTGCCACGGCAACGCTACTCCCGTGCTACCCATCCCCGCACGGGGTCTGCCTCGGCTGAAGCCAAAAGCTGCTTCCATGAGGCAATTTGGAAAGGGTTTGAGGCTGTGTAATGCGGACCAGCTGCTCAGCAAATGACAGCCGCGGGACGAGGAGCTGCTCGGGGTCAGAGTCCCGGCCCGCCCTTCCTGCGCACAGGCGCGTTCCGCAGGGGACAAGAGACCAGACGCCCCGGAGAAGCCCACGTCTTCCACCTGTGACGGCCTCCCCCAGAGTTGGGCAGTGCTGACCTCAGACACCTGGCCGGCTCCCCCGCTTCCACGTCCAGCAGCCCCTGTTGCCCCCACTCTGGCGAAAAGGGCATGGGGGCCGGGAGACGGCCCGAAAACAGAGCAACCCCACAGGTGGGTGGTGGGGCCGAGGCTCCCGTTGCTTCCAAACATTCCGGGTGATTCCGATGCACAACGCCAGGAGCGGATCGCCGGCTCAGACCGGGTGGGTTTCGCACTCAGGTTGCACCAGAGTCCCAGGAGGGTGCTGAAAACCCAGATGGTGACGTCCACCTGCCCCCCAGGTTTCTGGCTCAGTGAGACTAGGGCGGCCCCGAGAATGCACATTGCTGACGGGGTTCCTGGTTGCTGGGCCTCTGCCAGTCAGGACCCCACTTTGAGAAGCGCTGGTTGGAGCTGATGTGAAGGGGATCCAAGCTGCTGCTGCCTCTCACACCTCTTCCACCTCCTCCGCTGTGACTCACCTGAGAGTTGCAGTCCAAGCCTTGGGGCTGGCCCTCCGGGGTGCGGCGGGGGCGGAGGGCTCTGTGCTGACTTTGCTGGAGTGCACGGGCTCATTCGCTCACTCGGCAACGACTTACAGGCTGACCACGCTCCCGCTGTGCCGGCGTTCCCGGAATAGGCCGGTGGGAAAGACGGATTCGGTCTCACGGTGGTGGGGACACGGCAGGGGCCAGCCGCCGCAGTGGAGGGTGTGGGGCGGCTGAGACTCGGACGGCTGAGGCTTCCCCAGAGGTCATGAGGGCTGAGTTCCTGGTCCCCAAAATGCGGCCCGAGGTCGAGCAGCGTTGGCCCCACTGCGGGCTGATTAGAACTGCAGAAGCTCGGGCCCCTGTGAGCAAGAGCCCAGCGACTTGACGCATGCATGGCAATTAACCTGGTGAGAAAGAATGCTCCAGAAAAAAAAGTCACATGTGTGCATTCCGGGAATGAAGGGAATGTCTGTTGACCAGAGCCAGGATTTCAGGGGATGGGGGGGTGACCTCCATTAGGGACACTCGTGGCTGCTCTCGGCCCCTTAACGGGAGTGACCAACCCTCCGGGTTTGCCCAGGATGGAGGACTTTCGGTTGTTCACGTTAAAGAAAAAATTATTCCACACTTGTTAACGCAAGGTCGGCAGACTTTGCTCAGGACCATCGAGAAGGGTGCAGGGACCACTGCCACGGGCCTGCCGGGGGGCAGAGACTGGGCTCTGCTCTCCAGAGCTGTGAAAAAGAAACCTCTGCTGTTATTATGTCGGCCGCCTGGGAAACGTCTTTTGGCAGCCCCAGGAAACCAGTGCAAGCCCCAAATTCCCGTCCCTCGAAGGAACCGGGTCCGGGCACCCGAGCAGTCCCCGCATCCGAGATGGGCAGGAGGCCAGCCCCACTCCTGGCG
>VBSM01003216.1:65176-77228 GCA_008086735.1 Cheirogaleus medius | reverse complement strand
CACACAGCGGGAGGCTCCCTGTGACCCCGAGAACCGCCTGGTGACACCCACTTGCCAAGGGAACGGGCTGAGGCCCAGAGAGGCAAACTGGGTCCAAGCCACAGCGGGGCACCCATCTCAGTGGATGGCTGAAGGGGCCAGGATGACCGACCGTCCCGTGTGCCAGGGACTGTGCTGGCTTTAGCACTGAAAGTCCCATGTTCTGGGAAACCCCCAGTCCCAGGCACACAGGGATGGCTGGTCACCTCCCTGCTGTAACCACCAGGTTTGCTCACCCTGGGACGAGAACTCAGGGCCTTGGGAAAGTGGCCAACCAAGCACGCAGTGCACGGCACGCAAGTGTTGCTGCCCTTTGGGCGGCGGCTGTTTTTGCTCGATTCCCTCATGTGGGACGTTGGGACGAGGCTGCCTGTGTTGGCCTATATGGAATCCTTGCACAAATCAGAAAAAGGTGCTCTTCCTGGGGGTGGGTGCATGCCTCGGCCAGAAGGCACAGACCTGGGGGAGGGCCAGGGGCTAAATCCAACCCACGCGCCCCGGTGCTGGTGTCCTTGTGCAGTGAACAACCTGCCCAGCTGTGCATAGAGGCCTTGTGGATGTGGGATCAGCAGTGATTTCTGGACTCTGGAGCACTGGGTCCCCAGCTCCAGGCCTAGGTAGAGAGGGGGCGCCCACCTGAGAGGCAGGGGCTTACCTGAGGGAGGCAGCTGTCGATGGCTGTCCTGCAGGTCCTACCTTCCTGCTGCAGGGACCCTCTGTGGACCAGCCTCTCAACCCAGGAAACCCTCCCCGAGTCGGGTGTGACCAGACAGATCCCAGGAAATGCTACAGAAAACTGAGTCTGGTTTCGATTTCTAGAAAACAGCTGACGTAGATTTCTCCTGGGGTTGGCTGCTGGAAACGCTCTCTGGGACCCCTCCTCCTCCCCTTCCTCCTCCTCCCCTTCCTCCTCCTCCACTGGACCTGTGGGGATCGGGCTTGGCAGCGGCCCAAGGCAGCAGGAAGACTGACAGCCTGGCCGAAGTCCAGGGGCTGAAATTTGAGGGCGAGGGGGCAGGGGGTGGGGACCGCGGGAGGAAGCAGAAGCTCTTTGTCCAGACAGTCTGCGCCCGGCGGTGTGACCGTGCAGTCACAGGCTTCTTATGAAGCCCTCAGTCCTGCCCAGGCTACCCTGAGCACTGGATGTGTGGACTGCATGCACCGTCCCCCGATGGCTGGGAGGGCTGAGGCCCCGGCATGCGGCAGCCAGGGCACGCGCCACACCCCACTCGCAGTGCCTGACTCCTGAGCCTGTGCCGTCGACACTGGACTGTGATGCTCTCCACCCTTTCCTAACATCTGGGGTGGCTCTCTGGGTGTCTCTCCCACGGTGGGGCAGGGACACACACGGCTCGGTCCAGCTCACACCCATTCCTTTTCCTCCCGCAGAAGGGCAGCGCCTCAGTTTTCCCTTGGGGAGCACCCCTCTCTCACTCCTGGCCGTGTGGCTCCCAGAGGGCCCTGGGCCTGGCCGTCCAAGCCCTGCAGGCCCTGTGGCCACGAGGACGGTCGCAGGGAGGAGCCGGCTTTGGGCCGAGGCTGCCGGTGCCTGTGAGGGCAGAGCAGAGAGGCCGAGTGACAACGCAGCCTGAGCCCCGTGTCCGGCTGGCCTAAGTTGTGGTCAAGCCTGGGGCTTCACAGCTCGGTGAGGGGACCAACGTCCTCTCGGGCCTGTCACTTGCATCCTGAGGTTTGGGACCAAGCTATTCCCTTGGAACGTGCCCGGGTCTCTCCGACCCGTGAAATCGAGGTCTCCGGCGGGGCGGGCGGTCCCGCTGGGCGGAAGCTCTGGTTCGCTGGCAGCGTAGGGTCCGGGAGAGCAAGCCCGGAGGTCAGTCAGTGGCTACTCCCCCTATCCAATCCCCGCCAGAGGACCTGTGAGGACCCTGGGGCGGAAGCAGGTGGAAGAAACGGGCACAGGAGTCGGGGGAGCTTGAAGATCCGCTGAGATTCAGGGCCGCGGTGCCAGCCGGCATGGGAGCACCAACATCATCATGTATCGTCTCCAGTTATTTTGCCCAAGTAAATGGTCAGCACAGGACAGGCACACAGAGGACAGGAACACACTTTTGAGGAGTGTCATGGGAACTTTAAAAACCCAGGATGCTGACCCATCAGCCCCAGCGCCCAGCAAAGCCCTGCGTGTCTGGCATGTGAAATGTAAGATCCGGAGGCCTCATCGTGGTGTGGAAAGCACTGGTGTCTGCTTCCCTGGGGCCCGCAGGGCCTTGCCAGCCGCCCAGACGCCCACGGAGCAGCTGTGGAGGGGTCAGTTGGCCGGAAGTGCCCGCAGGTAGGGAACACCGCCTGTGATAGCTGATGCTGAGCCAGGCACCACCGCACGCCTTGGGCGAGCGCATTTCACACTCCCACCCCCGTGGGAAACAGCTGATCCTATTGCTCCCTTTTACAGAGGAGAAAACAGAGGCTCGGGAGGCAAAATAATCGGCGGAGTTATGCAGCTGGAAGGGGGAGAGCTGGGATTTGAACTCACACTTCTCTCTTTTCTGTTAACAAATCGGCTTTATTGAGGTATAACTCACCTACAATGGAATGCGTCGAGTCTGAGTTCCGGCAAATGCATACAGATGGTCCCGTGACCACCATCATGACACAGGACATTTTCCGCACCCCCAGAAGTTCTCTTCTGCCCCCCTGCAGCCAGCCCCCAGCCGGCTCCGTCGCCACGGCATCACCTCTGCTAGAATGTCATCTAAGTGGGGTCATGAAGGGTGTGACATTTTGTGTCTGGCTTCTTATGCTTTGCTCAACGCTTCCGAGAGTCAGCACGTTGTTCCAAAACGGGTGACTGGTCCCGTCTTTGCCGAGCAGGAGCCCACGGTGCATGTTACGCGCTTGTGCACGGATGGAGGCTGGGGACATTCCATGTTTTACTATGAATATTATGCACGAAGCTGTTAGGAACACTTGGAACGAAAGTATTGTATCTTTTGTTTAAACACCCAGGAGTGGGATCACTGGGTCTCACGAAAGATGTATGTTAATTTTTTAAGAAACTGCCCAACTGCTTTCCAAAGTTGCTGAACCATTCATTTTACATTCCTCCTAGCAATGTATGAATGTCCAGTGGCCTAAATCCTCGCCAGTGCTTGGCGCTGTCATTTAAATCTCATCCATTCTAGCAGGTGTGCAGTGGAACGCTGTCGTCGTAATGACCAGTGATGTCAGGCATTTTCCCTGTGCTCATCTGCCATTCCCATATCCTCTCTGGCGACGTGTCTGTTCAAACCTGATGCACATCCCTAAACTGGGTTGTTTGTTGTACAAGTTCTTTATATATTCTGTCCCTTCAGTAGATATGATTTACAATTTTTTTTTTGAATGAAAAACTTGCCTTTTCATTTTCTTAAGTGTCTCCTGAAGAACAAAGGTTTTGAATTTGGATGAAGCTCAACTTGTCATTATTTTGGCGTCAGATCTATGAAATCTTTGCTTAACCCCAAGTCACAAGGTTTTCTCCTACGTCTTCTATCGGGGGTTCGCGATGTCCCCGATAAAGATAGGGTCCCCTGGCAGGCTGTGTTGCAAGAGATGAGAGAAACAAAGACACAGACACAGAAATAATATTTAAGAAAGCGGGGAGGTCAGGGGACCACCAGCACTCCAGTGCCAAGGTGGGGGTGACTGAACCCCAGCACTTGCTCTTTATTCTCTTTGCCATGTTGCAAAATACAATGATCTCATGTGAAAAAATCATGGGATACAATGATCAAAGGCTTCGGGGCTCCCCCCCCAAATCACAGGGTGTCCTAGCTAATTTCCTTCTCCTTTCTAGAAGTGAAAAACACATAATTCTTCAGTAGGTACAACCCTTTTGATCAAGGTAAACTGATTTATCCCAAGCTCAAGCTATGTACATGGATATCAATCTTTGTCAGTAGCTGCGACCCTTGATCAAAGAACAAGGAAACTACATGCTTCCCACTGGGAGACTGGTTTTACATTAACCGAGGCATTGTTGAGAGAAAGGGAGAGAAGGAACTTGGCCTAGTGTTCTAACAATGGAAGCCTTAAGTCCCTTCTCCCAGGCTGACATATTACAATCTGCCTCTATAGCCATGAGAAGTTTTCATGTCAGGCCGCCCATGGCTTTTCATGCATGAGACCCCTCAGGCTCTGAGGTTGGAGCATGCTTTGCTGTACTCCCAGATCGCTGATATATGTCCCCCAACTAGGCAGTTAACATCTGCCCTTATTTCAGGCTTCTGCTCAGGCAATTCCTTCAGTCTTCTTCTAGGAGTTTTGTAGCTTTAGCTCTTACATTTGGGTCTTCAATCTTTCCTGAGTTAATTTTGTGTATAGTGTGAGATAAGGGTCTTAATGTGATGCATTCGTCAACCAATGAATGTCATTGGTTGATATCAGAATATTCAACTAACCCTGCATTCTTAAGATAAGCTACACTTTTATCATGTAGTATTTTGAGTTTTAATTATTGCTGGATTCAAGTCGCTAATTTTTGCTAAGGATTTTTACATCTATGTGCATGAGGGATATGGTCTGTATTTTTATTTTTTTGTAGTATATTTGTCTGGGTTTTGTATCAGGGAAGAGGTGTCCTCATAAAATGAGTTGGGAAGTGTTTCCAACTCCCAGAATCAGGGAAGATTTTTGGTTGGCTTGGTATTCTTTCCTAAACATCTGGTATAATTCATCAGTGAAGCCGTCTTGGCCTGGAATTTTCTTTGTGTGAAGGTCTTTTATTTATTTAAACATTTTAATAATTGTATTAAGGTACTAACATTTACCAAAGTGCACTGCACCACAAGACTAACATTTGGAATGAAATAAACTCAATCTCATGGTTTTCACCCAGTTTGGAGATGATCGGGGGCCGTCTTCCTTCTGCGGAGGAACTGCTGGACACACGAGTGCCGACCGGGCACAAGTCACTGCCCCTAAGGTCGCTGCGATCACGGCTTCCCCAAGAGCTGGTCAGGACCTCACTTGCAGCTCCTTCCCCATTGCACGCAGCTTGACGCACTGGCTTTTCCCGGAATCGCCCCCCGGGACCCTAGCCAAGGCCTCCCGGTCCTCCCTGCTGCTCAGGCGTGACAGTCTCCAGGTCTTGCCTTGAGGCCCCTGCGGCATTCGTCCTCGAGGCGTGTCTTCCTGCCTGCTGTATGGGTCAGGCTCCCGGCGGGAGGCAGGCGGCACCCCAAAATTAGGATCATCTAGGGAGGCTTCAGGGACAGGACTGCTTACAGCGGGGCGTGGGCGGGGAGTTCAGACACCGCAAGGGACAGTGTGGCATCTGGAGCTGCTACCGGGGCAGGTGTCACACCCCCAGGCCAGAAGGGACAAGGTGTGGGCGGGCAGCCCTGTGGGAGGGGACCCGGGACCCCCCCGAGGGACCCGGAGCAGGCGGGGAAGGGCGGCGGGTCTGAAGGGATGAAAGGCCGGTGTGGCGGTGCCTCTGTGACACCACTCTCCCGGTTTCCTCCATCCCCGGTTGCGACTCTCTTTTAGACCACTGCCTGCCCCTCGGTGTGCCCGAGGTCTCGGCGCTGGGACTTCTGCATGTCCCTGGGAACCAACTACCTCATTGGGATTCATCGGACACACTAAGGACACCGGGCCGGCCCAGACCTCCCGCCTGAGCGCCTCCTCACCAAACCTTTGGACGTGTCCGAGGGCACAAGCCACAACACAACGGTAACCGAGCGCTGACTACGCATCAGGCGACTCTCTAAGACCCTTGCGCACGATCCACTGTTCACCACGGCCCCACGTGGTAGCCCTGCGATGATCTCCCTGTTACAGATGAGGGCATCGAAGCACAGGAAGGTTAGAGAATTTGTCTGAGGACAAACTGCTGGGAAGCGACAGAGCCAGGACCGGAGCCTGCTGTGACCGACCGAGACCCGGCGTTCCTCCCTGCTGCGCTCTGGCTCCCGCAGCCTCTTCAGACTGGGGCAAGCTGGGCTGGAGGACAGTTTCCAAAGAGGCTGCCCTGGCCGGCGAAGGTGCCCGTCCCCTGGACTCCCGTGGGCGTCGGGCAACCTGTGTCACCTCCTCTCACTGGCTCTTTGCCGTGCTCCGTGACTGACGCGGTCCCCCCACCCGTGTGTGCTCCCTAGGGTGCCCTCCTCAAACAGCCAACACAGACCAGGGCACAAAAGAGAACTCGCGTTCCCCTAACACACTTTATTGTTTACAAAACAGATGGACACAGCCGGGAGGAACACAACCATTATGCTCACAGTAGCGAATACAGAGGGAGGGAAAGGCCAGCTTCCAGTACGCGCAAATCGTCCACTGTGGAAATGCTGCTCCGGCACCTGGGCCGTGGCTCGGCCGCTGACGTCAACACATCCAGCCTTCCCGGTTTCCTCTCTCGTTTTAAAATGACACAGCCAGAGCACCTGGACAGTTGTGGAGGAGGCGGGTCAGAGCCCCGCCAGGCAAAGGTAGGACACACCTGGGTCTTCCGGGCTATGCCAGGGGAAGAGGCAAGTTCTCGAGAAATGTGTCACTATCAGTGACCTGCCTTTGCTTCCTCTGCTACTTGCTCTATATCGGGAGAGACAGGCAGCGAGGGGCGTCCCTCCTGGCTCCCTCCTAGTTAGTTTCAAAGGGGACGAGGCCTGGGAGGACGGGAGTCGGTGAGGTAGCTGCTGGCGGAGGAGCCAGGACCTCTCTGCTCCGGCCGTGACCATCTCAGACCCCACCCTGCCCTCACCCCGGGGCGTCCAGAGCGATGGCAGGGACCGAGGGCCAGCCAGAGCCTGCAAGAAGGGTTTTCATGGAGGAGAGGGTGCAAAACTCCCACTGGGAAGAGGAGAAATAGAGACAACGGAAGAAACCCCAGGCAGCGACAGGCCTCACTCGCAACCTCCAGAGAAGAGGGGCCCGAGGGTCCGGCCGACTGCAGGTGGGTCAGAAACTGGGCTCCCTCTCGAGCCAGGGATAAAAAATTCAAGTCTTAAGTCCTGAAAGGCATGACGATTTCTGATAGTCACTAGAAAAAGGCAACAAAAAGTTTTCTTTATCTTTGTATCTGTCGGCCAAGACTCAGAAACATTCACACACTTGCTCCGCCCACTGTGACTGCCCCGTTACAGTCTCTGCTGCTGGGAACACATGCGTTAACTGCAGGGCTTTGCTGTGTGCGGTCAGATTTGGAGAAAGGAAATAATTTAGGAATAATGGAATTATAATTCCATTCCAAAGGAATAATGCTTTAATTAAAATAGGTTAATAATTAAAACGTCAAAGTGCTACACAGCCACAGAATTTTCCTGAAGAGAGAAAACAGACATTGGTGTATGAAGTGGGGGACGTTTCCCATGAGGCTTGGGAACCCACAGATGGGCTGGGCTTGCACCCTTCCCCGTGGAAACTGTGTCTAGACGTGTCCCCAGGGCCCTGCCGCTCACACAGCCCTGTCACGTCCTGCATCGCAGACACGTCCTTCCCCACGGACCTGCAGGTGGACATCGTGCCCCAGCCCACAAAGTGGGAAGACAGGGGGTGGCCTGGGAGTTCCCAGCAGGCAGGTCCAGCTCGTACTCACTGTGTTCCGGGGGGGGGGGTACAGTGCTTGACACATAGCAGGAGCTCCTGGAATTTTATTGAACAAAAGAACAAATGGGAAGAAAAGAAAGGGAGGTCTGATGGAGGAGGAAGGGCGAGGCCGAATTCCAAAGGCCGCCCCATCAAGACGCCTGCAGTGATGGATCTTACCACCAGGTGGCAGCGCAGAGCCGCACCCTGGCTGCGCACACGGGCCAGCGCGGCGGGTCCAGGACCTCGCCCTTCCCAGGCTGGGACTGAAGCCCCCACTTTGGACATCTCTAAGCCAGGCACACACCTCGTAGTTCCAAAAAGAAACAGTGCAGTTCTTTTGTTTTTATAAAATTTGAGTGCTGATGTAGCTTAAAACTGTCCACCCCTCAGCCTTGGTCAACGTCTGAAGTTTTACAATTTAAATAAATTCTATTCCTTCATACTTCACACTCCCGATCCTGGTCTCTGGCAGGAGGAAGCGGCCATCGAGCGTGAAGGCCATGATGTAGGTGGCGATTTTGCCGCTGTCCTCTTCGGACTTGAGGGCCACGATGATCTGGTCGTCGGTGTTGGGGATGAACTTGAAGGACGAGAAGCCATGCGTGGGCACCACCTCCCCCACGTGGCTGACGGAGATGTCGCCGAAGTCCGGGGCGGCGCTCAGGAGGAGGTTGGCGCCCTTGCGCTCGTCGTCCTTCTCGCTGTAGCGCTCGTGGCTGGCCCGGCGCGGAAGGAAGAACCAGCGCTGCAGTGTGTCGCTCCAGCAGGCGGACTCGTGGATGAGGTAGCCTGGGGACACAGGACAGACCCACAGGTCACCAGGCACGGGAGCGGGGGTGGGGACGGCGCCAGGCATCGTGGAGCGCGAGGCTCCGTCAGCCCGCAGTGGCCTCCCTGTCCCCGCCTCCCCGGCTGACTTTGCTCCCGGCCACCCCGGGCAGCAAGGCCCAGGCAAGCCCGACATGGGGAGCGACTCCCCCGCGGCCCTCAGCCGCCTCCCCACGCCGCCTCCCCCAGAGCGGCCAGCAGCCACGCCAGCGCGAGCAAGACACAGGCTTCCCTGCTGCTGATCCAAGGGCACGGAAGGGAGAAAGAGCCCAGGACGCGGAACGGCACAGACACGCGAGCGGGACTCGCGGGAAGCATGGGAATGGGGGGGACTGCTCTGAGGCTGAAGGGAGGCGTCACTCCTTCCCGTCTCGCGATGGGAAGATGCCTGCGGACAGTTACTGCTCAGTCACGTCCCCCCGAACCGCGAGCCGTCAGGCCCCTCACTGCGAACCACGACTCTCAGAAGACAAGGACGGCCGGAGCACCGTGGCCCCCAGTGGTACGGCTGGGAAGCCCCAGGCGTGGCCATGAGTGGGAACTAGCTGGAGCCGACCCTGGGGCTGCGGCGAGGGTCGGCGGGAGGGGGTCTTGTCAGGCGGCCGCCATCATCCAGGGCAAGCACCTTCCCAGGGAGCTCACCTGGCGGCCGGATCCCAGCGGCGGCCCTCAGGGCGTTGTAGCCGGACACCCAGTTCTCGTGGTCCACACTGCCTCTGTGGCCCACCACCTTCACCCACTCCGGGTTCTCGTTCACCACGTCCCCCGTGGGGGTGGTCCACTCCTTGCCCAGGCCGCCCACGTACAGACGCTCGTCCTTCACAGCCAGCCACTCGGCCTTGAAGCCTGGCCAACGAGAGCAGAAGGCGCCTGGGACCACGCGCCTGGCTCCCACCGGGGTGGGGCGGCGCAGGCCCAGCAAGACCAGGGAGCGTCACTGGTGGTCACGGTGGGGGCAGGAAGCCTGCACAGGCCCCTGGCTCCCTCCCCCCTGCTCCACCCTCCCCTCAGCCCCGAAAGGCCCAGCTGACCCCCAGAGCCCCCGTCCTCAAACTGTAACCCTCAACTTCACGATTATTCTCAGATGCTAGGAAAGCTTAAGAAGTGACAGGTCTGAAGTGCTTGTCCCAGGAGAGCGTGCACTGCCTGGGCGGCCACGCCTGGCGTCTAGCCGAGGGGCCGACGATGCCAGCGGCCGCAGCAGGCTGAGAGGGGCTCGGTGTTGGGGCTCCCAGTCACCACGTCAATGATTTGCTCAGAAGCTATTATTTATTCTCTTAAACTGATTTAATTCAGCCTGATTTTGAAGGCTGCCACGCAGTTCAGGCTGAGGGAACTTTTGCAGTTCCAGCATGTTCTCAGCTGTCCCTACACCCGTGTTCTGACGTACGCTTGCTTCCCCAAGCCCTGCAAGCTTCCTGCCCCCTGAGGAGCTGGAGCTGCACCCCTCGCCCACACGAGATGGCAGCAGCTTCCCTGCAGGTGGCTCTGCTGGGAACTGCTGGATTCTGGTGGCCCCGGCGACATCACCAGCCTCCTGGGCCACGTCTGCTACAAGATGCTCTCCATTGACGGGGTCATCTGCCCCTGGGTGACCTGCCCGCAGGCCAGTCCCACAGATTCCCTTATTCCACTTTCTTCCCCATCCAAGTGGAAGAACAGAACACGAGGCAGGAAGTGGGTGACCAACGTGTTCTCCAATACCCAGGCTGAGATGCTCCCTGCCCGAGGCCGCGGCCTTGGACAAACACTGAGGATCTTATGGGGGGGGCCAGCGGGGGGGTGGGAGGGGGCGGGGGGCTGCCACGTGGCCAGTCATTCAGTGCAATTCTTCTGCTGGCCACAGCAAGTGTGCAGTGGTGCTTAGCTTTCCGGGAGGTGCAGATTCACCACGGGGCACGCATGGAGTCGTCCGTGACTCTTCTGCCAATGCCCCGCCCCTCCCCATTTGAGGGCTCTGGGCCGCGGCGGTTCGGCCCCGTAGTGTGGCCCCTGCCCTGCTGCGGCAGTGACTCCTTCCTGGTGAACAATGGGCTGAGGTCAGGCTCCAGGACAGGGCGTCCCTGCCGCTCGCACATACCCTCCTTCCGCTGGGTTTTCAGAGAGGGAGGGCTGGGCAGCAGGACTTTACCTTTTTATTAATAATAAACTGAAATCAAAGCCTTGGTTCAAAATGAGAACCATCTGATGCCATGGCTTTCAAGGCAAGGCACCTGGTGGGTTTCATCCCAGCATGATCTTGAGACACCTTTGTGATGTAAAGAGAGACACGTTCCTGGGGGCAGTCAGAGCAGCAGTGGATGCAACCCTAAAACTTATCCCAGGAAGACTCCCCACTCCTCTGGTGGGCCTGTGGTCACAGCCTGCACTTCTAGAAAGTGCTTTGGTGTGAAGTGGCAGAGGCTTTCGCTCCCAGCTGGGGGCGGGTCAGAGCAGGAGGGAGAGGCCTGTCCCAGCGTCCCTGCCTTCTGGGCGTGTGGATTTTCTACCACACACATGCATGCGTCACTTTTCAGCTGCAAACCAACCAGCAACCAGCCGGCCCCAGACACCCCCACCCCGACCTCCGTAAGACCTAAGCGCAGAGGAGACCCCCTTGCCTCCCCACCTCTGTAAGACCTGCGCACAGAGAGCCCGGCCCCTTTACCTTTCTCCACCGTCCCGTCGCCGTCGGACAGGATCACCCAGGGCACGGCCTTGGTGCCTTCGATCTGGTAGATGACCCCTGTCCGGTCGTCCACGGAGTAGAGTTTCCCATTGAAGACAATCAGATCCGAGAGCTCCATGCCCCTCCCCTTTTCCGCCAGGTGGGACTCCAGGACCCCGTGGTCTTTGTCCCATTCCACGGCCACTTTGTCCCCACTGTCTGACAGGGTCAGGTAGCCCCTTTTCAGGTAACTGAACCAGGTGTTCTCCTCCTGGGCCCGTGACTCTGTGTCCAGGTCAGCAATGACTGCGATTCTGTACCGAATCCCCGCTGGCGTCCTCTGGGGGGCCGACAGGGGGTAGGTGTCATTGTACCGGTCAGCAGGTGCCTGGCTGAGCCTCCAGTTGTGTGCGTTGTGGGTGGGCGGCCTGCCTGGGGACGGGCGGTGGGAGTAGAGCAGCCAGAGGACGGCGGCGCCCACGAAGGACGGCAGGATCACCCTCCAGCGGGGGCGGAAGCGGGGGTCCGCGGCCTTCGTCATGGACGCCAGCACAGGAAGGCCCCCCACACTGATCCGCAGGGAGTGCATAGACTCATTCCATTCCGGGCGGTCGGAGGGCTGGACGGGCATCAGACTGAAGGTCGGGCGGGACCTGCAGAGCCAGGGAGAGGAGACGACAGGTCAGCCGCCTGGGAAGCGTGGTCGCTTCTCAGTTACTTAAACCTGCACGGCCCGACGTGTGGCGTGTCCAGAAGAAACAGTCTTTCCATCACTTTGTGACCATTATTATTTCCTCGGCTTAGTGAAACCCTGACTCTAGTATCTCGGTAACTCTAAAATTTCTCAGTATCTTTGTTTCGGCAGGATGTGAAGTCTTTCTAGAACAAAATTGTTCCACTGCCCCTGTCCCAGGCTGGCATGATAGAAAGCTAACGAGAAAAAGGCCGGGCATGGTGGCTCATGCCTATAATCCCAGCACTCTGGGAGGCCGAGGTGGGAGGATCACT
>VBSM01003216.1:54171-65076 GCA_008086735.1 Cheirogaleus medius | reverse complement strand
GCACCTGGGAAGGGTTTGGGACTCCAGCGGCTCTGAGTGATCCTGGGGCCCCAGTGTGCCCCGATCCACACCTTAGCTAGTGTCCAAAGGCCACAGAGGCGCCCCCGCCCCAGGTCGCTCGGCTCCGAGAAGATACCAACACAGGGCATCAGCTCCATGTGGGAGCCTGTGCCCCCCACGCCTCTGTTGGACAGTCTTAGGTTTTCCCCAAAGGGTCAGGTTCAGGGAGTGAGTAATTCACACGAGTGGGGCCGCTGCTTGGGGAGGCCTGGGAGAAAATGCACGGATAGCACACGGGGCGGGCCTCCCGGGCAACGGCTGCCACTTGGCTGGTTACGATGGGCTGTCGTGAGGCTTTCCGGCTGGGGCTCGAATCCCCGGTGCTGGCCGCTCCTCCCCTGGCCAGCCAGGCGTTGCCCTTCCCTGTCCCTTCTCCAGCCCTAAGGCCTCCAAACCCCAGCCAGGCCCAGGGCTCCTGGCGTCTTGTCTTCAGCCTGGACGCTGCTGATGTGAGCTCTTAAATCCCACACTGTACCTCCTATTCAGAATTCCAGCTGCATCTCTATCACACATCCTAACCACACTATTTTGAAATATAAGTCCTATTTCCATCTCCTCTCAAGCCTACTTGCCCCCACATCTGCCCTCAGGAATGGTGGTGACTGGCAGCCGCCACACATGTGGTCGCCCAAGTCAAAGCTCTCCTGGGAGCCCCGTGAGGTGTACTTTCCTAGCATCGTACTTTGACAAAGTTAGAAACCACCACCACCAACACCGCCGCGGAGTGGCCGACCGCACCCGTCAGGCCGTCCGTGCGGAGCTGGGCCTCCTCTCTGCGGGCTCCGGCCATTTCCACAGCCGCTTCTCACCTGAACCTGCCGATGGCCTCCCTCAGCCCCTCCTGACAATCCCTCGCCACCCAACAGCCAGCGCCACCTGCCACGGAGTCACGTGAGCACGACCCACATTCTGGCTCCAGGGGCTTCCCTGCTCCAGGAACGACACCCACCCCGCCCCCACAGCCCGCTCTCCTCTGCTGGCTGACCGGCCGCCCAGGCCTCCTTCTGTGCCCTGACACTGCTGGCCTGTGCTCCCTCCACCCGGGACACTCCACACCTGCCTCCCCACCGCTGGCTGCGCTCATCTTTGGGGCCTTTCTAGACGTCAGCTCTCCTGCCTGCCACCCTCCCTGAGGCCCCCAGATCCTTTTCTTCCTCTCCCCTCCTGTGACAGGTGATTATTTACGATCACTGCTCCTGGGGCAGGGACCTGCCATGGTGACAGCCGAGCACCTGGCTAACAGCCAGGCAGGAAGAAGCAACTCAGCACACATTTGCTGAAGGAACAGAAATGCCCTGGTGGCCACTGACCCCCATCTACGGCCCCTCAGCGCCCTGCACCCTTGGGTCCCACCTTCGTCACACTGTGAATCCACAGCCCTGGATCAAGCCCTCGACGGTGGAGCCGCTCAGCTGCCACATCTGAGTGCAGGGCCAGGAAGACTGTGCCCGCCAGCGTAGACTGGGGTCAGGCATCGTGATGTGTCGTCCTCACTGGCCCCTGGAACCCCCACATGCGTCCCTGTTCAACTCCCCCTGCATTCCAGAGTCGCCACCCACACCTTTGCTGTTCTTGTCGACTCTCCGGCCTGCCTGCTCCCAGCAGACCACTCCGTGGCCACCTTTAGCCGGCAAGGCCCCCAGGTGGAGCCCACGCCCTCCCTGCACCAGGGGAGAAGAGACCCTCTCACTTGCTGCTGGGGGGCAGCCCCTCTAGCGGGGGCGCCGTCTCCTCTCAGCATGAACACACCTGCCTTCGGGTTCCTGCCTCACGTCTACAGAAGGTCTGAGTCTCCCAGCTTGTCACTGTTTGACCTCCAGACTCTGCGCTCTCAGGGACGCTGCGGGCACTCAGCTACTGCTGAGTGAATGAAGACCCTTGCCCCGAGTCCCACGGCCCCCGGCTTACCATCCTGGCAGGGTGTCCACACCTTCCTCCTTCCCCTTCGGCTGCTGTGCTGTGGCCTGGGTCTGCCCCGAGGAGCAGCCGACCCACAGGCCTGCACCTGCGCGCCCAGCCAGTGAGCACCTGCCACGTGTTAACTCGCCGCCTCTCAGTGCCCGTCCCTCCCAGGGTCAGGGGTGCTCTCTGCTGCCTCCTCAGTCCCTGGGGCTGGTATCTCTCCCAGTGGCTGCTCCCAGGGTTCAACCTCTAGATGAAGACCCCCACCATGCCCACGCCTTTCTAGCCTGACCCTTTCCCGAATTCCAGGCCCGGTTAGAATTCCTGTGGGCCTCCCCACCGATGCCCTGCAGGCTCCTCAAACAGGTTCCTGGCCAGGAACTCCCTATCCCGACAAGGACACCCCAGCCCCCGCTGTCCCGACCTGCTCCCTCACTGGCTGGCTTGATCACCTCATCCCAGTATGGACTCAATCCCCACAGCCCTGCCCTAGGCCTGCTCACCCCAAAGCCCCTTATGATCCAGACCCTATAGGTCCAGACCCCAGCTCTGCCACCTACCAGTTATGCGACCTCAGACAAGGGACTTCCCTTCTCTCTGCCTGTTTATGTCCCAGAGCGTGCTGACCACCAGGTCAGATGCTGGGGGTAGAGTCAGGGCCCGGCCCCCCTCCTTACTCACTCTGCAAGCACCTCGTCCACTGCGGCAGGGTCAGCAAACTGCCGCCTGGGCCAGACCTGGGTAGCTGGAAGCCAGCTGGGCCCCCTCGTTTGCATCCTGAGCCTGGCTGCAGACCTGGGTGGTGCAAAAGATCGCTCGGCCAAGTGTCCCTTTACAGACCCTGGCTCAAGACCGCCTCAAACCATCCTCCACAAAACTGACAGAACAAAGGACGAACCTGGGTCAAAACCCTTCAGTAGATCCCAGTGCCTTCTGGCCAAAGGACAAACTCCGTGGCCTGCGGAGAAAGCCCCACTTAGTTTCCAGCCTCATCTCGCGGAGCGCTCCACCTGCGCCACGCTGGATTCTTTACAGTCCCGCGTTCCGTGTCCGGACCTCTGCGCACGGTGCCTCCCCCTGAGATGCTGCTCTCCGCTGGCCACGTGGAACCATCTGGAAGCCCCTGGATGTGCCCCGACAGTCATGCTTCCATGTCCCTCCCCCTCCTGCCCTGTGTCTGCAGTGAGGTGCCCTTCCCCCCGTAAGTCTTCCCTCTGGACAGAGGCTGACACTGGTCCCAAGGTATCCAGGCCCAAATCCCTGGAGTGTGGGAATCCGACCTTATATGGCAATACAGACTGTGCAGAGGCGACCAAGGATCTCCACGTGAGGAGGTGACCCAGGTGGGCCCTAAGTGCACTCCTAAGCGTCTTTCCATAAAACGGCGGCGGAGGGAGATTGGCGTAGACAGAGGAGGAGAAGGCATGTGACCAGAAGCAGAGCTTGCGGTGACCCGGCTGCAAGCCAAGGACCGCCTGGGGCCCCTAGAAGCTGGGAGAGGCAAGACAGGACCCTCCCCTAGAGCCTTCAGAGGGAGCGCGGCCCTGGGACACCTTGATCTGGGCCCAGCGATACTGATATCAGATCCAGTATCTACAAGCTATTGAATCTCTGCGAGAGAACAAATATGTGTTGCTTTAAGTCACCACATTGGTGATGACTTGTTACAGCAGCCCTAGGACGCATACGCCTGACTCGGTGTCCCCTGTGCCCCTCTGTCCCTCTGTGCCTGGGGCCACACGGCGCTGCCGTGGTCCGTCCAGCCTGCCTCCCCCTCTGCGCTGGGCTCCTGGAGGCAAGGGCTGCGCGTCCGCCATGCTGAGTCCCGGGAGCCAAGAGAGGGGCGGACACCTGGGACTCAGTCGCCTTTGGTTAAACAAGAGCACGACTGCTTTGCGTGACAAAACTGTCTGCCTTCCAGAAAATTCCTTTCACTTCAGCACCAGAACACTTTCCCTTGGTCCTCATCCCTCCTTTAGTACCCCAAGGAATTACCTTTATTTTGCAGGAAAGAAAGTTTCAAGTCAGGTGCCTCTGCAATCCTTTTCCACGACCCTGGGCCGGTTCACCACCTAAAAGGGGCTGAGCTGCCGTGGCGCTTGCGGCTGGAGGCCTGCGCGGAGCAAGAGCCTGCACGTCCATCTAAAATACTTTGTTTTGTTTTGTTTTTTGCCAGCCATGAACAGAAACGAACCAGTGAAGGGAGAGACAAGATGGACAGAGCCGTTCCCAGAAGAAAGGGGCCTGTCTAAGGCTTCTTTCCTCCCCACGGCCCTCAAAGCTCTAGGCAGTTTAAATGTTTGCTTTCTCGTGACGCGAAGTTGGTCAACCTCATCGCCTGCAGCGCGATGGTCTGATCTGCCACAGCCAGGCAAGCGGGGCGGGAGCTACGGCACAAGGCACGGGTTCTTCCGCCCACCAGGCTCGCCTGTTCGGGCAGAGCTGCAGCCCAGTTCTCCCCCAGGCTCAGAAACCCAGGGGACCACACCCCTGCAGCCGCCCTCTCTCCTGCGGGAGCCCACGCATCGGGCACGGCGTCCCTGGAAAGAGCAACCGAGTAACCAACCAACCAACCGAAAGGCTCTGAGTCCAATTTCCCCCTCCTCCCTTTCTTGTGAGCGGGTGTCGACCGAGTCTCGCTGACACTCGGGCATTTCTGGTTTTTTAACAAAACGAGCCTGAAACAGCAAGGTGCAGCTGCGGACACACACATCTCTGTCCCCGCCACGGGACGCTCCCGGATGGCAAGAGGAGCCGCAGGGAGTTAGGAAGCGTGTGTTCCCTCCGTGCCCACCCACGAGGCTGCTCCCTGAGCCCCCGACACTATCCCGGGAGCGAGCAGGTGCGGCTCCTCCACCGACAGGGCCGCCCAGCCCTGCCGGGCCCTCGGATGTGCCCAGGCCAGGTGAAGAGGTCGGGGGCAGCGACTGCCCACACCGCTGACAGCCAAGAGGATCTCCCCCTGCTTCCGGCAGGAGTGGTACGCGGCAGGTGGCAGAACAAACAGGTTTAACAGCCGCGCACCTCACCCCTGCAGAGGAGCCTCCCGCCTTCCCCTCCCCATGCCCAGAGAGCAGGAACACCTGCGAGTGCCCACTTTGCTCGGGCCGAAGTTCACTTCCTCGTTAGACAGTAAAGAGCAACGCCCGCTGACCTTTACAGACTCTTTAGCGTGGCAAAGACAGAAGCCAAGGGCTCCAAAACACCAGAGCTAACGAACGCAGGATGACATGTCTCATAGAAACAAACACTTACTAATTAATGCCTGCTATGAGCCGGACTCCAACTTCTGCCTCTGCCCCCGTTCCCCCTTCGGTATTCCGCACGCAGCAGGCATTAGCGACTGCTTACCCAATCCACTTAAATATGCTTCAGGATAACTTAGTTTTCAGCTGTTTTTAAGTCAACTACCCAAGAGGAGTATTTTTTTTTTTTAATTTTTTTTTTTTTTTTTTTGAGACAAGTCTCACTCTGTCGCCCGGGCTAGAGTGCCGTGGCGTCAGCCTAGTTCACTGCAACCTTAAACTCCTCAGCTCGAGTGATCCTCCTGCCTCAGCCTCCCAAGTAGCTGGGACTACAGGCACCTGCCACCATGCATAGCTAATTTTTCTATTTTTAGTAGAGCCAGGGTTGGTTCTTGCTCAGGCAGGTCTCAAATTCCTGGCCTCAAGCAATCCTCTTGCCTTGGCCTCCCAGAGTGTAGGATTACAGGTGTGAGCCACCACGCCCGGCCAGTATTGGTTTTTTATTGCTGCCATAACTTGGACGGCTTAAACACTACCACCTTATCATCAGCTTATTATCTTACAGTCCTGCAGGACAGAAGCCGGGCACTGGGCAGTGATCAAGGACTGCGTTCCCTTCTCAGGCTCTTGGGGGGAGAATCCATTGCTGTGCCTTTTTCAGCTCCCAGAGGCTGCCCACCCTCCTCCCCTGCGAGGCCGGCAGTGCTGCCTCTCTCTGCCATCGTTTCCCGCTCGCTCTTCTACCTTTGAGGGCCTGCGATTCCACTGGGCTCACTAGGAAACGCCAAGATAATCTCCCCAATGTTAGGGGCGGCTGATTAGCTACCTTCATTCCCCTCTGCCACGGAAGGGCCTCCGGCTTTTCCAAGGGCTGGGACCCCCCACACGAAGCCCTGCCCATGCGTGGTGGCACAGCCTCCAACCTCCACAGTTTGCATTTATTGCATCACAGTAGGGCTGTGTCTGCTTAATGTGTATGATCAGTGTTATACTTGGAGGAATTTTAGCAAAAAAGTCACCCTCCCAGTTGAAAGTGACATCCCAAACAACACTACGTATCACTGTGTCTTTTTCCAGAGTGCCTGAAAATAAGCGGACACGACAACTCCCCACCGACCCACATCAGGGCTCACCTCCGCACGCCGTGCAGCGCAGGGGCCCAGCGTCTTATCCAGAGCTTTCCTCACTGCCAGGCTCCCGGGACACAAAGGCAGCAGCGCCAGGACTTCCGCTCAACCCAGTGTGACCCTCAGAGCTGTTCCGACCGGTCCCAGTCTCATGCTCACCCCAACTCCGTCACACTGCCCTGTCCCGAGCCTGACTTCAGGGCCTTCCTCGCTGCCCGTGGCACCTTCCCCTCTGGACACAGGTGGAAACAGTTCTCTGCTCGGAAACCAGGAGCTGTGGGCTCCACTCACCTACTCGACGTATCACAGAGAAACAAGAGGATCCAAAAGAAATGCAGACCAAAAGAGAAAATGGAACATCTTCTTCCCAAACACATTTCTCTACTATCAGGATTACTTTTTCCTAATCAATTGCCTTGATTAAGTGAAAAGGAAAAGCAACATAAAAGTTCTTAAAAATCAATATAAAAGTTTTTAGTTCCCTTAATGTTGGCATTTACCACGAGCATTCCAGGAAATCTCGACAGTCCAGAGTGCACCGAAGACAAAAGAACCAATACTGTCTCCCCCCGCCCCCTGCCCCCAGCATCCCTGGTACCACTGCACAAACAGAATAGAGAAATGACCTCCTTGTCATAGCACTGATCCATTTCAGGACCCCAGACACGGTCCCAGATCTCAGCTCTTCTGTGTTTGAAAGAGGAGACACTCGAACATTTATACACCTCCCCTGTACAGCTGCCAGAAGAGATGGACACTCAGACAGCGGGGCCATGAGTATCTGTGGGAGCCTGCACGTGCACACACTCGCCTCGAGGGAGCAGGGTAAAAGCACCACCAGAGCAAGAACCGCTCCTGCCGAACCCTGGGTCTCCTCACAGCCTCTGCAACTCGGGGAAGCGCTGCAGACTCAGTGCACGGTGAGGGGGCAGGTAAGAATATTCTCATGTCTGGATAGATTAAACCAGGCGTCCTCAAACTACGGCCCGCGGGCCACAAGCGGGTGTTTTTGCCCGTTTGTTTTTTTACTTCAAAATAAGATATGTGCCGTGTGCATAGGAATTTGTTCATAGTTTTTTTTAAAAACTATAGTCTGGCCCTCTAACGGTCTGAGGGACAGTGAACTGGCCCCCTGTTTAAAAAGTTTGAGGACCCCTGGCTTAAACCAATACATTTACCAAGTTGCTATGTGCTACGAAAATACGCTTACAGCCTAAAGGGCAAGAAGGGAGACTTTTGGATAGAAGTGTCAAACGATCAGATATGCACCCTAACTAAGGGACAGCATGGTCACACAGAGTGGTCCAATCCAGCTATAAGTAGATGATTTCCTCCATAACCCTATAACATATCATCCTGTTTCGTGATCAGGTTAATTTGGACAAGAAAAAGTGTGAGAAAAGGCCTAGAATTCTGTCCCCAGATTGCTGCAATGGCCTTGTGATAGTGCCTGGACAAATCCATGCTTTTTACCTGCGTCCTCCCCCTGAAGATGCTCTGGGCTGTGCTGACAGGAAACCCTTGCCACATGGGGGGAGGGCTGGCCCCTTCAATGTGCCTTTCACAGGGCCTGGGCACGGACAGAGGGCTCATTGAGGCCAGCAGGGAAGGGCACCGGGGAGGAGCCCCGTGCGCCCACAGGCTCTGCTGGACTGTCCTGCTGAGGGGCCTGGGGTGGCCTGGAAGGCGGGTCTGGGACCTTCCCCAACAAAGCTCCTAGGAGGGAGAAGAAGAGGGAGCTGCAGAGACTCGGCTCCTGAGCGGCTAGAGCACATGCTTCCTTTTAGGGTCCTTCTGTGACCCGGCGCTTTTTCAAATTTTGGCCCTTGCACTACCAGATTCAATTGACACCAACAGACTCACGTTCTCAAACTTATGCTTTGTGGAAAACGTGGTAGGAAAAGCTGTGGAGCATACAAGATGGGAAGAGGAAATGGAGCTGGGGTACTAAGAGGCCCTGGTTTTCCAGGGGTCACGAAGCGGGAAAGGTGTTTGGGGGAGAGATGTGTCTGCTGGGGGCAAGTGGCAGAGTGGTCACAGGTGCCGGGTACCAAGCCCAGGGACACAGAGGGCGAGGGAAAGACCACTCAGAGGGAGAAGCAAAGACACCAAGCAACAAGGACAGGCGAAGAGGAGCCAGCCAGAAATGAGAACCCAGACCAGAGGGCAGTGGTGGGGGACAGCTATGGCGGGGAGGGAGGACAGTCTGCATGCAGGGAGAGGGAGAGGGAGCTGAGCAAGGCTCTATCTCAGATGAGGGCAAGGACCGCGAGGGCTGGGATGGTCTGGGAAGGTGGGCCCGCTACAGGTGTGACGAAGGCCCACTTAGAGAGGGGAGCCTTCCCTCTGCAGGAGAGGCCGTGCAGGGGGGTAGATGAGTGGCATCTGAAGTCAGGGTGGCGTGGGAAGGGTCATTCCCAAGGGTGGGAGTCCCACCTGAGTCAGAGAGGGGAGGAGTCCTGCAGGTGAGAGGGGACGGTGCGCCACACTGGCCAGAGCGGGGCCTGTCCTACTTGAGACAGAGGGAAGGACGTCAGAGGAGAGGGGGTCCCCACTAGCCAGGGGGAATGGGGCCCCACACTAGTGCGAGGGAGGGGGTGTCCGCCGCCAGTGGGAAGAAGGCGACTGTTTCCCACGGGGTCCGAGGTAGACTGTCCCAGCCCAGTCTGCAGGTCAGGGAACTGCGGTCCCGCTCGGGTCAGACGGGGAGGGCGCCTGCGGGGTCACGGGGCGGGACGCGGCAGGGTCGCAGGGCGGCGGCAGGCTCCGGGACGGAGGGCCGGGCCCGTCGCGAGTGGAGGGCGCCGGGCCGCGGGCGCACGGTCACTCACCGCTGCGGGCCTGGCTCCGGGTGCCCGCTGGCGGCGGGGCCTCGCGGCGGGCAGGCCGGGACAGAGCGGGTCGGCTGACTTCCGCCCGGCGCGCCCGCCCCGCCCCGGGCCGCCCGCTCCCGGCAGCCTCTGCTTTGCGCCTGCGCGCCGGCGGCGGCGGGGGCTGCTGGGAGTTGTAGTTTCCTGGCCGGCGTCCGGGCGCGGGTGGGGTGCAGGCCAGTGCGAGCGCCCCAGGATCCGGCGCCGCGGGCCTCGGCAGCACCGGCCACGCACATGTGGGGGTGTGTGTGTGCACGGTCCCGGGCTTCCTCGAGCCAGACTGTGGCACCACCTCGCCTGGCCTCGCGAGGCGGAAAAGTCTCCTCTGCTGTTCGGGGAGAGTATGTGTGTGTGTGTGTGTTCATGTGTGTAGGGAGTTACCGTGTGTGTGTTCATATGTGTAGTGTACGGAGTTACCGTGTGTGTTCATATGTGTAGGAAGTTGCCGTGTGTTCATATGTGTAGGGAGTTACCGTGTGTGCGCGCATGCGCGTGTGTGTGTGTGTAGGTAGGGAGTTACCATGCCTGTGTGCGTGCGTGCATGTGTATTCATTTGTGTAGGGAGTTACCGTGTGTGTGTGTGAGAGTGTGTAGGGAGTAACTGTGTGTGTGTGTGTCAGGAGTTACCATGTGTGCATGTGTGCCTGTGTGCGTGCGTGTGTGTGCATGCGTGTGTATTCATATGTGTAGGAAGTTACCGTGTGTGTGAGAGTGTGTAGGGAGTTACCATGTGCCTGTGTGTGCGTGCGTGTGTGTTGGGAGTTACCGTGTGTGTGTGCATGCGTGCGTGCGTGTGTGTGTGTGTAGGGAGTTACCATGTATGTGTGTGTGTGTGTAGGGAGTTACCCTGTGCCTGTGTGTGCGTGCGTGTGTGTCGGGAGTTACCTTGTGTGCGTGCATGCGTGTGTGTATGTATGTAGGGAATTACCGTGTGCGCGTGTGTGTGTGTAGGGAGTTACCATGTGTGTGTGCATGTGTGTTGGGAGTTACCTTGTGTGTGATGCATGCGTGTGTGTAGGGAGTTACCCTGTGTGTGTTGGGGGGAGTTATGGTGCCTGTGTGTTTGCTGTCCTTGGCTGTCACGTGGGCCCTGTCTGGGATGCTGACCAGCTTCCAGAGCCAGGACAGGCGGTCTACAGGCTGGAGTGCCCTGGGCAGGCGGGGTGGGTGTGTCCCTGCGGCCTGTTTGCTGGCAGCAACCCCCCTGCCAAGGTCTCTGGCTCCTCCTGTCCCAACCCCCAGCTTTCCTGCACTGTGTTAAAAGGCCTCTTGGCTCCACTGCCCCATCCCTAAGTCCTGCAGGGGTGCTGGTGGGTGCTGGTGGGTGCTGGGGACCAGCTTCATTCTCTGACAGCTGCGTGGTATTCCATTGTGTGAATGTCCCATAACTTATCTCGCCGGGACCTCTGCAGGCTGCACCTCTGGCTCTGCTGCAGGCCCCTGCTTCCTGCCCCGGCTTCCCTCCCCGTCCTCAGAAGCCTTCCTTTAGGTAACACACACACACACACACACACACACACGGGGGAAATGCAAATTGTATAAATGGTGCACAGTGAAAATGACCCTCCTTCCCATCCCTGTTCTGTGTTCCCTGCCCAGCGGCGGTCGCTATTACTGGTTTCTTGTGATTCTTCTGAGAGATATTTTATGCTATACAAACAAGCCATAAACACGGGTCTTAAATTACCTTTTTTTTTTTTT
>VBSM01003216.1:43627-54071 GCA_008086735.1 Cheirogaleus medius | reverse complement strand
CCTCCCAGAGTGCTAGGATTACAGGCGTGAGCCACCGCGCCCGGCCCTGAATGTTGTTTTAATCATTCTCTTACCTCACTTTATAATTTTAGCAGGTAAGTATGTATCCCTAAACGAAATATTGCTTAGTTCTGCCTATTTTAACCTTTATAAAATGAGATAAAATTGTATGCAATGGATGAGAGATTCAGTTGCTCCCCAGATAAGATCAGGTGCTTTAATTTTGCCGGTCTGGTGGCATAAATGTCTTCTCATTGCCTGATTACTGAGAGGTTGTGTATCTTTCCTTACATGTTTTGGCCATTTACATTTTTTTCTTCTGTGAAGGTCCCAAACTTTCGGTGCTGTTTTCAGCAAATAAGCCATCCTTTCCCCATTGATATGCATGCATTGCCAGTTTTGTCATAGATCAAGTTTCTACATACACACACGGGTCCGTTTGGGGAGGTTCTGTTATGTTGTACTGATGATTTTTCATATCTACCCCAGTATCCACTGTCTTCATTATTATCTTTTCATAATAAGCCTTCATATGTTGTGGGACATGCCCACTCCCTCCCTTACCCTCAAGCTTATGGGACTTTGAATGGAATCACTTTGATGAATGGGGACAGAATTGAGATTTTTATAATATCGACTTTTATAATATCGATTTTTATAATATCGACTTTTCTGTCCAAGACGATGATTTGCCTTTCATTTATTTAGGCCTTCTTTAATGTTTTCCAGTAAAGTTTTGTGATGTTTCAACTCACAGCTTGGAGATTGTTCCATATCATCATACAGAGAACAGCTCCATCCTCTGAGCAGCTGTGTGGTATTCCACGGAGTGGCTGTCCTGCAATTTATTTTTCCAGGACCCTAATGATGTCCTTTTAGGATATCTGTGATCTTTTTATATTACAGCAATGCTTCAGGGGATATCCTTGAACTTATTTGAGCACAGCTGTAAGTATATCTGTAGGATAAATTCCCAGAAGAAAGATTACTGGGTCAGAAGGTGTTTGCATGCTGTGAGTGAAGACACGCCTTCCCAGCACCGTGAAATCACTGTCTTTAAGATAAAAAAATGACTCAGCGGTTAGATACAACTAGACTATCATTCGATTTTCATTCTCCTTGTCTTCTTTCTACCATCGGAGACTTCACCATGGCCTCCTTCCATAAATTCTCTTCTTTACTTCCTGTGGATTTGCCTAAAGGACGACGAATTGTTCACCTGAATCATTCCTTCGTGTGTTTAGTCACTCATTGACTCACTCATTCATTTCCTAGTTACGTGCTTGGGACGGGGCAGTCCACCAGGGGGCCCTCCCATTTTATTTGTCGAGTGAAATATTGCATAATCGTTCAGTCCATGCCTGTCTGTGTGCCACTGAGAGCATTCGTTACCCAAATAGGGGAGTCGGCGTTTAGAGCTGCAGGAACTGAGACAGGGACATCCAATGGCTTGGTTAAAGTCAGAGACATGTAAATGGCGAGAGTCCCGCGGGGGAGACTTCCATGTAACGGCGTGTCTTCGCTGGAGAGGGAACGCCCCGCTCTTGTGGTTTTCTCCAGGTGTGAGGACCACAAAGGAGCAGATCGACGCGGTGTGTCCTTGCAGCTGCTGCCCTGATCTCCACCTGCCTCGCCGCGCTGCTCCGAACACGTGCAGCGCCATCCAGGAGCCACGACCGCGGGCCGGGGGCCAGGGAGGCCGGGTCTGGCTGCCAAGTTTCCACTCTTCCTTCCCAGCAACTCCTCTAAATCTCCGCGGAGATTCCCCACCCCCAGCCCCTGGCAGTGGGACGCCACCGCCTGAGCCTGCCTGTCGTTACCCTTCGGAATGGAATTCAAAAGTCTGCAGTACCCGTCTCTGCTCTTGTGGGATAACTGGGCAGCGCGGCCCAGAATAGCTGGGAAAGGCAGGATGCTGGAGCCGCGGTGGGAAAATCACAGCGCTGCTAATGACATGCTGTGCTTATCTGGAGCCCAGAGTCTTGCAGACTGTAACCGAGGTCACGTCCCTTTCTCCAGTGATGAGAAAACAGGCACAACGAGTGGCAATGCCATGCCCGGGGAAGGGGGAAGAACCGCCGAGCTGGGGGGAGGGCAGCTGCCTCCTCTGCCGAGGATTCCAGGGAGTGTCCCCACCCTTGTGAGCCTCCAGGGCCCACATCCCATGCTGCCCTTGCCTGGGAAGATAGAGTCTCTTGGGAATATTCAGGAAGCCTGTAGGGGCTTGGCTCGGACCCTGGTGTAGGTGTGAGCTCCTGGGGAATTCCAGGGTGGGCCTGGCACGCAGCCCACTAGGGAGCCTGAGAGGAACCTGGTGGGCTCCGTCGTCTTTCTGGTTGGATTTGACTTCTGACCCATTAACACAGCGTGATGAAACCTCCCCCAGGCCCTGCGGCGGGTTTTTGTTTTTGATTTATGTTGTTGTTTTTTGCCGTGACTTTTGTCCTAGCACTTACAGGGACTGACTGTGTCCAGCGGGAAGGTATTTGCTAAACTGAAAACACTGCCTCTGGTTGCTTGGGGTGCCCAGGAACCGGGAAGGAAGAAAACCAAGGAGTCTGTAGAACAACCCTTGCTTGCCAAGTTTTCCATCTTTCCTACTTAGAGCTCTAAAGCAGAAGTGAAGTCGATGACAAAGGGCGTCGGGAACCTGGCAAGCTCTCTGCTTTGGTGGCATCTATTTTCTCTTTGTCGAGGATTGGCCCGTGTTCTTTGGGACCTGGGCCTGCGAGTCGTTGCCCGTTTGCCTGTTGGCTTGAGCTGTGGCCACACCTAAGATGTACCCAGACCTCGATTCCTAGTCTTTGGAATTTCCCACGCCTTAGCCTTCCGTCTCCCACGGATTTCTTGGGAAACCCCAGGCTCCCTTTGCTACGTTTCACATCACTCTGCCTGGCCCCCTGGTTTCAGCCTCAGGGGAAAGGAATACTCCCTTTTCTAATCCCTTGGTAGAAGTGGGGGTCAACCCGAGAGAGGGGGGAAGAAGATGACACTTTTGAGAATGACAGTCACAGTGAACATCACAGCACTTTATATCTGCTGCCCCAACCTTCTCACTAATCACATGGGAAACTACAGGTTCAAGCTGCTTACCCAATACCCAAAATATCAAAAGCTCTGGAAGCTTAGCTTTTCTCTAAACTTGGCACAGACGAATTTGACAGAACAGCGTGACTTGGACTGTCGGGAGACTGTTAGCAGCCTTGGTTTATCCCCCTGCAGAATATCCCGGTGTTTGGTGGAGGGGTGCTGCCCGAAGCCCCCAGGGTAAGATATTCCGTGGGGTGTTTGCGTCTTACTCTGATCACATCTGGCCTCACTGGTTCCAGAGGAGAGACGCTGGGCCCGTCTCTGCTCTTCAGGTAAGAGAACTCAGGCCCAGCGAGGTTTGGGAGCATCCCCAGGCGGGTCCAGGTAAGACAGAGCCAGGACTCCAAGCCTTCTACTAGGACGAAGAGAGAGAGGCGCGTCATTCGGTGATGTTTTTAGACCTTTGCACTATGAGGGGCCTCCGCATTCGTGTCTTGGCGTTACGTTGGAGACAACCGTCTTTCAGTGCTTGGGCCCCATCGTGCATGGAGTAAAGAGAAAGAATAAATCTTCTGACTTCCGCATCCTTTCCTCTTTTGAGCTGAGTCCGGCTCCGCGAGTTCTGGTGTTGGCCGGTGCCTCGCTAAGTCTCAGCTCCTGGGGCGGACAGCGAGGAGCTTTCCCGCCGCGTCTGGGGAGCTCCCGCTTCGTAAGAGTTCCAAGAAAGGCCCAGATTCTCTGATGTATGCAGGGAGGACTCGAGGGGGCTGCGTAAGATGTTTTTTTCTCTGGTCTCCCTGCTACCAGGGCTATTTGAGGACACAGTGGCTAAGGGAAGGTCAGTCTGTGTGCGGGGCCTTGCTCGTGGTGACGGGGAGACTTCCTCATGTCACTTACAGGAATAAAGACAAGCTTATCTCTGGGTTTTCCTGTATCAATAAGCAACGGGGATGTGAGCTTTGCCAAGCCTCAGACGTACGTGCCAGGAACAGGAGCAGCCACGAGTCTTCTGAGGCTAGCGGAGGCCACGTCTCCTGTGGGGACACATTTACTTAATGTCACCGCTGTGTCCTTTACATTCTCCCAGGGCACTGGAGGGCTGGGCATCCTTCCTGCCTCTGCTCTCGGGAGGGCGCTGCACTTAGCCAGGGCTCTGCGGGGTGGCCGCTGGGCACTCACAGGCTCCCTCCCCACGAGAGGCCTGCCCTTCTCGTCCCTTCTCTGTCACCCGCTCAGCTCTCCCTGATGCGCTGCCCAGCCCAGCCTGGGGCGAGACAGTGGCCTGGAGCACGTGGTCGCTTGTCTTCCTCTCCCTGCGGCCTCTCCGCCTCACCCAGGTTCCAAGGAGGAGTGAAGCTCAGCCTCTTTGTTCTGCCCTGAACGTCCCAAACCAGCATCCCTGTCTTTACATCTCTTGTCCCTGATGTAGCCGGAGAGAGGCCCTTGGAGGAGTGATAACAAAACAAGAGGCGCAGGTACGACCTCCAGGCCGGCAGCCGGCCTGGGGAACATGGGAGCGGGCGCAGATAGAAGCAAGAAGGAAGGAAAACTCTTATCGTCCCGGCAGAGTTTCGTTTCTCCGGCCAAATCCTCCCTCTTCCAGCAACATGATAAGATTCCAGAACAGGCTGTCTGACTCAGAGGTTGGGGATGGCGACTGGGCCCTGAGCAGGGACGGGGGCACGGGTCGGTATGGGAGGCCAAAGGCCTCGTTCGGAAAAAATACTTGCATAGTTGAGAAAATGTCAGTTTTTTCATATCAAGGAATGAGAGCCTGGGGGAGGGGGAGGCATGCTGAACCCTCCTGCCAGCCCGGGCCCGCATGGCACTCACGTTGTTTTCTGGAAAATTTAAACTTTTCGGGCAGAGGTTCCTTCCTAACCTTTGGGTCACAGCCCTCAAGACTGTTGAGAGCAATGGGCCATCCCCTTCTCCAAACACACGTGTGTATGTACACACACGCACACACGCACACCCACGCACGCACACACACACAAGTTGACAGTGTGTTGCAGGGGCTCACAGATCCCCCCAAACCTGTTCTCAGTCCCTGGACCCCCGATGGATAGTGTCTCAGGTTTGCCCTGTCTGCACACTCGATCCCACGGGGCTGGCTACTGAAGACCATCCTCCTCCTACCAAGCAGCCCGGAGCTCTCAGCCCTCCTGGGCTCCCCCACCCTGTGAGGGGCACCTTTGTCCTGGGCCCCCAGCCCCCTCCACGTCTGGACAGAC
This sequence comes from Cheirogaleus medius, assembly GCA_008086735.1. NCBI lineage: Eukaryota > Metazoa > Chordata > Mammalia > Primates > Cheirogaleidae > Cheirogaleus > Cheirogaleus medius. Next base: position 48,807 of record VBSM01003216.1, on the reverse strand, counting down.
ATCCAGACACCCAGAGGTGGCCATCTGCGCTCCCAGCCCCCTGGCTTCCGGGGCCGAGGGGAGGAGGGCAGCACCGGCTTCGCTCGGCCCGGCGGCGGGGCACACACACAGTTAATCCTCCACGGCTGCTGTTTGGCTAAAATGCGCTGGGAGCGCCTCCGCTGCTCACATCTGGCTGGGGTTTGCTCTTTACACGTTGGCCCCGCTTTCTTCGCCTCTTCCTCTACTTTCGAGAAACTGCGCTTCCGCTTCTGGCCAACGAGACCTCGGAGATAAAGGTGCCGGGAGGGGCCGGCTGCTGCCTCCCCTACCCCCTCTTCTGCTCCTTCTTCCCTGAGGATTTTTTCCCTGCTCTGTCGCTTTCGACAAGTCTGTGCTTCCCCGGACCTGGCCGGGAGGAGGCTCGGTTGGGAGATGCTCTAAGAGGCGGCGGCAGGACTCGGCTGGCAGCCGGGCTGGACGGAGGTAGGTGGCCCCGCAGGCAGGACACAGCCAGGAGGGACCCAGTCACTCCTGCTCCTGCCTTCGTGGCTTCAGCCGGTGGCCAGGGCAGGGCTGAGCGGACACCTTTGCCAGCATGGCCAGTGGGAGGGGCCGGGCTGGCAGTTGTGGCCAAGGGGCAGCAGGACCAGAAGTTCCAGGGAAAGCCCTCGCACCCCGTCTCGGCTAAGTCCCCTTCTGCAGGCCGGGGTCCACGGACGGATCCCCGGTCTCCCTCCTTGACTGTGGAGGAGGTGGGCTTTACTGCAGACGGACACCGTCAGGAATAATTGTTACCCCCGATTGCTGTGGGGTGTTATCTTGCTTCACTCTTCTCTGGTGGCTTTCCGAGGGTGAGGAAGGGAAGGGCATGGGGCCCATGCCCGTCCCCGCACCTGGTGGGATCCCCTCGCCCCACCCGGCGTCACCTGGACCACCTGAGAGCCAGGTCCGTCCAGTCCTGCACGCGGCCGACTCCTGGGCCCTGCACGGCGCAGGAAACGTTGACTTTGGCCCCCACATCTAACAGCCTTGGTGTTCCGGCTGGGCAGGAACAAACAGTGCTCCTTCCGGGGGACCTCCTGGGAAGTGAAGCTGCCTGTGTCTCACTGAGCGTGGCCCTGGTCTGGGGCTGGAGTTGCCGAGCCGCCTGCAGCCTCCGGGCAGTGCGTGTTGACAGGGCTCGCCATGCAGCCTCCGGGACATCTCCAGGCACAGGTGTGGCCCCCCACCTCCTAAGCCTGGGATGCTTCCCGGCCCTGGAGAGCCTGTGTGACTTCTGTGGCCCTTCCATGTGCCTCAGGCTCCTACCGGCCGTCCTGGCCCACTGTGCTTGGGAGGGAGGGAAGAAGCTGCCACTCTGTGACCTGGTTCTGCTGCTCGGCCTCACCTCGCTTCTGGGAATGGAGGTGACACACACACTTGGAGCTTTCTCTTTCTGACTTTGCAAATGAGAAAGGCCTTGAGAAACTGTGTTTTCCCCACCACTAGCTACTTTCCGGGTCCCCGGGGAGCGTGTGATGTCCTTGGAGGCTGCTCAGCCTTTGCTTTTTATAGTACAGGAAAGCGCAGGCTCCCGGGCCGGCTGTGCAGCCCCGTGAGTACTGTCCCAAACAGACGCGCTTGACCCTCGTGTGTGTGCGGGGAGGGGAAGTACGTACGTGCCCCATGAGGACCGCTCGGCGTCCTGCTAGCCTGGGAGGAGGGGGACAGGCAGAGAGACCGGGGAGGGGGGCCAGGGGGCAGAGAGCCTCTAGACCTATAGAGCTGGGCAGGTGCCCGGTGACCCGAGGACACCGACGTCGGCAATGACAATGCCAATGTTGGCCGTAGACCCGTGTGTTTCCTGTGTGGCGGGAGCCGAGCAACTGTTGATGCTCGACGGTTCTGCCGGGGGAGCTCTAGGGAACTCCGGAGAGCTGAGAGCTGCAAAGCTCAGAGGGGCCCACGCCTTGCCTGGGCTCCCAGAGCAGGTGGGTGGCAGACCCAAGACGCAAATCTGTGTCTTTGCGCCCAGAGACTGTGCCTTTAACATCCCCACCCCTGCTGGGGACATGAGCTCAGCTCCCCAAGCTTCTCCCAGCTGCCAACAGAGGATGCCCTGGGGCAGGAAGGGGACACAGGTCTGCGGCACGGGGGCTCTCACCTCCTCCTCTCCTCTCCCTCCCTCCTGCTGTCACCTCGAGTCCCCAGTGATGCCAGGGAAGGTGTTCCCCTGGGTAGCAGTTTGGGGAGGCCTTGGGCGGGCCCCGTGTAGCCGCAGGACGCCGCTGCACCTCTGGGGCAGGTGCAGCCAGGCAGCAGGGCACCCTCCCAGGTGGGAGCGGAGAAAGCCCACGCGTCCCCGGAAGGGCACGGCTCATTCCTGGGACAGACCCTCCCTGTCCGGGGCGACCAGCACAGCATAATTCTTTCGGAACATGCTCCTTTCTGTTGTTCTTCCTGGTGCTGTCCTCCCGGCTGTAATTAGCATGACTCATAAACCAAATATTCTGGCATTGAACTTCATCCATCAACACAAAGATGAAAAGAATATCAGAGATACAGTCAGGCTGCAGGGACACGAGCTTCCGGTGTGTCCCGTGTCCTCGGGGGTCGGGCCCTCCTGGGGGTCCCTGTTCCTGGGCCTGGGGGTGCTGAGGCTCCAGGGCCTTAGGGGAGGGGAGGGGTGAAGGCACCCGGAAGGGCAGGAACACGAGAAGGTTCCCTTGTAGTCCCCACGCTCTGCTGACCTCCTGAGGCCAACTCTGCCTGACAACTGCCTTCCCCCGGAGGGAGATGGCCCTTTCGGAAGCCGCGTCCTCTCCTCGTCCTCAGAGCCCCGGACACATTCAGGTGGGGCAGTGGCCTCTGGGACTTTCGGTGGCTTAACTACCTTGTGGGCCCAGACTTTGCTACTTACCCTGTTTCACCTGCTGAAATCTGACTTCTGCTAGGGTCAAGCGTCCAGGCACCTCTCTGGGCAGGACCCCACCATCTCCCTGGCCTTTCCCTGCAGGGCAAGAAGTCACCTGCACACTTTACAGAGCAGTCTGCAAAACAATGGCTGCAGCTCTCCCAGGGCAGCCCAGCACGCCCGTCTCCTGGGCCTGGGGTTCGCAAGGCCCTGCCCAGGGGTCTGCACAAGGGTCCTGGCTCGGGAGGCCAGTCCCGAGCCTCAGCAGGGCGTGCAGAGCCGGTCCACTGCCCGCTCCCTCCTTCTGAGCCCCAGGGTGAGATGCTGGAACTGGTGCTCTGCGGCCTCCAGCCCGCGTAGAGGGCGCATGGTGTGGGGGGGTGGGGCCTTGTGCGCCCTGCACCCATCGTCCTTCGTGAGGGGTCTTTACCGCTGGGTCCTTGTCCAGGTCACAGCTGCTGGTGCTTGTGTTGGGTGCCGTGAGTAGCTCTCGGCACATCAGCACCCCTTTGCCCAGCTCAATCCCCAGAACCGAAGTGGGCATGCGGATGTGTCTCAAGGGGGTGGTCTCTGGAAGGGGCACTGGAGACATCCCAACCCCCACCGCCCACCAGGGCGTCACTGTCCTGCTTCTGAGGCCTCTGGAGTCAACCCTGTCTCCAGCCTTGAGCAGGGCTGGCCCGGAGCTGCAGGCCGTCTCCTGACACCCGCCATCTTGCATGGCCATGGGGCGGCTGTGGGCCTGGCCAGCCCCCCTAGTACCTGCAGGAACTTTCCGTGGGACCAGGGGAAGCTGAGCAGAAGGCGGCAGGAGGGGGACAGGCTGGCTGGGTTGGGGAGGGAAGGGGCGGCAGGCGCCGGGGCGTGGGCAAGCGAAGTGCTTGGTATCCTGCACTGGGAACAGTTGCTCTTGGCCACCGCAGAAGCCACACTTGGTGGAGTGCCCCACCCCCTCGGGTTGCAGCCCCTCCCCGGTGGGACGTCTGGTTACCAGCTGCCCTCTGCCGGGGACCAGGAAAGGAAGGGACCTCACTTGGGACGGCAGCCAGCTCTGGGTGGGTTTGAGGCAGGCGGGCCAGGCCCCCCGACTCTGCCCCGCGGTTTCTGGGCTTGGTCTTCAGAGCTCAGCTCCGTCTCCTCGTGAAGAGTCTAAAGTGGGAGTGGGAGAGCCTGGGTGGGTGTGGGGTGACCATGGCTCTGGGGGTTTCTGGCAGTCAGGGTAGAAGGTACACCTTGCCCCACGAAGGTGTCTCTACCAGGGCCAGAGCCTCGGGCCTGTGAGTCCTGCCTGCGTGGTGCTTGACTGCCGATCCCTCTGCGCCCATGGCTCGGATCTGTGTCTGCCGTCGGCCAGTGTTGGGGGTGAGGGGAAACTGTCTGCCCCCCTGTACCACAGGTCTCCCCGCCCTTCTTTAGAGCTCTACAATGTGCCACTCTTGCTCCACGCTGCAAAAGAAATGTCCTAAAAATGCACATCCAATGGGCCACACCGCCCAAGCCCCTCACATTGTAAAGTGATTCTGTGCCTACATCCAAAGGCATTAAAGCCCAGTGGTGGGGTTTAAGATGCCAGCAGGCTGGCCCAGGGAGATCGTAGCATGCTGCATCCATGAGGAGAGCTATGGATTCGCGGGTGCCCACACTGCGCCTGATGCATGGCGGGCGCTCAGTGATCGTCTGTCGAATAAACGAAAGCAAGGGCTTGCCGGTGCATACGATCCCCAAAGCCAAGGGCTGCAGCTGCTATTCTAGCTGTAACCCAGGAAGTGAACCAGGTGGATGCCCTAAACCTGAGCCCGGGGTAGGAGCGGCTGCCGGACCCTGGTTTGGCAGGAGGAGCCTGTGCACTCTGGCACCTCTCTGGAGCCCCCATAGATGCAAGTGCTTTGCCGCCAGACATATCTGGCCTAACGTGGGCTCCAGCACCTCCTGCCATGGGGCCTGGGGCAGGTGGCTTCGTCACTCTGAGCTTAGCAGGTGCTGAAGTCCGTGGTCGCAAGGCTATGTGGGAAGGAACCTCTGCTAACTGATGGGGATCCTCCTGGTCCTCGAAGTCACCTGGCCCTTGCACATCACTCACAGAGAGGGGCTTGGGGACCTGCCCCCTTCCTTTCTGTTTCACAGCTATAGCCGCCAGCTCTACTCGGGCAGCCTCTGTCAGCAGCAAGGGCCACCCACAGCGGTGTGGCAAAGATGGGACGAATCCCCTGTGGCCAGGAAACGTGTTCTCCCCGGCTTGCCCGGGTTTGGTGCCGCTTCGATGGGCTCCCTGTGCTGTGTCCCCCCCCCCCGGCCTAACACGTCC
>VBSM01003216.1:21474-39333 GCA_008086735.1 Cheirogaleus medius | reverse complement strand
GGGGATTCAGTCTCGGGGGAGGTTGGGGTGGAGGTGGGCGGGGTGGGCCGGGGAGGGGATGCAGGGTGCTGCAAGTCCTCAGGGACATGGTGGGCATGGTGGGAATCCAGGCTGGAGAGCTACCATGGGGTTTGGCTCTTACTCGCAGGGTTTGGGGAAGGCAAGTACAGACCCTGAGTCATGTTGGATTTGTCTTCATTGGCCTCGACCGCAGCAAGTCAGGAGCCTGGGCCATGTGGTCCAGGTCCACCAGTGGTCCATCACACACCACTGGGCAGGGGGTCCGGGGGCCGCCTCCCTGGCCACGCCTCGCTGGTGCAGCACATTCTTCCAGATGACCTCACGGGGGTCAACCTCATCCTGTGTGGAGGACCTCGCTTTGCTGGAAGTCGCTAAAGGAGCTCTGCAGCCAAGTTTGGTTAGATATTGGGCAATCCTGTTGTTGCCCAAAAGTGACTAAACTGGTCATAATGTCAGGATGCTGACTTTGCTGGAGGATTTGGTAAAGTGGTTCGTAAGGTCTTTTCAATGAAGGGAAGATTTCAGTCTGGGTTTGCTTTGGCTCCAAAGAGGAGGCTCTTGAGAAAAGCCCCTGCAGCCCCAGCCACCCTCGCCCGTCGGCCGGAGCCCTGGCTCTCTGCTGGGCAGCCCACACCCCTCCTGAGCACGCACTGTGGTCCTAACCCAGCTGCCTCTGGCTCCGCTCTGCAGACCAAGGTGTGGAAAATCCCTTTTCCAGGCTGGAAAGAGACATGCCGACATGCAAAGTGTGTTCCCATGGGGTGGAGAGCTGGCTCTTAGCTGCGGGCAATTTTGCGCCCCCAGGCAGAGATAGATGGCAATGTCTGGAGACACTGTGGGTTGTCACAACTGGGCCGGGGGGGTGGTGTAATGACATCTAGTCGGTGGAGTCCAGGGGTACAACTAAGCATCCTCCAAAGCCCAGGCCAGCACCCCACAACAGGGGATTGTCCAGCCTGCATGTCAGCAGGGCCAAGGTGGAGAAGTCGCGGGGTACAATAATCCAAGGCTGCTTTTCACTCACTTCTGTTGTTTCTTTCCAACTTTTCTAAAATGAATAATATCTTATTTTGGATTCAGAAAAAAATGCTTAAAGAACGGAAAACCTCTTTTCCTTTTAACTGGTGCAGGCTTGGCACTTGAAAAGAAAAAAAAAAGAGTAATTATGAAGGCGCCAAGGAAAAACAGAGGAAATACAGAAATAGAGAAATAAACAAATTTAGAGAATCCAATCTGACAAATATTTCTCCAGCACCGAAGTTCAGGGTGCTGCAGGACGCTTGGCCACCCCAGGCCTGGAGGAGGTCACGCATGGTCGGCTAGGTAGAAAATCTCACAGGCCAGACAAAACTCTGCAGTATGAGACAATAGGAAAAACGAAATTGAAAAAGAGGGAAGAGAGCCTCCCCCCAAGTTGAGGGGCCTGGGAAGGCTTCAGGAAGAACATGAGACACTCGACCTGGGTCTTGCAGGCAGGGTGGGGAGTGTTCTATTGTCATCTGCAGTCAGCCCACCTGAGTTCGAATGCAGCCACCCTGCTTACAAACTGGACAGTCTAAGGCTAAGTGGCCTCTCTAAATTGTCTCATGTAAAAGCTGGGTATAATACTGAATGAATATTGTCTCCTTAAAGCAGTCACCGCAGGTCCTTATGGGGCCTGGGAGGGGATAAAGATGATTAATGAGGACATGTTCCCAAACCTACCCCTGACTTACAGGGTTACACGATCGATTGAAATGACACCCCGCCCCTAGCACGGTGCCCAGTGCAGCTGCGGCTGTTGGCCTGGTCGCCGGCAGGAGAGAGGAGACAGGGTGCCCCTGGCCCAGGAAGAAGAATGCAGGCAGGTGGGCAAGTGTCGGGAGTTGGGGGACAGTGGTGGCTGGAACCTGGTACTCTGAAGTGTGGTCGGCAGTGCCTGGGGGCTTTTTTTAAGATGCAGACCCCACAGGGCCCTGCCCTGACTTGCTGAACGGGAAGCGGCAGGTGTCCCCAGGTGTGCGCATCTCAGGTCGAGCAGCAGGGCGGGAAGAGGAGGGAGTGCCGTGAGGTACAGCTGAAGGGTGGGGCCGGACTGGGGGGCTGTTCCTGCCATGCCCGGGCTGGGGAGATGGCAGATCGATGGGTAGGGAACTTGGATGGGTATCTGTCTTGGGGACAGGGGGCCCAGCTAAGCCACTGCAGTTGAGGAGGGGGTGCACAGAGAAGACCTGGCGGAGGCGTGCATGACAGGGAAGGAGAGAGATTTGGGGGACAGCCTGCCCCTCCCACTCTCACCCCAAGGCCCCACACTCACGCTCTCCCATGGTGGGAGGTTTCCAGCCTCCGGATCGCAGGCTGCCCGGGGAAGCAAGTGGGCTGTTTTGCCTGTTTTAAGCCCAAGCACAGCCCCCTCACAGGCCCGTTGGGAGGCCCCAGTGGACACTTCTTTCTAGAAGGACCACCTGGACACTGGGTGAGGAGGGTCCTGTCCCAAGCACTTGCTGAAAGCGCTGTGAAAGAGAGACACAGGATTGTCTTCTGTGCACAGCGACACGTCCGGAATTAGATGCTGAAGACACTGGCGCGCCCCCTGGTGGCCAGAAAGCAGTTTGCGCCCTCCTTCCCACCCACCTGCCCACCTGTGAAGGACCTCCACGATGAGCCAGTGTTGCCTAGCACTAAGGGACAGTGATGGCGCAAGACTCACTTGGGATTTTGCTCATTGTCCTAAGAGGCATGGTGAGCAATTATCCGTGGGGCCAGTGGCTGATGGACTCTCCTTCCTGAGAGGCCGAGTGGGTATAGACAGCGCCTTGCTCAGCGACGCTCTTAACACCAGCCTGGTGGGCCGAGGCTCTGGGAACAGAGTGTGCACGTGCATGTGAGTGTGTGTGTGTGAGAGTGTGCGCATGTGAGCGTGCATGTGTATGTGAGTGTGTGTGCATGTGAGTGTGTGCATGTGAGTGTGTGTGCATGTGAGTGTGTGCATGTGAGTGTGTGCATATGAGAGTGTGTACATGTGAGCGTGTGTGCATGTGTGTGTGCATGTGAGTGTGTGTGCATATGAGAGTGTGTACATGTGAGTGTGTGTGCATGTGAAGGTGCATGTGTGTGTGTGCATGTGAGTGTGTGTACGTGTGCCTGTGAGTGCGTTGTGAGTGTATGCATGTGTGATGTGTGTGTGTGTGTGCGTGTGGTTGTTCTCCTAGAGGAATGCGACGGAAGTATTTCGCAGTAATGTGTGGCTAGGCGAATGCCTCAGGCTTCCATGTGGTTTTTCTGCAGAGTCCCTCCTAACCTGGCACCCTCCCCACGTGTCCCTTTCCCACCAGGGCCCGGCAGGAAGATGGGCGCCCGTGGATGGGGACTTGCGCTGGTGTGCTGCCTGCTACTGGCCTTTGCCTGTGGCCCGGCCCTGAGCCTGGTGCCGCCTGTGCAGCAGGAACAGCCGGAGCAGGAGGGGACCACGGAGCCGCCTCCCCCACTGGACCACGCTGACAGGTGAGGGCTTTGAGGTGTGACTGCAAAGGGGTCCGGCTCCGGTCGGGTTGAGCTTGGGGCTCAAGGGCCCCCAAGAGGTTGGTTCACTGGGAGATGCGGGGAGCAAATGCCAAAGCTGAGGAGCAGCCCGTGTGGTCGCCTTGGGTGCCTTATTGGAAACTGTGGACAGTGACCCAGCCTCATCCCGAGCCTAGGGGAGGGTGGTTTTGCAGCCACTCCCCCAAATCAAGAGCAGCCCCCACTTTCATTTGTCTTTCCATTCTCACTTTGTCCCATGAGAGTGTCTGCTGAGGTTCTTGGCACCACGTGGAGGCAGGAACCGGGACGAGCCGCCTTGGGAGAGACCTACCCTCGACCCGCACGTCTCATCAAGTCATAGGGCTGGAGGACTGGTGGGACTGGGGGGGCCAAATGTTGGCTTCCCTCCAACAGTTGCGAAGGACGCTGGATGGCGCCTGGCTGTGCATCTATGGCCTGCAGCGCCGTGTAGACTCCAGATCACAGGACACACAAAATGCTTAGGGCTGCTCATCAGACTGCCATTCACCCATGTGAGGTCCCAGAGACCTGGGTGACAGCTCCAGGCTGGCTTTGAGTCTCTATAATATTTTGAGCATCGGGCTGGCTTGACTCTCGAGAATTCAAGCTATCTTTAGAACACTGTGGCATTGGGCAGGATTTGGGTCCCAGCCGCACCATTCCTTCCTTTCTTCTTCCCCTTCCTGTTTGCATGGAATGCCTGCTATCGGCCGGGAACACACGAGAGGCACCGTCCTCACCTCCAGGGACTCCGAGGCCGCAAAGGAGACAGACACACATGACATGTGCAGTCAGTGGGCTCCCTGGGAGGGGCGTGCCCACGATGCTGGGGGCGGGGACAGGAGGGGGAGGGGTGGGGAGACTAAAAGGACTGAACTGGGTCTCAAAGGACACCCAGGTGTGGATGGAGGGGAAAGCTGCCCAGTACCCAGATGGCGTGTGCAGAGGCAGGGCTGGGGAGTAGTTTGGGGCGGTGGAGATGATGCTGGAGGGTGCAGGGTGGGAGGGCAGCCGAGCCTGGAGGCAGCTGAGTCTAGTGGGGGAGGGTCTCACCTGTGCTTCATGCTGTAGGAAACCTGGGGAATCATGGAGAGAGTGTTCTAGAAAGAATGCTGGAGGGAGGCGGCAGAGGGGATGAGTTGGAGAAAGACGGATTCCCAGAGCGTGCTGGAAACAGTGACGGACATGGTGACAGTGCTTGCTCTAGAGGTGATAAGGGCCAAGGGCCCAGTTCCGGAGGTAGCGAGGGGCGAGCGCTGGGGCTCAGGACTGGAGGTGGCGAGGCCAGGGGGACGCCCGGGATGAGGCTGAATTCAGGCTCCTCCCTGGGCAGCCGGTGACGATGCTAGAAACAGCGTCTGCAAAGAGGAAGCTCCCGGAGTGAAGGGACGGACGGGGACAGGGATTTCAGTTTTGGACACGTGACGTTGTGGGGTCTGTTGACTCCCTAGATGGAAACTTCCGGTGAGAAGATTGTGTAAGTCGAGGTCTGGGGCTTAGGAGAGTGGTAGGGGTGGGAGTGGCTGTCTGGGGTCCTGGGCTTATGGCCGAACTTGGGGCACACACATCCACCTCCTGGATGGCATGGGGTTCAAAAGTGGGAGCAGAATTTGATAAGGAGCTGGCCCACCAAGAGGGACTCTGCTGCCACTGAGGGGTTGTCACAGCTCTAGAGCCAGGGCAAGAAAAGTCACAAGCCGGACAGCACGGTGCAAGGCAGCGAGCTGCCGCGAGGTGGTAGCAGGGAGCTGTCACCGTCCCTCCTGCTGGTGAGCCGGCCTTTCGAAGTCAGCTGGGAGACTTTATAGGCCCAGCTGCTGCAGGTCAAAGGACTCCTAAAGATCAAGTTGAACTCTGTCACTCACCAACGAGTCAGCTTAATGTGTCATTTTCTGGAATCACAGATGTGACAGGGAGTCACAGCTTCGTCCTGCGTCATCGGAGACCCTCCCCTAGAGGTGCAGGTTTCTCCCAAGCAGCCTCTGGCCCGCCCGGCCCTAAGCCACTGCTGTTTGTGTTGCTAGTGTTTCCGCGACTATGATGCTGTTAACCGAGGGCAGGGGGCTCTTTCGCAAGTTCCATTTAAGATCCCAGAGTTTGCCGTGAGCCAGGGTTCACACAGGGCCTTGCCGTGCAGGCGAGAGGGGGAGAAGGCCGGTCAGGTGAGCCAGGCCCACGGCTGCGGGAGGGAGTTCACGGCTTTCACCGTGACGCTTTGTTCCGTCAGGGCTGAAGAAAAACATGAAAAATACAGCCCCAGCCAGGGCGAGGAGCCGCCCACTTCCCAGTGCTTCCGCTGCTGCGACCCCGCTGCCCCCCTGTACCAGGCGGCCCCGGTGCCCCAGATTAACATCACCATCCTGAAAGGTCAGAGGCTGTGAGCACTGGCGCAGGGGCCTCCCTGGGGGCGGGATGGAAGCAGGTGGGGCTGGGCGGGGGCAGGCAGGCTGTCGTCCAGAGAGGGAGGCAGAGAAATTCTGGATTTGAGGCTCCGGCCGCTTTCCAAGAGGAGGGGTCGGGCAGGGCCCAGAGGACCGAGAACAGGAGAAGGAGCCCAAGGGCTGGCCAGGGCCTCCTCCCTTCACCTGCGTGTGGACTGCAGGCTTCTGTGTCCTTCATCTCCAGGCTCGGTGTCCCCACCCGCTCGCCCCGGCCCCCACACACAGCAGATAACCCTGCACAGCCCCGCGAAATCTGAGTGGGACACTCGCAAACGGGATCCCGAGCCCAGTCTCGACATCTGCAGCTCATTTGCTCAGAGTGAGCCGGGGCCTGGCCGCGGAGCCTGTTGCTTTTGGACAAACCCATATGTCCCCTGCTCCTTGCCAGAGCTCTCCAGAAGGAACAAAAAATTATTGCTTTTGGATGAGAATAGAGCGGTCTCTGGGGTTGTCTGTTTGCTGGACCGGTTTGGGGGTTAAAATACCCGGGTGCCAGGATGGGGGACCTCGCGGGGGGCGGGGGCAGGAGCGAGGCTCGTCAGGTCAGGGCCGTGACGGCGCCCACGGCAAGGGGGTGCGCAGCCCAGGCACAGGGTGACACTGAATCTCTTACTCGATGTCACGTGTTTTCCTGTCCCTTTTAGGCGAGAAGGGTGACCGCGGGGATCGCGGGCTCCAGGGGAAATACGGCAAAACCGGCTCAGCGGGCGCCAGGGGCCATGTCGGACCCAAAGGGCAGAAAGGGTCCATGGGGGCGCCCGGGGACCGGTGCAAGAACCACTACGCCGCCTTCTCGGTGGGCCGCAAGAAGCCCCTGCACAGCAACGACTACTACCAGACGGTGGTCTTCGACACGGAGTTCGTGAACCTCTACAGCCACTTCAACATGTTCACCGGCAAGTTCTACTGCTACGTGCCCGGCATCTACTTCTTCAGCCTCAACGTGCACACCTGGAACCAGAAGGAGACGTACCTGCACGTCATGAAGAACGAGGAGGAGGTGGTGATCCTGTACGCCCAGGTGAGCGACCGCAGCATCATGCAGAGCCAGAGCCTCATGCTGGAGCTGCGGGAACAGGACGAGGTGTGGGTGCGCCTCTTCCGAGGCGAGCGCGAGAACGCCATCTTCAGCGACGAGTTCGACACCTACATCACCTTCAGCGGCTACCTGGTCAAGCACGCCGCCGAGCCCTAGCGGGCTGTCCCCACCCCGGCCCCCCGTGCTGCGCAGACCCCAGGGCCCGGCACCAGCTGGCCCCATCGCCTCTTCCCCCCCATCGCGGCTTCCCTGGCCTCTGCACCCCCCGCTTCGGCATCCGCCCAGACGCCCTCCACGGGACGACGGGCAGCCAGATCTTGCCGCCGCTCCGCGGAGAGCTGACGGCAGATGAAATCACCAGGGCGGGGCGCCTGCAAGGACAGTCGGGGGGCCTCTGGCTCCCCTCTGTGTACACGTCCTTGAGTGACCCCGCGTGGCGGCAGGGTGTCCCATAGCACAGCACCCCTGCCCTCTTCCCTGGAAATAATTAGGCAAATTCTGAAGGTCTCGGAAGGAGGAAAGTAAACCGTGGAGGAAAAAGCAGAGCAGAGCGTTATTTTTGTCTTTCCAGCCAGCCGCTGGCTCTTAAAGGGGGGTCCCGCCTGCTGGAGGCTGTGTGAGGCTCTGTCCAAGGGATCTAAGGTGGAAGCCAGCCGAAGGGCATTCGGGAAACCACGTCTGGCTTAATTCTTTCAGGCCACATATGAGCCTTCTCTGGAGATGGCCGGACCCATGTCCGTGTCTTGACGACATCCCCGTGGCCTTGCCCAAGGGCTCAGCTGGTGCTTTCTGAGCCACAACAGTGAGGGCATTGGGGCTGGGGCAGCCAGTGTCAGCCCCCCGAGAGGGACAGCCACGCCCTCCGCTGTTGGCTCCGAGCTGAGCTCTGGGCTCCTGACAGCGGCTGGGGACCTCAGGGACCCCCAGACCTGCAGATGTTTCTATGAGGGGCAGAGCTCCTGGCGCACCCAGGCACGGTGCTGCTCCACGCCCCATGCCCACTCGAGCCCTGGTGGGGTCTCCCCCCTGCCGGCCTGTTCCTCCTCCACATGCAGAAGCCACGGAGGGCCCCGGCCCGTGGTTCTGTTTTCTGTCAACGCCCCGCACGCCACGCGGGGCCCCGCTTCCTCCGGGGTTCGGCCTCCCCGGCTCTGCGTCCCTCCGCTGTCTTGCTTTGCAGCCAGGCCGCCGGCTCCACCCAGGTCCCCACCGCCCCCCGCCCAGGCAACGGGGGAGGGGTTTCTCGTATCCCAGAGCAGGGACAGCTGCAGGGGCTGGAAGGCTCCCGTGAGCCTCAGTCCCGAGGCCAGAGTAGAAGGGAGACATGTCCTGACATGGCCTGGGGACTCACTCCCCTGCGGCGGGTGTCGGAGAGGCGGTGCCCCCCGCAGCTCTTTCAGGACCTCCGGAGTGGCCGCTGCGTCTGATTGGTGCTCTGGCCCTGCCCCGGCAGCTGCAGCCCTGCGTCCACTGGCGCTCCCTGACCTTCATTCAGGACCCCATGGCCCGACCCCACCGTGCCAGAGCCCGGCTCACTCTCGTCGCCTGCTCTGGCCCCTAAGCCCCCCATGCGGGATTTCCTCCTGCCGCCTGGTTTTGACTGACCCCTCTTCCCTCTCTGGGCCTGGTGGGGTCTGGGGTCCTCACGCACGTGCCTCCCTCTAGTGGACTTCTGCCGGTCAGACTAAAGCTGTCCCCGCAGCGTGCCCACTGCCAGCAGAGCACCACCCGCCGCTTGAGCTCCCTGGTGCTCCTTCCGGAAAACATTAAACTCAGAATCATGTTTTTCAGCATCCTGGCCTCCTCCGTTTGTGCCCCGAACTGAATCCTCTCTCTTTTCTCCTGTCCACCCCACGCCCACCCCGCCTGTCGTCATACTTGGGACACTCAGGGACACGCCTCATTCCCCGCAGGGTGCCGGGACGGGCTGGTGGCTCATGAGTGCTGACGGGAGGCAGGCCCCCCCCCCCTCCAGGGCAGGACTTTGGTCCCAGGAGAAGCAGGAACCAGGAGGCAGGGATTCGGCCGCAGCTCAGCAGCCCGGATAACTGTCCTCGTTTTCTGGGGCTGCCAGACAAGCCCTAAAACCGGGTGGCTTAAAACAGCGGAAATTTACCCTCCCAGTTCTGGAGGCCAGATGTCGGAAATCAAGGTGTCAGCAGGGCCTTGCTCCCTCAGAAGGCTCCAGAGGAGGGTCCTTCCGTGTCTCTTCCAAGCTCTTGGGGGCCCTGGGCATCCCCAACTCGGGCCTGCATCACCCCAGCCTCTGTGTCCCTCTCCCTGTGGCTTCTCCTCTGCCTCAAATGTTCCTCTCCTCCTATGAGAACACCAGTCACTGGGTTTAGGGCCCACCTAAATTCAGGACGGTCTCTTCTCGAGATCCTTAACTTAATTATCTTTGCAAAGACTCTGTTTCCAAATAAGGTCACATTCACAGGTACCAGACTTAGACTCATCTTTTTTGGGATACAGTTCAGCCCACTGCGATGGCACGTAGGCTTGAGTACACCCTTCAACAGCCCCTTCATGCCCCGGCGGCACAGGGCAGATGTTCCTTCTTCTCTCCGTCCCCGCTTGCCAACCGCGTTAGCAGCCGGCCCTTCTCCAACTGCCAGGGGCAGGACAGAGGATGCCTTGCTCCCTCTGGTGCCAGCAGGCCGGCGAACAGCCGCTCTCCTCCCTTGGCCTGGGCCTGGGTGACCCACGTGGTCCTGCTCAGGCTCTGCAGGGGCCGGACTCTGCGATCTGCTCTCTGCAGGACAAAGAGCAGGCCCCCTCCTCTACGGAGCTGAGGCCGCTCGGCAGAGGACGGGCTTTCTGTGCCGGGGGTCGGAGGGTGCAGGGGCTGAGTGCCTTTCCCAAGGTGTCTGGCAGGGACCAGCCAGCTTTTCCAGGGCCAGAGTCATGTGGACCACATAGCAGGACCGGCCCAACCTCTTCTGATGCCCTTTCTCTTTGGACTGCTCCTGTCCCCGTCCTTCCCAGCTGGCCTTACGCTCTGCTCGCCCCTCCTCCACCCTTGCTCCTGCTTTGCGGCAGACCATGTGCCAGGCGCTGGGGGCAGAAGGGCAAATAAGACGTGGTCCTTGCCTTCCTGAGGATCTTCCCAGGATTTCGACGGTGGTGTGACACAGAGGCCAGCCTCCTCCAAATCGCGTGTTTGGTACTAAAAGTGACCGGCTGCACCTGCTGCCCTCCCCGAGCAGCTCACCTCGACAGGGCCTTTTCCTGTTTCCCTTCTCCCCAGCTAGTGAGAAATTAGCTAACCGTCTCCGGAAGGGACTTGGAAAACTCAGTTGCAATACAAATATCAGTGTTTTAGCATAAAAAAAAAGACTTAGACACAGCTGATGACTCAGCCAGAGAAAAGAATCGCTTACATTAGTTTACATCAGGACTTTCCGGAGTCTTTGTGGCCAGGGCTGGGGGCAAGACGGGTGCTGTCTACACCAGTCCTCAGGGACTATTTTCTGTAGGGCTTGCTGTGGGAACAGGAGAGCGTGATAACAAGCTGGTTTTATTGGGCCACAGCAACTGGGAGAACGTGAGACATTCTTGCCCAGGTCCTGAAAAACAGAAAATAAATAAAACAAGATGTTGCCACATGCGCAAGAATGGAGTAGGGCCCCATCTCACACCGTACACAAAAATTAATTCAAAATGGATCAAAGGCCAAAATGTAAGAGCTGAAACTATAAAATTCTTGGAAGAAAGCCTGGGCATAAATCTTCGTGACCTCGCATCAGGCAATGGTGTCTTAGTTATGACACCGAAAGCACAAGCAACGAAAGAAAAAGAAATGAATTGCACGCCATCGAAATTTTAGACTTCTGTGTGCAAAGGACACCATCGAGAAAGTGAAAGTACAGCTCACAGAGGGAGAGAAGATGTTTGCAAATCATCGTATATCTGATCAGGGACTTGTATCTGGAATATATAAAGAGCTCTTGCAACTCAACAATGAAAAGACGACTACTGCGATTAAAGGTGGGCAAAGGACCTGAACAACAGGTGGCCCCATGCAGGAAGGCACACGGTGACAAATGTTGGCGAGGTTGTGGAGAAACCGGAACCCTCACCGGCTGCCGTCAGGAATGGAATGTGGCGTGGCCTCTTGGAAACAGTCTGGCAGCTCCTCAGAACGTTCGACACAGAGCCACGGCTGGCCTAGCAATTCCGCGTCCAGGTGTGCACCCCAAAGAAAGAAACATACATCCCTGCGGAAACTTGTAGACAGATGTTCACAGCAGCTTTATTCATAAAAACACAAAAGTGGATATAACACACATGCCCATCGGTTGATGGATGGATACACAAAACGTGGTCTGTCCACACCATGGAATATGGTTCAGCCATGAAAAGGAATAAAGTCCTGGCACCTGCTCCAACATCCATAAATCTAAAAACATTATTTGAAGGGAAAGAAGCCAGACCCAAAGGACCACGTATTGTATGATTCCATTGGTATGAAATGTCCAGAAGAGACAATCTACAGAGACAGAGGGTGGGGAGGCTGGGGGAAGTGGGGGGTGACCGCTAATGGATCTGCAGTGTCTTTTCGGAGTGATGAAAATGTTCTAAAATTGATTGTAGTGGGGATTGTGCAACTCTGTGACTATCTATAAATCTTTGAATTGTATGTTTGAAACGGGTAAATTACATGGTATATAAATTATTTCTCAATAAAGCAGTTAGGAAAACAAACAGAAAACACATAAAAACAAACAACCAGGTTGCCTTGTCCTTCTCCATCGAGGCCAGGGAAGTCCCGCAGCTCCAGAGGTAGGACCTTCAGCGTCTGTCTGCCATAAACCCTTTGTTCTGGGCTTGGCTTACGATGGGGCCAGGAGC
This sequence comes from Cheirogaleus medius, assembly GCA_008086735.1. Lineage (NCBI taxonomy): Eukaryota > Metazoa > Chordata > Mammalia > Primates > Cheirogaleidae > Cheirogaleus > Cheirogaleus medius. The sequence goes on along the minus strand of VBSM01003216.1, from coordinate 27,459 downwards.
TGGGGCCAGCGAGGTGGGACGGGAGTGTCAGGGTTAGTTCTTCCAAGAACGTTATTAAACACGCATTCTTGACTCCATCGGTGGGTGAGATCATAGAGTCAGTAGGAGGCTGACTCAGGTGCCAGGGGACGCGTTCCACAGGCAGTGACTAACTGCGGACCATGCCTTCCTCTCTGGAGTCCCTGCACAGCTGGGCAGCTCTGGGGAGGCTGCAGTGACCTCAAGTGCCCCTACTCAGCTGGCCCAGGAGCCAGCCCCTCCTGCAGCCCATTTCACTGTGCAGACGGCCAGGCAAGGACGAGGAATTTCCACTTTAGAGACTTTACAGATAGGATTAGTCCACACACGAGCCGCTGTGGTTGGTTCTGAAGTTTATAGCGAGTCTTCCAGCTTCAGCTTGGAGGGCTTCAGGAAAAGGTCACTTTTAATTTCGGTGATTTCAAGCCAGAAGGGCAGGAGAAAACTGGAAATAGTAGTTTGGAGAGTCCTATAGCCAGATGTCAGAGGAAACAGAAAGAATCCAGGATCCAGCCCAGATCGCAGGGAGATAATAAAACCTCAAAGAGAATGAACAGGGCTGGAATGCAATGGTGAATGCACCCTGGTTCTCTTCCGAAACCCAGCCCGTCACCTTTGGCCTAGTTAGAACTTCCCCTCTCGTGTGGCTGTTTGTGGCACAGCTGCTTGTTCCTCGTCCCACGGACGCGAAACCCAACACACCCCATAGTCGCCAACTACGGTAAAACCTAACGGTCACCACCAGACTCGCACAAGTACGTTCCCCTTTTGCCTGCGCTTTCTTTAAACTAGCAACCCACAAGCCCCGCAGTAAAGCATGAGAGATGACACCCCGGTCCCTATAAAGGCACAGTCCCAAAGGTCCCTCTCTCCTACTGCCCACCTGCTGCTGTGGGCTCCCCTTGGCCCTCACGGGCAGCCCTGCCTCCAGGATCTGTGAGTAACAAACTGCTCTGTCTCCCACGTGTTCCGTTGTGCTGTCTCCTCTGCGTCTCACCTGACCCACGCACCTGAACCCAGCTCTCCTCCCGGCCAGGAGGGGCTGTCTCCGTGGGAACAAACTGGGTGCAGGTTGCACAAGAGCCACAAGGGTGGCTGCCAGTGTAAACACGTTTCCTGTGCTGGGGACACCTGGTCACAGGTCGGACACTTAGACATGAGGCTGTTGCCAGGTTAAAGAAGTATCCTGAGAAAAGTGCCCTGTGAACACCTGTGACCAGCTGCCGTAGAGCCGGTCGGGGCAGGGCCAGAGTGAGTCTGTAGGGAGAGGCGTCCAGACCAAGTCGGAGGAGGATCCTGCCTCCACTGAATGGTGCACTTGCAATGGGTAAGACAGTAAGTTTCATGTCACGTGTAATTTATCACAATAAAAAATTAGAAAGAAACAACACAGGAGGGGAGAAGTGGATGATTGTTGGAGTTGGACAATGAATACATTTGTCTTTTAAATCTTACCTAGTACCTATTTTGTGAAGTGCATAGGTTATCTTTTCAATATAAAAAACAAGCTGGTATAAAAAGTTACTACAGAAAAATATTCACATAGAAGCTGGTTGTTTTAATGTAAAATAAAGTATCTCTCATATTATATACATACACACGGATATATATATATACACACACACACACACGGATATATGTATATATACACACACGCTTATACAGAAATGTATAATGAGGCCATAGCTACCACTGGCAGTGATTCTTCTGGTGGGTCTGGGCAAAGTAAATTGAAAACCTTCTGGAAAGGACTCGCCGTTCCAGATGCCATTGAGAACACTCACGAATCAGGGGAGGAGGTCACAATGGTAACATTCACAGGAGTTTGGAAGAAGCTGATTCCAACCCTCGCGGATGACTTTGAGGGGTTCAAGACTTCAGTGCAGGAAGTCACTGCAGATGTGGTGGAAAGAGAAAGAGACCTAGACGGGAACGTGGGGCCCGCAGGTGTGGCCGAACAGCTGCATCTCACGGTGGAGCTCGAATGGCTGTGGCTCCTCGTGGATGAGCAAAGACAGTGCTTTCCCCAGATGGACTCGACTCCCGGTGACGACGCTGTGAACACTGTTGAAATGACAACAAAGGGATGACAATGCTCCTGTAGAGTTGACACTTCCCACGGTGAACCCTACAGAAAACTGTCAAAAACCCAGCTGATAGAACAGTGGCAGGGTTTGAGAGGGCTGACTCCGATGTTGCACAAAGTTCTACTGTGGGTAAAATGCCATCAAACAGCACCGAGTGCTACGGGGGAATCTCGGTGATGACTCAGTCAATGCGGCAAACGTCATCAGTCTTATTTTAAGAAATTGCCACAGCCACCCCGACCCTCATCAACCACCGCCCTGATCAGTCAAGGCCACCAACATGGGGCTGGGTCCCCCACCAGCAGAAAGGGAACAGAGGCTCAGATGATCATTCGCAACTTCTAGCAATAAAGTATTTTTAGATTAACATACGTACATCGTTTCTTAAGGCATGATGCTATTGCGTGCTCAGTAGACCACAGGACAGCATAAACGTGACTTTTCTATGTGCTCGGAAACCAAAAAAGTCACGTTTTGACCGCTTTATCGTGATTCTCGCTTTATCAAGGTGGTCTGGAACTGAACCCGCAGTGCCGCCGAGGTGGGCCTGCCCTGGATTAGTTATAACTGTGGCAGAACAAGCCACCTCCTAGTGCTTCAGGAAAAGCGCCAGTTCATTCCCGTTCCTGACCCCGCGGGTGGGCTGGAGGCTCTTGCGCTGGCTCACTGGGCTTGTCCCCGTGGCTTCAGGCAGCGGGCAGTTCAGCTGGCGCAGGGTGGTGTGTGACGGCCTCACTCTCGCGCCTGGGCCCCCAGCTGACACAGCTGAGACGTCTGGGATGCCTGGGTCTCTCCTCCTTGTCCTTCATCCCGGGCTTCTGCAGGGCGTGGTGGTCTCAGCGGTGTTTCAGGATGGCAAGAACAGACGCCGCGAGAGCTCTTGAGACCTCGGCTCAGCAGTCACCCCACGGCCATTTCGGCCACATTCCGTGGGTCACAGCAAGTCCCGGGGCCGGCCTGGTGAGGGGAGGGTAATAGGCTCTCCCTTTTGATGGCAGGAGATGCAAAGAATTTAATATTGAATCCGTCAGAGATGCCACTTACCAAATGTCATTTACCTAGAGGCAAATCTGACAATAGCTGGGTAGGAACTCTACACAGAGGACTGTAAAAAACATAAAATCTAAACATGGACAGTATGTTGGTTCTTGATCTCTGAAAAGCAGAAGCCAAGACAGGACCGGATGTGAGATTCATTGGGGGAAATGTGCGTGAACAGTAAGGGGGAGGAGGCTGGGGTAAGCAGAGGGGGCTCAGACCACATGGGAAGGAGAAAAAGGCAGGGGGTTGGGTTGGAAGAACCTCAGACTGCAGCACCGACACCGACCAGGCAGGTTTGGCCGGGCTGATGGGAAGTCCCTGAGCTAAAGTCCTTTGCGATAGCCCTGCGCTCAGCCAGGGGCCGGGAGCAGCCTGCGGGAAGCATGGCCGGCTTTGTGTTAGATCCGGAAAGGCAGCTGGGACCTCAGTCAACTGCACCCTCCCCCAGCAGGAGGTCTGGGTGGTGCGTTTTCTTTTTCTTTTCTTTTCTGTTTTTTGAGACAGAGTCTCACTCTGTCACCTGGCCTAGAGTGCAGTGGTGTCATCATAGCTCACTGCAACCTCAAACTCCTGGGCTCAAGTGATCCTCCTGCCTCAGCCTCCTGAGTAGCTGGGACTACAGGCATGCGCCACCATGCCCGGCTAAGTTTTCTATTGTTAGTAGAGACGGGGTCTCGCTCTTGCTCAGGCTGGTCTCAAACCCCTTACCTGAAGTGATCCTCCCCTCTTGGCCTCCCAGAGTGCTGGGATTACGGGCATGGTGCATTTTCATGGTCCCCACAGAAGAATATACCATGCTCACATGTTGTAAAAGCCAATTGTGAGCTGTAAAGATGTCAATTTTTCCCAGCCTGGGATTTCAATGACATTTCAAACAAAATTCCAATGGAATTCCAATAGAAATCGACAGTCTGATTCTAAAAGTTATATGGAAATACGAAGGGTCCTTGATCTAAGTGGGAGGACCGGTTCTGCTAAATATCAAGATTTATTTTAAAGCTCCAACATTAAGACTGTGAGATTTGCACAGAGGTAAACAAATAGACAAATGGGATAGAATACACAGACCCAAACTCGGGCAAGTTTGGACACCTGGCTTTCCAGAAGGGAGCACTGTAGAGCCACGAGAGAGCCTTTCGAAAACCACGGAACGACCAGGGGTCCGTATGATCAAAAATAAAACAAAATGTGAGCCCTTCCCCCCCCCCATCATAAACAAAAGTCATTCCAGGGGAGCGGCACACTTGAAGTTTCAAGGCAAAACAAAAATGCTTCTGGAAAACAGAGCGTGGAGTGTTCCTTATGATCATGACTTTGGGGTAGGGAAACATATTTAGAAAAACACACAAAAGTACAAATCTTAACAGAAAAAGCTGATAAATCCTACTACGGTAAAACTGAGGACTCTTTTGATGGGTTAAGGAGGAACGAAAAGTAGAAATTACAAAGTATTTAGCAGTTAATGAGAACCCGAGTGCTACACATCAAAACCTCTGGGATGACACAGGAAGTAATTCTCAGAGGGGATGTAGCCCCTCAGCTGCATTCATCTGAAAGCAAGAAAGATTTAAAAAAATAAGTGAACCAAACTTTCCACTTCTGGAACCAGAAAAAGAACAACAAAATAAATCCAAAGAAAATATCAGGAAAGAAAGTAAAAGCAGAAATTAGTGAAACAGAAAACAAACAAAAACAGAACAAAATTAAGGGCTTGATTTTTGAAAAGATGAATAGCATAGACTGTCCTTCGGCAGAAAGCATTAAGAAAGAAAAGAAGACAAATAAACATCATCAGAATCAAAGAGAAGGGCACAGCCAGGAGATTAAAAAGATGATTAGGAACAACTTAATACTCCAAATTTGAAAACATTGGTGAAATGGACACTTTTCTAGGAAAACATTTATTGGCAAAATTGGCCGAGAAAGAAAGAAAAATGTGAGCAGGTCAATAACCAAAAAGGAAGATGAACTATTAAAGACCTACTTCCCCAAAGGCATGTGAATTTGTATTATATGTATAAAAAAACAAAACAAAGACCGCTAAGCTTGACAATTATTAACTACAAATGCAGAAGAGACTCTCCGTGACCTTAGAGTAGGGACAGCCCTGCTAAATGGGAGAAAACAGGAAACTCATAGAGGATGATGTTAATACATTTGACCATATTGGAATATAAAACACCTGTGCTACAAGATACTTTTAATTTTTGATTTTTAAAATTTTTATTATTATTATTATTTTTAGGCAGAGTCTCACCCTGTTGCCCCGGCTAGAGTGCCGTGGCTTCAGTCTAGCTCACAGCAACCTCAAACTCCTGGGCTCAAGCGATCCTTCTGCCTCAGCCTCCCGAGTAGCTGGGACCATGCCCAGCTAATTTTTTCTATGTATTTTTAGTTGGCCAATTAATTTCTTTGTATTTTTAGTAGAGACTGGGTCTCGCTCTTGCTCAGGCTGGTTTCAAACTCCCGACCTTGAGTGATCTGCCCGCCTCGGCCTCCCAGAGTGCTAGGATTACAGGCGTGAGCCACCACGCCCGGCTACCAGATACTTTTAAAGAGTTAAAAGACCAGTAGCATGCGTATTTGCTCCATGTATATATATTCGAGGCAAAATGTTAGTATCTGGAATATGTAGCAGACTCCTACACACCAGTAAGAAACGACAACACAGTAGAAATGGACCAAGGGCTTAACGGGATTGTCACGGAAGCGGCACACTTCCAGATGGCTGACCAACGCTAAAAGCCATGCAACGTGAAGTTAAAACAACAGTGAGGCCGGGCGAGGTGGCTCACGCCTGTAATCCTAGCACTCTGGGAGGCTGAGCCAGGAGGATCGC
>VBSM01003216.1:4632-21374 GCA_008086735.1 Cheirogaleus medius | reverse complement strand
AAAAAAAAAAAACACACACAAAAAACAGTGAAACCTGATATCCACCCATCAGGTGAGCAAAAACATCCTACAGCTCGGTAATATCAGTGTTCATGGGGCAATGATTATGCATCCCGCGCTGGGGAGAATGTCGTGGCAGAGCCACTGTGGATGACACTTTGGTGGTGACTGCTAAAACCAAAAATGTGTACATTCTACTGTTAGTAACTCTACTCCCATGATTTTACCTTCAAAAGAAAAAAAATATACACGTGCCCAAGAAGGTTTATACAAAGGTGTTCATTTTAATATTTAAAAAATAATAGCAAAGAAATGTTTGCTATGTCACTATTTAAGTGTTCACCCATCGGTGGATGGGTGAGGCCACTGGGCTGTGTTAAAATGATAGCATGTTAAGGAGCAGTCGACCGAGAGCTACATAAATCAACAGGGCTCGGTTTCAAAAATATTGTCGGGTGAAAAAGGCGAGATGCAGAATTATTTGTACAGTATGATACCCTTGTTATAAAATGCAAACAATATGATAGAGTTCCAGGTACATGCATGTATTAATGAACATGTATGTTTTAAATGTGTATGACTGTATGGACAAGTATTTTAAAACATCTGGAAGGATAAAGGCCAAACTGATACCACTGGTGGAATATTGAGGGATCTCAGGCAGGGGGGACTAAGTAAGCCAAGAGAGGTGGATAAAAGGGAACATTAATTTTATCTGCAATGCTTTACATTTTTAAAAGGAGAAAATGAATGTAATGTGTCAATAGACAAAATTACAACAGATTTAGTTATCGGCCTAATTGGCTTTTATTTGTGATTCGTGAGTCAGGGCAGCCTCCGTTCTACAAAGTGGAGCGAGAGCTCCCACTGGGCCAGGGCAGTGGGGTTTGCAGAGTGGGAGCCAGGAAATGGAATTGGGAAGAAAGCTGATTGGTTAAGAGCAGGTGATTTTTTCTTTTTCTTTTTTTGGTAAGGGTTAGAGCAGAGGGGACGTCCTTATGACGCTAACTTAGGCAGACTGGAATCTCCTGTCTTCAGGAAAAACTTGTCAGTTTTGGGATCTACCTGCTTCCTTAAAGTTTCAGTCGATTGTGTGGCGTTTAGCACGGGTGACTCCGTCGTGGTCTGGTCTGGTCTGTTGACCCTCGTGCAGGGGCACACTCCAAAACAGTGGCCTGCCATCGCTTCTGTTTGACAGATATTTGTGTGATGACGATAATAATATCGGGGAAACGCCAGGCCGTGCACCCAGGCGATGCCGTGTTATTGCGGAGCGAGCTCCAAGCACACGGAGGCCCACGGCCCGGCGGTGTGCAGGGCAGTGGGCAGGGATTTCCCGGGCAGGATGCCCCAGCAGGGCCCTCGCACGGCCTGCAGAGGGTGTGAGGGTGCGAGGGGGGCTGGAGACAGGGGCCGGCCACGGCACTCCGTCAGGCTTAAGCCTTTACTGAGCACGGAGGACAACTCTATACGGGAACAACGGTTGCAAAGTTTTTAATGTGCTTTTTGCCTTTGTCCCAGCTGGTCGGAGGCATCTGTCTGAACGAAGGGAAAGTGGGGTTGATTGCAGAAGGAACGCAACAAGAAAGAACAAGGCAGTAAGATTTTGCCGAGAAAACGAAAAGATAACAGCCTCGGAAGGCAGGCTGCTGTTTTGAGAAGCTTTTCTAAATTTCAGGATTTAGTCCCACTCATCTTAGTTACATTCGGCTACTGTAATAAATACCCAGATAGACGGAAGTTTACTTCTCTCACGTAAGAGTCTGGACATAAGCAGTCCCGGTGACACCACGGTCTCTGCTGTTGGGCACTGAGGCCCCTTCTGCATCGCCGCTCTGCACCCTCTTCCAGTGGCTCCCACCTCACGGTCTCACATGGCTGCCGCAGTGCCCACCATCACACCTCATACTCACCTGGCAGCCAGTAGGAAGCAGGGAAGGAAAGTGGAGGTCATACCCGTTTGCGTTGTAGGCACAACAGAATTGCACACATCCCTTCGTTTCCTGTCTGGAAAACCAGAACTTGCTCTTGTGGTTCCTCTGAACTATTAATATAAGGGCTGCTGGGGGATGTTGTCCTTATCTGGGCGGCCATGCAGTCAGCTAAAAGGTGGGGCTTCCATTCCTAAAGGGCAAGGGGACGGGGGGCAGTGGGACAGTCAGCAGTCCCTGCTGCACTCTTCGGCCCAGCAGCAGCCAAGCCTGGGCAGCAGGTGACGTCCGCTCACCTGGTTCTCATTTCTGGCTGCCAGGACACTGCAGAAGGCCTTGGGAGAGAGGGCGGAGGAAGACACAGCAGGCTCACAGAGTGCAGCTCTCCCGCGCTGAGCATGGCCGAGGGGAAGGTGCAGGGGCCAGTGCTAGTAACATGAGGCCACGTGCAACACCGAGCTGGTGGCACTGTATTGTCAGGCAAAGGAGGTTCCAAGGCTCAGCTATCCTGAACCAACCTGGCTTCCTGTTCTGCTGTGGGCAGAGCCCGGGACAGCCGAGAGCCCACCCAGAGGCGTCAGAGGGACCCCATCACAGGGCACGGAGGCAAGGCTGCAGTGTAGACTCTCAGGTAGAGCTGCGAGAGTCAGCAACTAAACACGCAGGATCCTAGCTCAACCGGAATCTTAGATAAACATGGAACAACTTGTTAGTACAAGCTTGTCGTATGTCTCGTTCGTGGTTTATCTGGAATTGAAATTTAACTGAGCGTTCTGTGTTTTATCTGGAAGCCACGCAAGGTCAGGAGTCTGGGGCCCTGGTGGGAGCCAATGCGAGCTCAGGGCAGACGCGGGCACCTGCAGGCTGGGGCTGCCCCTGGAGATACCGGAGCCACACAGGCCAACAGAGACCACAAGGTCCGGCTCCTCTCTGTCCCCAGACACGTGCAGGGCGACCTTCACCTTGCTGCTCCTCTAGACCAGATGTAAGCTCCTCAGAAAGGAGCAGAGCAGAAGGGAGGCCTCGGAATCTTATTTCCCAGAGACCGAGCATCACCCAAGGGCCGTTCAAGGGATCCCTCAGTACTGCGATTCAACCTGGCTAGGATGGAAAGTTTGTTTAGTTTTACTGTTAAGCTACGGGTGAGGGCTTGGGAACACCTGCTTAGATGCAGACCAAGTCAAAACTGTCCATTTCCCGTGCTCACCTGAACACAGTGGGAGTGAGCCGGATAACCCAGCCACCCTCTTGCACCGCAAACCTCCCAGGGCTGAAGCCCCACAAAGAGCAAGAGAGAAGTGGCTCTGCCACCTCTGTCCTCCCCGTTGACCCATCCTTCCTGCCTGACCGGTCAACCCACGACATGGCCAGAGCCCATACTTAACAACCTTAGTCACAGTCCCCATCCTCAGAGTTTATGGACACGTGCGGCCTCGTAGAGTCCAAAGTACGCAACAATAATACACAGGCCCGGTCAGCGTGGCTTGGGCAGCAGCTGCCGCCCAGCACCGGAAGCTCCCAGCTGCAGAAGGGCTGCTGGGGCCCGGGGAGAGGACCGTGGCCCTGCGGTCCTGGCCTTGAGGCCTGGCTTCTAGGCCTTTCTTCCTGCTCAGGCCTCGGCTCTGTCATGCTTACTGTGAACTCTTTCTGTCCCCAAGAGGCAAAGGCTCTTGCAGATGTGCTGCTGTGGCCTGGGGGCAGGGCAATCAGTCTGAATGGAAGATGGTGCACTCTGCAGACCGCACGGCCTCCTCGCAGCCTGGTTCGAGCCTTCCGACTCCTCCTGACAGCTCTCTGTGAGCCGAAAGCCGCTGTCCTGCCCAGGGGGTCCGCAGCCCCACGCGGAGGCGACTCCTCCTGCATCCACACTTCCCGTTCTCCTCCCCGGCAGGTGCCTCTTCCTCGAGTCCCTGCTAACAGGCCATTAACATCTGCCTGGCTCCTTGGTTGACTAACACCTAGAATACAATCCTGAACACTTGTCCATATTTATATTGGAGTGAGAATCAGGATTTTATTTCCTTCTGAAAATTACCTTTCGATACCAGTTAGCAGGAGTTAAGATCTCATTTTTCTACCATTCACTGACTTTGACCTTTAGGAGATGGCTAACCTTGCTGGCGCGAATCTCAATTTGCTCGAAAAAGGAGGCTGGAGCAAGAACCTACAGATAGGAGCTCCCCTGCTAGAGCCTTCTAGAACCTTCTAGAACCCTGGGCTCTGAACTCTCCCAAGGCCCCGCCCACCGCCCCAGGCTCCGCCTACCGCCCCAGGCTCCGCCTACCGCCCCAGGCTCCGCCTACCGCCCCAGGCCCCGCCTCTAGCCGTAGGCCCCGCCCCCGTCCGATCCCCGCTACAAAGTCCCGGCGCGGAGTCGCGCGCCCGGAGTTCGCGGGAGCCCAGCCTGAGCGGCGGCCGCGCTGCGCACTTCCCATTGGCCGAGCGCGGCGCGGGGGCGGGCTCGGGCCTGCGATTGGCTCCTGGCGCCGCGAAGCCGGGCGGCTGGCTGGGCGCAGCCGGGCGTCATGGAGGCCGGGACGGTGACCCGGGCGGCCGCGCGGAGGCGGCAGCAGCAGCTGGCGACCGCGGAGGCGGGGACGCGGCCGAGGCGGCGGCGGCGGCCGGGGAAGAGGTGCGGTCGCGGGGGAGGAGAGTCGGCAGCGCGGGGACAGCGGTCGGCGCCCGCCCTGAGCCCGCGGGGGTTCCTCCGCGCCCGGCCACCGCGCCGCTGTCCCTCTGTGACTGGCCAGACAGGGTGACATTTGAACTGAGTCTGCAGCCGCGGAGGACGGTATCAAGTTTAGGGGAACAGAATGGGCAAAGGCCCAGAGGCAGAAAGGGACGAACGTGCCCCTCTGGGCCTGGCTTCCATCCTTTGTGGGGCCTTTGCCCACCGGGTGACCCCTGGTCAGCAGGCTGCCGCGGGAAGTTAGGAGCACAGGCGTGGCTTCTGGAAGCCCAGAGCAGCGAGACCCATGGGTGTTTCGGACTGCTCAGTGGCGGGGGTGGTGAGAGATTCTTGGTCAGGGAGAATGTGGAGATGGCTCTTCCCCTCCTAGTGGAGGAGTTATGGGTGACAGAGGTGAACTGGTGTAGGCAGGGTCGTCCTGAGAGGTCCTGGAGGGGCAGAGGGAGGATAGTGAAATCAGCAAGGGGGGTTGGGAGAGGAGGGCGGTGGAAGGACCGTGGAAAGGGGCGACTTCTGTGGCATCTCCATTTGAATCGGCCTCGTCCCTCCCACAGACTCCCCTGCAGTTTTTAGGGTTCCCCAGTATCATTCCAGAGGTCCTGAGACAGTGCCCCGTGTTGGGAGATCCTATGGTGGGAGCTTTGCCAACAAGCCTCCGAATGCAAGTGGGGTGTTGGCAGATGGTACCCCAGTGAACAGAAAAGTGGCCTCGGTAGATTTAGAGAATCTCACGTTTGTAAAGGGTTGTAAAGGGTTGCTGCAGTGTCTTCTCACTACTCTCAAAATAGTATGTTTTTTTTTTTTTTTAAAAAGAGAGCTGTTTAGATTTATTCAGGGTTTCCCAACTTAACGTACCAAAGGAACTCTCTTCCCCTGTGACATCCATCCACGAACAGCCGCGGTTAGCGCTCCGTCCATGCGCGGTGGGAAGGTTGCCTGCAGAGAAAGCTCAGCCCCTGCTCTCTGAGCACCTGAATACTCTGGTACTTTGCTCCCCGCCCCTCGGCCATAGCAAAACCTGTGGGCCTCGTGAAGAATTAATATATATTGATATTTGCTGTGTGCTATTTGGGTGGCTGCGTTTATTCTTGAGAACAGCTCTTGCCACGTGTATCCAACCAGAAGCCACGGTGACTCTCGGACGATCAGGGTGCTCTGGTGTCTTTGATTTGGACGTGTTTCTATAGTTTACATTAAATAGCGTAAGCCAGAGAACATCTCTCCCCGCGTGCAGGGAAATGAGGCTATTTGCTCCTGAGCGTTCTTTACCTTTTTATTTTTAACTTAAAACTCCTTCTTTGCCTAGAATCGAGGAGGATGAAGAAGAGGCAGTCTTTCGAGAAGTGGTCAGTTTTACCCCGGCTCCTTTGCCAGGTGAGAAGGCGGAGGCTGTGGACACCGTGTCCATGTTCACTCCAGGGGCGTCTGCGTGGTCTTCAGGGGCTCTCTCTGTGTCGTCATCGGAGCATTTCCTTTAATCCTATAATTTCCACTAATTCCTCACTGTTTCCCTCCTCGGACCAGTTAGATATTATGACAAGGACACCACCACACCTACCAGCTTTTACTTGTCCTCGCTGGAGGAGCTCTTGGCGTGGACGCCGCACGTGGATGACGGCTTTAACGTTGCCCTGGAGCCCTTGGAGCGCCGCCAGCCCCCTCTGAGCAGCCAGAGGCCCCGAACCTTGTTGTGCCACGACATGATGGGCGGGTACCTGGACGACAGGTGAGGACCTTGCCTCACGTTGGTTTTGTTGCTTGTTTTCCTGTGGTGGGGGGCGGGGCTGGAGGGGAGGGAGAGAGTGCCAGGTGGATGGGGGGTCAGGTGCTGGGTGTCTAGACCGGGCTCTGCACTGGCTGGGAGAGAAAGTCAGGCCTTGGCGTTTCATCTGTAAAAGGAGAGGATTGGACTAGGCAATACCTTGTGTCTCTTTTAGCTCTAAAATCCTTTGATCCCTCAAACTGCTTCAACTTGAAGCCTGGTAGATTGGCGAGGGCATGGCAGTACGGGTGCCCCCTAGACTGCCTGGCTGAGGGCTCCGTGCCTTCACCTGGGCTTGTTTCTGTGACTGTCTTTACTTTAGCTCTGATTCTGTGCTGGGCCAGTGGGCTCTGGCTTCTGATGCACAGAGCTGTCACATGCCCCTCCCTCTACCAGCTGTGGACATTCCATCCAGAGTTGCCATGGAGTCAGCTTAGAGCTTTTAAATGTCCCTAAAACAGTCTTGGGTATTATGGTTGATGGGAAGGCTTGAGTCAAAGCCTGCCGCCAAGGTAGAGACAGAGGTAGGTGACAAAACCTTGGGTGCAGCTCACGTGGCTGTCAGCCTCGACCTCCAAATGCAGGCAGACTGTCCTAGAGGGACTGCTTGCCTCTCTGCATAGAGCGAGAGGCCAGGGACTTGGAGCTTTGACATGGGCCTTCTGTTTTCCTTTCCTTCTCCCCTTTGTTCGTCTGCTCACTGAGGCTAAGTGCTCACTGCATCCGGTTGTAATGGCAGACATCTAATGTCCTGGTGAAAACGTTTTTCTATGGCTGCGAGAACAGTGACTTGTCCCTGCCTTGCTCTCCACCTGCACAGGGCCTGGGTAGTGCAGGCTTTCAGTGTCGCCTGAACAAAAACTAAAGGAAACCATTGGGGTTGCCCTCTTGTGGGCACAGTGACCTCTTGAGGTCACTGTGTCCTTATTGTTTCCTGGGACCTGACTCTGTTCTGTTTCTTCACTCAGGTTTATTCAGGGCACCGCGGTGCAGAACCCCTATTCCTTCTACCACTGGCAGTACATTGACATCTTCGTGTACTTCAGCCACCACACGGTCACCATCCCCCCGGTAGGCTGGACCAATGCTGCCCACAGGCATGGGGTCTGCGTGCTGGGTAAGGGCCAAGGACGCACCTCCGACTCAGCCAGACTCGCTAGCACACCTGCCCGGTGACCCAGTGATCAGATGGCTCTGGCCTTGCTGCTTAGTGAGTGGAGCTGCTCCCCTGGGGCTGCCTTGGTAGGTGAGGACAGGCGCCTGCAGACTGTCACTGCCAGGGAGTGAATGTTTCAGCTTCGCAGGCCACTGTGTCACTGTAGTAGTGACTGACACGAAAGCAGGTACACAGATGGGCAAGGCTGTGGTCAGTGAAATGTATTTACAAACACAGGTGGTGGGCTTTGGCGGAGGGCCATGGTTTGACCCCTGGGTCAGAACACTGCTTCTGAACCCTCAGCCTGAATCCAGGTCATTTACCGGCTTCTATAGCTGTGACGCTGGTACCCAGCCCAGGGCCTATGACTCACTAGGTATCTGGGGACGGGGCCCAAGAATTTGAATGTCTAACAAGTGATTAGGTGATGCTGATGTTGAGGGTCTGGGAACCCGACTTTGCAAACTCCTTGGTCGGAGGGAAAGTGATCCCTGTGGTTGACCTCGTTTCTCTCCTGTCCTCACAGGGACTTTCATCACGGAGTGGAGTGAAGGGGGGAGGCTCTGTGAAGCCTTCCTGGCTGGGGACGAGCGTTCGTACCAGGCGGTGGCCGATCGGCTCGTCCAGATCGCTCAGTTTTTCCGTTTCGATGGCTGGCTGATCAACATTGAGAACTCGCTGAGTGTGAGTGTGGGCCCAGCCCGCCCCGTGCTGCTTTGCTGTCTACCTCTCCCTCTTCCCTTGGCCTCACCTTGTCCCGCACTGCTGTCCCTGGGTGACAGGCTGCAACAGTAGGAGCCGCTTGTTTCCTCCCAGGCAGAGCCAACGCTGAAGTCTTACTTTGCAGTGAGTCGGAATCAACTCCAGCTCTGTTTCCAGAAAGCCGGCCTGGCTGGGCTCTCGCTTGTCCCACTCCTGCAGTGCGATCACACCTTCCCTTCCTCCCACTGCTGCTCGGCCTGGGCTGGACGTGGGCCTGCCTTTTCCTGGCACCCTCCCCTTTCAGTGCATTCTGTCTGTCCTGATTCCTGTGTTCGTGTCCTGCCTGCTGCAGCAGAAAGTTGTTAATCTGGCTGGATGCCCTCTTGGTGGCTGGGGGTGGAGGGGCTTTTGGGACCGTGGCCCTGTTTGTGGATCTGTTTGCTCTTGTGTCCTCCTGTCTGTCCTGGGCTGGATACTTCTCATGACCGACGTATCCGAGCCTCACCCGGGGTCTCGTCCTCATCCTTTTCTCCCAGCTGGCTGCCGTGGGGAACACACCTCCTTTCCTCCGGTACCTGACCACGCAGCTGCATCAGCAGGTCCCGGGGGGCCTGGTGCTCTGGTACGACAGCGTGGTGCGGAGTGGGCAGCTCAAGTGGCAAGATGAGCTCAACGAGCAGAACAGGTGAGCCTGTGGGGTGGGCGCCTCCTGGGAGCAGTTCACGCGCGGCTGCTTTGGGGAAAAAGAGGGAGAAGGCACAGAGTTGTCTCCTGTCCTAGTCATCAGCTGACACAGTAGCGCTGTGCCTAGGGTCACAGGTGAGGACTGGCGGGCTGGCCCTGCTCTTTGGTGCAGGTGCTGTTCTGGGCCCTGGAGGCAGCCCCTGGCCTGTGAGTCGTGAGTGACTCTGAGCAATGGGAGGGGGAGGCTGAGACTGCTGGGGGCCGTCCCCTTGGGACTGGGTCTCAGGGCAGGTCCTTACCACCTCTCAGGGTCTTCTTTGATTCCTGCGACGGCTTTTTCACTAACTATAACTGGCGGGAGGAGCACCTGGAACGGATGGTGCGGCAGGCTGGGAAGCGCCTGGCTGATGTGTACGTGGGCGTGGACGTGTTTGCTCGAGGGAAGGTGGTCGGAGGCCGGTTCGACACAAACAAGGTGGGTGGAGGCCTTTGCGCCAGAGAGCCAGTGGCCTGTGTGCCCTCCCTGGGGTCTTGATTCCTCGTAGACCTTCCCTTCTCATCTGTACCTCAAGGGAAAGAGAGGCAGCAGCTGTTCTTCCCAGAGTGGGGAAAGCGAGGCACTGAGAAACGTGAGCAAACTGCTCTGAGGCCAAGCTGTGTCCCAATGGAAATCCTAACTTCCGGACTTTTCTTTTTATGGGGGAGTCAGTGGACCAAAGCGTCCTGTTCTGATGGCTGCTGGTATCCGGGCCGTGAACCAACCTCTTACCCTCCAGGGCAGACTCAGGCAACGCAGTGCGTCCTGACGGGCGGGAACCTGCCGCCTGGGGCCACGTGTGGCCTTCTGATCCTTAAGTGCGGCCTGTTGACTGAATCTAAATTTTACAGAACAGATCCTTTTAATAAAGAGATTTTTTCTGTGAAGTTTGGATTCAGTTGTGGGGCCACACCTGTGGATCTGGAGGGCCACATGTGGCCTTGAGGCCTCAGATTCCCTGCCGCTGGCTGGTGTACCGAGCAGTGAGAAGTTTCTGGCAAGGCAGGTCCCATTAGCGAGGTGGCGGCGAGGGTGGCTGGGTGATGCCCGGCGCATCGGGAACGGGCCTGCCTGTGTCCTGGCCCGTCAGTCCCGTCCCTTCCTGGGGCCGCAGGGAAGCTCTCAGTCAGTAAGTAAGCTTTGAATGGATAAATTAATCCAATAACTAAGATTTCCTTTACTTCTGTGATTCTGATAGTAATGAGAGGGGTGTGTGAGAGGGAGACGGGGCAGCAGGCAAGCGGCCAGTTAGTGTCCCCGTCCCACGCTCCTGCCCCCAGCAGCGCCTCTGCCCGCCGCCCAGCCCCTCTAGCGCCCTCCTCTGGCCAGCTGTGGACCGATGGGATGAGCCGGGAGCCCCAGGTGGAGTTGGCAGGAGGTGTGTGGACAGCTGCCCTCCCCTTTCTGAGCTGGCCCTGAGAGACCCCCCACCCCGTGTTCCTGGCGCCCAGGAGCCTGTCTGGACCCTGGCTGTGGTGCTGCTGGGGAGGGAGGCATCCCCCTGACTTCTGTCTCCCCAGTCGCTGGAGCTGATCCGCAAGCACGGGTTCTCGGCGGCTCTGTTTGCTCCCGGCTGGGTCTATGAGTGTCTGGAGAAGAGGGATTTCTTCCAGAACCAGGACAAGTGAGTCCTGCGCCGCAGGGGCTCGGCGTGCGGACGGGAGACAGGGAGGGCAGGGGTTCCTCTGGCTGCTGGCAGTGGCTCCCGGCCTTGGTGTTTCCATCTGGGGGTTGGTAAAGGACGATGAAGGGACCTTGGCTGCTTCCAGGTGGGGGACTGACCCTGAGCAGCCATTTCCCACAGACTGGCCTCTGGCCTGCCCGCAGCCAGGGGAGCCGCAGTCCTCCCGGAAGGCCTGTCTTGGCGGGTGCGGGGGAACCTCGAGTTACAGCCAGCGAATTCAAGGGACACGAAAGGCCCCTTTGCTCTAGATTGAGCTGCGGCCTCCTGTGTCTCCGGCAGGTTCTGGAGTCTGCTGGAACGCCACCTGCCCACACACAGCATCTGCTCCTTGCCCTTTGTCACGTCTTTCTGCCTGGGCATGGGGACACGAAGAGTCTGCTACGGCCAGGTGTGTGGGTCGGGTGCCACGTGGCGGCCGAGGGGCTGCCCTCCCTCCGTCTGTCCTCTGGCCGCGGCTGGGCTGGGCGGGAGGAGTCTCGGGTGTGCCAGTGGGAACGCGGCGGCCTCGCGGTTCCACGCTGTGCGCCTGCTCTGCTGGCATCCACTGAGCGCCCTCTTGCCCTTCAGGAGGAGGCGGTGGGGCCCTGGTACCACCCGAGCGCCCAGGACATCCAGCCCTTGTTCGGAGAGCACAGGCTGGGAGGGGACGGTGGCGGCTGGGTGAAGACGCACTGCTGCCTGGTGGACGCCTGGCACGGGGGCAGCTCCCTGCTTCTCCGGGGCACGATCCCACCTGAGGTTGGGAATGTGGCCGTGAGGTGGGTGAGTGACGGGTGTGCGGGCCCACCAGCTTCTCCCTCACCCGCGGTGGCTGCAGAGCTGGGCAGATGGGGCAGTGGAAGCCAGAGCGAGGACAGAGGACAGATCCAGATTATTATTATTTTTTTAATTGTGGTCAAAAATGCATAACATAAAAAATGTACCATCATCACCATTTTTAAGTGTGCAGTATGAGAGTGTTAGCTGTAGGCACGTTGTTGCGCAGCAGTGCCTCTAGAGCTCTGTCATCTTGTAAGACTAACGCTTCACCCGTCCCGTCTCTCCCAGTCCCTGGAGACCACCCTCTGCCCTCTGAGTCCGTGAGTCCGACTGCACCGGACTCCTCACGGGGGGAATCGTGCAACGTTTCGGAACTGACGTTTTTCAGCCCATGAAAGAATCTGGCCTTGGGAGAAGACCTGTCTCCTGGCCGTGGGAAGGACCAGAGTGTGGAAGCTTTTGCCACCCAGACTCCCTGTCCCCAGAGGACAGAGGATGGCAGAGATGGTGTGGGGCTGCCTCTGTCTCTCCGCGGAGCTTCTCCAAGCCTCTCACCATGGGCTGTTTCTCCTGCAGGTTATTTTCCCTGCAGGTCCCGGTGCCGCCCAAAATTTTCCTGTCCCTGGTCTACAAGCTTGAAGGGCCTACGGATATCGGGGTTGCTTTGCAGCTGACCACAGGGGACACCAGCAGCTGTCACGTCGGTGGCATCTCAGTGCTGAACGGTGAGGAGATGGGTGGCTCCTGGGGAGAAAAGCGTAGAAAGCTCACGGGGGTGTACGGGAGCCTGTGTGGACCATGTTGGACAAATCCTGCCTTTGCTGGCGTCAGGGTAGCCGTGGTCCAGGCCTGGACAGGGAGGACTCGGTTCTCAGCCCAGACCTCTGTCTTGGGCCCTTATCAGGCGGTGCAGCCTCTTGTGCGGCTTGGACAGGGGCGTCCTGCCGGCTGTGGCATCGAGAGGGCGTGGCAAGTTGAGAGAAGCCAGGAGGAATGACCCTTGTGTCCCTCCCTGTGCGTCTTCCTTTGGGAGGCTCTTCTCTCAAGTCCCATTTCTCTTTCTGCAGAAACGAGCTCGAGACACAGTCCCCGACCCCTCCGGGTGCCCCCAACCAAGCTGGCCAGATGGGCGGGCCGCTGTGGCCAGCCGCTCAGCAGGGGCTGGGTCCAGCGGTAAGGCCCTCTGCTTCCTGTTGAGAGCCCAGGAGGGGACAGCCACACTGAGGCGGGGACTGGAGGAGTGAGGGTCTCCTGTGGAAATCCCCGAACTGGAGGGACAGAGACGGGCTCTGGGTTTGACCTTCCTGGTTTTGGGCAGCTCCGAGACACAAGCCCAGGACGCTCGAGTGTTAGGGTTGGGGTTCAGGGTTGTTGTGGGGACCTGCCTTACATGGGCCCAGAGTCTATTCTGGGATGGAGTTCCCTTCTGCTGTGGCTTGGGCCTCTGAGCAGCTGTCATGGGAGACGCGGAGCTGAGCGAGGCCTGTGACCGGCCTGCTCTCCTCTCCCAGCTGCTACGAGGTGAGCCTGCGCGGCTGCCTCCTGCTGGACCTCTTCGTTAGCTTCTCACGGCCGCCGGGCAGCCAGGAGCAGGAGAGCTTCGTCTGTCGCCTCGGAGAGATCCAGGTGATGCATCCCGGGGGGGCTCAGGCAGAGCTGTCTGTCCACTTGGAGGTAGGGCGGGGAGTTGGGGTGGAGTCATGCAGTGGGGGTGTGCGGTCGGGGAGCCTCCCGCCGTCCCCGGCCCTGCCTGCTGAGTGGCTCTCTCTTGCCAGGTGGTGGATGCCAACAGCCTGCTGGCCCCTCTGCCCCACGTGCAGGCGGTCACTGTCTCACACACCCGCTGGCAGCAGGCTGCCCCTGCGCAGCTCCAGCTCAGCTGCACCCTGCACTGGTCCTACCCCCTCCCCCAAGTCCGTTGCTTCCGCATCCACCACTGGGGCGGGGCGAGAGGGGGCTCTGGCGGCAGGGAGCCGCCGTGGCCAGAGAAGCCCACGTTCCTGGGCCTGGCTTTTGCCAACCAGTACCGGGTAGTGGACCTGCCGGTGGACGCTGTGGGGCCCGGCCAGGAAGGCCGTGTGGAATTCCTGGTGGAGCCCGTCCCCAGGGAAGGGTTCCTGGTACCGCAGGCCGAGTGGGGCCGGACAGTCCTGCTCTACTCAGCCCCCGCGTGAGCGACATCAAAGCGCCGCCGTCTCCTGGCCTCAGACTGAGGTTCCTTCCCGGCTCTCTGCCTCCGGCCTGCGTCCTGTGAGGTGCGGGCAGTGGTGGCCAGCCCAGGTCCCAAGGGCTGCGTGGAGACCCTCCCTCCTTGGGAGGCTGGGACCCTGGCTGTAGTTTTGGTGGGGCACTGGTAACAGGACAGCCCAGAAGTGGGTTCGCTGAGTTGATAATTCTGAGGTGAACGAACGGCCTTCTGTTCTGATTTCTCTCCATAGTATATAGTTCCCAGGACAAAATGAATGGATTTGAGGAAGTTAAGTCCAGAAAATTCCATAAAGGATATTTCCTAACAGGCTGAAAGGTGTTTGTGCTGAGAATGGGCTTTTCCTCCTGCAGATTGTCTAGGAAGGGGCTTGGGTTGTGGCAGGAGGGTCTCAGCAGGCCCAGAGAGGGTTCCGGGCCGACCCACAGCGGCCCTCAGGTGGGGGCAGAAACAGTGGGCCGCTGCAGGGTGGCGGGAGAGGGTGCCCTGGGGAAAGGCCCCTTTCTCCCTGGGAATGGGCATTCAGGGCCGGGCTGGCACTGGCATTACATTCCCACGTGGGCAGGGCAGGCCACCTCCAGTGTCCCTGTGAGCCTGAACTCATTTCTGGAGAGTTCGCATCAGCCCCCAGCACTGCTGCGTCTCCTCCGGGCCGTAGGCAGGCAGCGAAGCTTGCACTGAGGCCGGCCGTGCGTGTGGGCTGCCTCCGCCTGGCCAGCGCCGTGGGCTCCAGAGCAGCTTCCCTCGGGCTCGGGCATCGGCCCCAGCCCAGCTCGCGTGCGGATGCTCTGGGACCCAGTGGGGCTTTTCCAGCTATTTTGTTCCTTCACATCCTCCCCTCTTAGCCTCCCCCAACTCCCGGGGAGACCTAGAGGCCGCCCCCTGTGTAGGTGCTGGCCCAGGTGCATGGGAGCATGCGGGAGATAGGTCCTCTCCACTGTGTCCTGTCCTCTGTCCTTTCCTTCTCTTTCTTCTCGAGCCCTCCTCACCTCTCCCCAGGCAGGTGTGTCTGCACGGGATTCGGCAAGTGGCCACAGGTGAGCTGGAGGCTTCTGCAGCCACACAGCTCCCTGTTGATGCCTGGGCTGCCCCAGAGGCTTCCTGACAGTGGTGTCCAGACCCCATGGCCTTAGGTTACCTCGCTGGCCTCTCCCTGCTGTCTGCTCTGGTCCCCGTGTAGGCGAGGTCTGTTGTGATCGACAGGGTCAGAGGCCTGAAGTCCCTCGCTCTTGCGGGAGGGTCTCACCCGCAGGCAACATAGGGCCAGTCAGGGTTGCCTTCCCATTGCCACTGTCCTCTTCCTGTGGTTGGTGCGGGGCAGAGCCGAGGGCTAGGATGCTCTGTGACCCCAGCATCTTCAGACTTGACTTTTCCCCGTAGTAAGGGGAGAGGCCACCAGGGCTAGGCCAGCCATACCCCTTCCCTGTCCCGAGAGGGTACGCTGGGTACCTGTCAGTGCTCTGAGTGCCAGGTCCCCTTCCAGGGGCTGCAGCTGGCCTCTTCATCTTCCCTGCTCTCCCGGGTGCTCGCGTGCCGAGCACTGGGCAGGAAGCCCTGGGCTGAGGGGGTCTGTGCTCTTTCCTAACTGGGAACGTTCACCCGTGTCTCACGGGAGGCCCAGCCAGCTCGGCCCCAGGAGGGGAAATGAGTTTGCTGAGGATGTGGGGAGGGCCCCCTGCTGTCCGCTGCAACCCAGAGCAGTTCCGTGGCCTGTTGTGGCTGGGGCCCCACTCTGTGCCCAGGGGCAGGCGCAGGGCAGGCTGGGCTGCCAGGGCTGGGCAGCGCGGCATGAACACCGCTTTCCTTATTTCATGAAGTCGTTTTTTAAAGTGCCTGTTGCCCTGAATATTTTATGCAGAGGAGGAGAAAAAATTTATAGTGGCAATTATTTTCTCTCAGTCTGGTGCGCAAGCAATTAGGAGTCAGGGGGCTTAGCAGAGCGTGGCGTGCGGTGGAGTCTCTCCACCCCGGCTCTCCAAGAGCGTGGTCCCCAACCCCAACAGTGACGGCTCGTGTACAGGAAAATTAATGTGCCAGCACTTAAGCCTGTGCCCCTCTGGTGGGTATAATCGCGCTGAAATAAATTATCCGACGTTGTGAAAATGAACTTGCGTCTTTGTGTGATGGGGGGTGTGACCCGGCTCAGTCTGGAATGGCTCGGGCCCCAGCCCCAGGTTCCTGGGCCCTGGAGGGTTCTGCTGCTTCCCTCTTGTGTCCCTCCTTTCTAGGAGTGGGGACTCAGAGCCAGCAGCTGGAAGAGTGGGGGACACCTTGAAGTAGCACAGCTCCTCACGGGCCCCAGCTCGTCCTGAGCACCAGCCACAGATGACCCCGCTGCGGCCGCCCCCCCCCCCCGCCCTCTCTTGCATTGAGTTGGCAGACAGCTGAGGGTGGCTGCAGGGTCACCTGGCCTAACCTTCCTGCCTCCCGGGGTGCATTCTGTTCCAGGGAGGTTGCGCTGTGCCCGGCACTGTGCCTGGCCCAGGGGAGAAGGGACCAAGGCTGTCCTCTACCTCAGGGTCCTGGGGAGCTCCCGCCTGTCCAGTCTGTCCTGGGATGGGGTGCAGAGGGCCGGCCTGGAGGAGAGGACTGGGGCTTTAAAGCCTGTTGTCTAGAGGGGCCTTCTGACTCCCCATTGCCACCTGGCCTTGGGCAGTGGCAGTGTGGGGTCCTGTCCTGCCCCTGGTCCTGTGTCCTCCACCCCCCGTGCCCGGAGCTGCCAAACCATGAAGATCTGTCCTGGTTTGAAGAAAGAAATCTTTATTAATAATCTTAGTAATACTGTTACTTGGAATGGTCACACCTTGGAAGCATACAGAATGGTAAGAAAGGAAGCCAGGGCTCGCTGCAGTCCGGGGTCCGGTTGGGGGCTGAGCTGCTGCAAGAAAGGGCGCGGACGGTGGGGCGGGGCTCTGTACAGAGGACGCGGGGTGGGGCGGGGCTATGTACAACGGGAATAGAAAAGGAGGATTCCGTTCCAGTAGCTTCAGTAGCTGATGCTGAATATAAAGTGAGGTGTATCTTTTAAATTTTTGTAGTTTCATGAGACAGTGGAGCCATGTTGGGAGCTATTTTTTGTAGTTTTTTGCTGCTTCCCTCCCCCAGCTCTCCCTGCCTGCCACCTGCCCTTCC
>VBSM01003215.1:37720807-37746303 GCA_008086735.1 Cheirogaleus medius | reverse complement strand
AAGGTTAAAACCTGACTCTTCCTACCAAGTTCTGGAAATTTATTTACCACAATATGACCTTTCTCTACAAGAAACTGAACCATATTATTAAGTGCTAGTAAACTTTAAGCCTATACCAGTCAAATTAATGAACTTGAATATGTGTATCAGCATGGATAAATTTCCAGAACACAATTTTAGTGAAAAAGTCAAATTTAAGAATAATACATACTGGATTATATCATTGGAATACAATTTTAAAACTTGAAAAACGATGCTAAATGTTTTCATGGGTACACAACTTTCAAGTAGAACTATAAAAACATGTGTAAGGATGACAAACACAAAGTGGATGATAGTAGTTACCCCTGGGGAAGCAGAAACAAGGATGGAATTAGGAGTTTAGAAGGTGTCTCAACTGTAACTTTAATGCAAAAACACACCCACATACACTATAGTAAAATTCTAAGATTTACTAAAACTGAATAGTAGATACATAAGTGATTATTTTTATTCCATATATTGGTTTGCATATTTGTAATAGTCACACATTTTTACACTTTAAAAATTACCGAAAAAAATCTATCTGTGTGGCTGTTACACCTAGAGTGATGCTTCTTTTACGTAACAGTCCACTGTACGTTTCCACCAGATTATTTATTTATCCATTCCCCCGTGTAATGAACACCTAGCTCCCCACTGCCACAAACAATGCTTTGAACAGCCTAGTGCATGTCTCTGTATGAACATGAGATATTTCCTCTGAGGTATATGCCCAGGTGTGGGATTGCTAGGTAATAGGAGATGGATGGATGGATAGATACAGATATATTTAATTTTATTAAGTACTGCTAGGTTGCCCCCCTGATTGCCTCTACTACTTTACACCATCACAGTACATGTTGTTTCTATTTATCCCATATCCTCACCAACACCTGGTATCATCAGATTCTCTAGTATAATGTTCCCATTGGTATAAAGAGCATTACATTACTTCCTTGATTATGAGTGAGATTTAACAGCTCTACATATCTTGTTAACAATTTGGGGGTTTTCTTTATGACATTCCCTTTTCATATACTTTACCTATCTTTTTCTTCAAAATATTAAAGGGGTACAAATGTTTTAGAGTATATGGATCGCTTTTGTAATTCTTGAGTCCTGGCTATATGTGTGCTCGTCACCCAAATAGTGTTCATAGTACACATTAAGTAGGTTTTTCCTCTTCCCCTTCTCCCCCCACCCCTTGTTGATTTCCACTGAGTTTTGCTTCCTTCTTTGCACATGTGTGCTCATCGGTTAGTTCCAATTTAATCGTGAGTACGTGTGGTGTTTGTTTTTCCATTCTTGAGATCATTCACTTAGGAGAATGGTCTCCAGTTCCATCCAAATTGTTGCAAAAGGTATTAATTCATATTTTTTATGGCTGAGTAGTACTCCAAGGTGTACATACACCTCGTTTTATTAATCCAGTCATGAATTGATGGGCACTTGGGTTGATTTCACATCTTTGCAATTGCGAATTGTTCTGCAATAAATATTTGAGTGCAGCTGCCTTTTTGATAAAAAGTCTTTTTTTCCTTTGGGTAAATACTCAATAGTGGGATTGCTGGATTGAATGGTAGGTCTACTTTAAGTTCTTTGAGAAATATCCACACTGTTCTCCATAGAGGTTGTACTAATTTGCAGTCCCACCAACAGTGTATAAGTGCTCCCTTCTCTCTGCATCCATGCCAGCATCTATTGTTTTTGGACTTTTTAATAAAAGCTATTCTAACTGTGGTAAGGTGATATCTCATTGTAGTTTAATTTGCATTTCCCTGATAATTAGTGATGTTGAGCATTTTTTCATGTTTATTGGCCATTTGTCTTTTTTCTTTTGAGAAGCTTCTGTTCATATCTTTTGCTCACTTTTCAATACAGTTGTTTGGATTTTTTTTTTCTTCATGACTTTCTTGAGCTCTTTGTAAATTCTAGTTAATAGCCTTTTATGAGATGGATAGTTTGTGGAATATTTTCTTCCATTCTGTAGGTTGTCTATTTGCTCTGCTGATTGTTTCCTTAGCTGTGCAGAAGCTTTTTAGTTTAATCATATCCCATTAATGTTGTTGCCATGATTGCCATTGGGGTCATCTTTATAAATTCATTTCCTAGCCAATATCTAGAAGATATTTTCCTACATTTCCTCTAGAATTCCTATGATCTCATGCCTTGGATCTAATTCTTTTATCCATTTTGAATTAATTTTTGTTAATGGTGACAGGTAGAGGTCCTGTTTTATTCTATTGCATGTGGCTATCCAATTTTCCCAACACCACTTATTGAACAGGGATTTTTTCCCCAAGAATATTGTTCTATGCTTTGTCAAAGATCAGTTGGTTATTGGTAGTTGGTTTTATATCTGGATTCTTTGTTCCATTAGTCTATGTCTCTATTTTTGCAACAATATCATGCTGTTTTGGTTACTATAGTCTTGGAGTATAGTTTGAAGTCAGGTAATGTGATGCCTCCGGATTTGTTCTCTTTGCTTAAGATTGCTTTGACTATTTGCACTCTTTTCTGGTTCCAAATGAAGCATAGCATCATTTTTTCTAGATCTGTAAAGTATGATTTTGGTAATTTCATGGGGATTGCATTGGATTTGTAAATCACTTTGGGTAGTATGGAGATTTTAACAATGTTGATTCTACCTATCCATGAGCATGATATGTTTTTCCATTTGTTGTATCCTCTGCTATTCCTTTCCTCAGAGTTTCTCCTTGTAGAGATCTTTCACCTCCTTGGTTAAGTATATTCCTAGTATTTTATTTTCTTTGTAGCTATTGTGAATGGTATTGAGTCTTTGATTTGACTCTCAGCTTGACTGTTAGTGTATTTAGAAATGCTACTGACTTATGTACATTGATTTTGCATCCTGAGACTTTGCTGTATTTATTTATCAATTCCAGGATGCTCTTGGTGGAATCTTGGGAGTTTTCTACAAGATCATATTGTCAGTGAACAGCAGTAGTTTGACCTCCTCTTTCCTGATTTTGATACCCTTTATTTCCTTCTCTTGCCTGACTGCTCTGGCTAATACTTCTAGTACTGCATTGAAGAGAAGTGGTAACAGTGGGCATCCTTGTCTTGTTCCAGTTCTTGGGGGGAATGCTTTAAACTTTTCCCCATTCAGTATGCTGTTGGCTGTGGGTTTGTCATACATGGTTTTTAAAATTCTGAGATATGTTCCTTCTATGCCTACTTTGTTGAGGGTTTTTATCATGAAAGGGTCCTGGATTTTGTCAAATGCTTTTTCTGCATCTATTGAGATGATCATATGGTCTTTGATTTTGCTTTTGTTTATGTGGTAATCACATTTATTGATTTTCATACATTGGACCATCCTTGTATCCCTTGGGATGAAAGCCCCTTGGTCCTGGTGGATTATTTTTTTGATGTGTTGTTGATATTTTGTTGTTGATTCAGTTTGCTAATATTTTATTGAGGATTTTTGCATTTATATTCATAAAGGATATTGGTCTGCAGTTTTTTGTTGTTTTTGTGTCTTTTCCTAGCTATGGTATCAAGGTGATACTGGCTTCGTAGAATGAGTTGGAGAGAATTCCCTCTTTCTCAATATTATGGAATAATTCACATATTATGGGTACCAGGTCTTCTTTGTAGATCTGATAGAATTATAGGTCTGATAGAATTTGGCTTACTCTCTGAGATGGTGAGTGACACTAATGAGTAGGAATCAGCCATGCACTATTTGACTGAGTTGGTAGATGCTATAATGAGCTACAGAGTTGTTCTTCCTCTCAGTGGTTGATTCTTGCAGGACAGAGCCAACTGCAGAGATGTTCTTTTGTGCCTATGATAAGCTCTAGTCCCTCAGGTGGAGCACTTGAAGGCCCCATGCTTTGGGAGGGGCCCTGTAGCTCCCAGGGGGTTGCTTAATCTCCACCACAGCAGAGATGGGTGGAGGGGCGAGGCTGGGCATGGTTAGGTTGTGCAAGCCTGGAAGGCTTTACAAAGCCTTGGCAGGGCTCAGAGTTTGTTTCCCCAGCCACTAGGGGGAGCTGCTGGGAGGAGAACTGAGGCTTACTCTCCAAACCAGGAAGGCTGCTTTTGAGAACCGGGCTACAATTGCCCTACTGGCTGTCAGGAGTGAGCTCCACCCCTCTTGTGTTATGCCTGCCCTCAGGCACCTGAACTTGCTGCACTCAGTTGCTATGGTGTTGTAGGCTTAGATCTTCCCTGCTGGAGGATCCACCCTCATCTGACAGAGTGGCTTTCCTGTGGGGGGAAAGATCTGCTTCCCATATCTCAGCATCTCAGACCCTGACAGTATTCTCCCATCAGTTCCACCCACATGGGCTCCCTTGCCTCCAGAGTCCAGCTCCCAGAACTCCCCCCTTGTCCCCCAGCAACCCACTGAAGACCTGGGGGAACAGAATCTGGCCTGAGTGTCTGACTTGCTATGGGTGTCTCCATGAAACACTGACGGGCAGGAGCTCCCAGATTGGGCACCCCGGAGCCACTGCAGGTCCTCAAGGGGAAAAATAATAAATTAAATTTATCTATAGTGTTTTTGAGTGTATCTCTTTGTATAGATATTTTTAGTGGGTTGTTCAAGGCATTACATTATATATACATAACTTATCACATTCTACTGTTTTCATCATTTTACCAAGTCAAGAGAAGTGCAGAAAACTCACCTCCCTTTAATCCACTAAAATAGAAACTATGATTGCCCCTTGACCATTTTGTGCTCCTCATGCAGTAGGCCAACAGGAAAAGATATGAGTTACTCTTCTAACTAGGATAATGGATACTGTTTACTATGAACACATATGGTTGCTACTATACAATTGAGACAGGAAATAACATGTCGTAAACCTAGGGCATTCATTTGGATATGCCATGGACTTCCCTATTACTTCTATGAAGAGTAATAAAACTAATGTGCATTTCAGTCACCATAACACAAAAAGAACAGAATAACTAAGAATTCAAAACTTTCACAGCTGAAGGTCTAAGTCATTCTACCAGGCATCAACACAGACCAGCTGAAGCGATAGCCTAGGGGAGGGAAATCTAGAACGGGTAGCAGAGAGCGAAGATAATAATCTTTAGTTATAGCCTTGGGACAACCTATGGTAGTAGGGACTGTATCGTGTTTCCCTACACTTTTCCTTAAATCTTTCCAGCTCATAATTGGCCATAACCTTACAGGGAATTCTGAATTATGGGATGCATACCCACCCTATTTGCAAAGTAGTGAGACCGAATTCATTTTAACAATGATAATCAACGGAGGTGCCATATTATGGGATGGGAGCTGCATAAAATGGAAAGAAATAAATGAATCTGAGTAACATAGGCATGAATTATATTGAACACAAATCTTGTGTACTTCCTCTAGTTCTCTTGACTATGTCCTTCTTTCTGAAGGACACCTGCCTCCTGACCAACTTACTACCACTGACTGCCTCATCCCTTTTGGGGACAGGGAGGGGATTCTACTTAGCACAAGGAAGCAAAAATGTGTGTGTGCTCCATCCCCATCTTAACCAAAATCCCCAAGATGGCTGGAATACCAGCTATAGCCCCAGACCAGCATGGACTATCAGTAGATACACACACATAACACTCACTCATAATCAGCCAAGGAAGAAGCTTAGAGAATAGCTACACACTAGTTTCCATGATATTTAAACTAAATTTTTTTATTATATCTTCTCATTGCAAACTGTTCATAAATCCTTTTACTAAAAAGAACACAGATCACTCCTGTGATATTGTTGAGAGCTTTCTTTTAATAGCTTCAAATATTTTTGATTCATAACCTTGAGGCAACAATTGTCTAATTTCCCATTTTTATAGGAAAAAAATATACTTGTTTGCTTAAAGTTGTAAACTCTTTGCCATCTGGTATTGATTTATTTGCTAATATTATTATCATTAACCCACTTTTCATGACCTCACTGATGAAGTTTTGATAAACTAGCATAAAAGGCTGCATAGACTTTTAGAATCACGAATATTGCAAAAGTCATTCCTCCTTGTGAAAAGTTATTAATAAGTAAAATAAATGAGCAAATAAGCAGCTCTTTAGAGATTAATGCATGAAGCAAAAGCTTGACTTTCCTCAACAATACAAAACTCATGGCAGGGAGTCAGGGAGGGGAGTGGTGACAAGGCACATGTGGGATTCAGAAATAAGACATTTGCGGTGGAAATTTCTGTGAAGCCCCTCACTGGAGGGGATGGAGGACACCTTCAGGTTCTCTGCAGAAGTCACTGGCCCCATGAGAAGGAGGCTTTGCCCCTGAGAAGTCTGACCAGGGCACACTTCATGTCCTTGTTCCGCAGGCTGTAAATGAAGGGGTTCAGCAGGGGAGTCACCACTGTGTACATGACAGCAGCAGCTGTATCCTCCTCCACTGAGTTAGAGGAAGAGGATGAAGGGCACAGATAAGCCCTGATCACTGTCCCAAAGAACAGGGCAACAACAGCGAGGTGAGAGCCACAGGTAGAGAAGGCCTTGCGCCTTCCCTGGGCAGAGGGGACTCTGAGGATGGCTGAAACGATGAGGGTGTAAGAGACCAGGATGAGCATAAAGGGGATTAAAATGACAGCTCCCCCCAGGAAGAGGAGCACAAGTTCATTGACCTGGGTATCAGAGCAAGACACCTTCATCAGGGGGCCCAGATCACAGAAGAAGTCAGGAATGACCTTCCTAGAGCAGAAGGAGAGCCGGAATATGAGGAAGGTGTGCGTCATGGCAACGACACTTGTGAGGGTCCAGCAGACAGTCACCATGAGGATGCAGCGCCAGAGGCTCATGATCATGGTGTAGTGGAGCGGGTGGCAAATAGCGACATAGCGATCATAGGCCATCGTGGCCAGGAGAAAGATGTCCATGTCCCCAAAAGTCAAGAAGAAGTAGAGCTGAGCCAGGCATCCTGCATAGGAGATAGACCTGCTCTGGGTCTGGATGTTCACCAGGGCCTTGGGCACGGTGGTGGAGGTGAAAAGGATGTCTGCACATGACAGGCTGGCGAGGAAGAAGTACATGGGGGTGTGGAGACGTGTGTCAGTGCCAATGGCCAGGACAATGAGCAGGTTCCCAGCCACGGTGACCACGTACATCCACAGGAACAGGAGGAAGAGGGTGTGCTGCTGCTCTGGCCGCTCTGAGAGTCCCCAGAGGAGGAACTCAAAGGTGCTGGTCTGATTCCCTCCTTCCATGCACCCACGGGTCAGAGAAAGGGATCTCGAGTGAGTCCCATTAAAGTCTTGTAAAAATATTTCACTTTTAGATGATTGGTGAGTGTGCCATTCCCTGAACCCTGGGGAAGAAGAAAGAATGAGAATGAATCTGTATTACATGTGTATTACATGTGCACTGTGAATTGTTATTGAAATTCACTAAATACGCTATTCTAGAAAGTGTGGAAGACACAATTTAAGATAATTAAAATGGATTTCTTCTTTGATTTCTCTACACTCTTTTCCATCCCAGATTTCTTTACTTGTACTTTCTTTGTCTTTAGCTTGACTATGCAAGGAGTCAAGATGCTTTCATTCATTCATTCCATAGATATTAAGTACCAACTCTGGACCTGGTATCATGCCAGGTAAGTAAGACAGTGATAATCCTTCACCTCCAAGAATGTTCAACTTAATGGGATGGACATAACTATCTCTATTAAAATCTTATCAGATTTTGATTCTCCCCCCACCCGTTCAACTGCCTTCAAACCACTCTCAGACCCCAGACTGTACCTATTTTGATCCACTGTGCCCAAAAGTCGATACTCTAAAGATATGATTTCATATTATCCATTCCTCCAGAAACCAATTCAACAAGCAAACAACTATTTAGTAAGGAGCCACTGTGCACAGCTTACTCTCCAAGGTGGCAATGAAACAACAAAGCAGAAATCATAATCTCTACTCCCCAGAATCTGAAAAACTGCTCAGATGTACACACACATGCACACATGGACACACATACACACACACACAGATTTCTGACACAGACCGACAGAGGCACAATAGGAAGGCTTCCTGGGCCACAGACATAGTTCAGGATTTCACCAAACGGACATGAGCAGCATATTGAGGCAAACTCTTGGGCAAAGGCCAGCAGGTGGGAAGCCCTGGGGAGGCTCAGAGACGGGAGCAGGAGCTTTGGGCGTGAGGTGGAAGAGAGGTAGAAGCTGACAAAAAGCAGGAAAGGGAAACAAGAGTCAAATTGGAGAAAGTTTTGAATGGGGAAGTAAATGATTTGGAACTTCTATATGTTACGAGGAGCCACGAAAACCATGTGAGCAGGTGGTAATGTCAGGACCTGAATAAGTCCAAATCAAAAATCCTGTTCCCCTCCCAACTGTGGAACTAACTGTGCATTAGACATGGGGTCAGTCTGTTAGACAGAGGCAAAAAATGACCTTCATTACTAAAAAATACTGCCTTGGAGAATGTGTCTCAGCTGTGTTTGCTAAGTAAGCCTTTTTATATTCCTCCAAAATTAAATATGTTTTTCCCTTCCATAGGCTAAATTGGACAATCCAGGCCTCTCCCACAGAGGAAGAGCCTGTCCCTATAAAAAGTAAAACTTGGAAGAACAGAGCAGGGTGGGTGTTTCCTGAAGGAGATCAGATACCTGAAGAGAAGGGACAGCTGAAATTCAAAATTCAGCAGTCACATAAATCACTCCGAGTAGGACTGAAGGAGCCACAGAGAGCCAGAGCCATTGGTCTGACAGGAGAAGCCTTCGTAAGGGAAGGAACATCAGGAGCAGGCAGGAAGGAACTGTCCCCTAATAAGTGAGGCAATTGTCTGTGGATGACTTCTCTTTGCATCTCTGGCTGGTATTAATAAAATTCCACAAATTTCCACACAAATGTCACCTACTACAGAAAATATCACTGGTTATTCTATTGAAGAAAGGTTATCCCTACACCAAACTTCCACAGCATTTTGCCTACAGACTTTTTTTTCTGTCAGTACTTGAACATTTCTGTGTCCCTATCATACCCATAGATTTTTTGATATACTTTGCCTTCTCCATTTAGCTGCAATAATGTCTTCATTTCTTTAAGCAGGACTTAAAGAAATGTTAGTTAAGTGATTAAAGTTTGTTTTCTTTTCTTCTTTCTTAATGGCTTATCTTCCTTTCCTGAACCTAGTCTTCTAGATGGTTGAGAATATTAGAATGCAGATTCAAACATGGGTTTAAGTCAGTTTAAATCAGTTCAGTTTTACAGACATCTATCCATCTTCCCACCCACTGTACATGCATCTTGACTGTCTCTTTACTGCAGAGAAAGAATACAATCTGCATGTTTTATCTACATAAATGTCCTCGGGCTGGTGAAGTATTAACTGTTGATTGATGGTGATGGCTTTGAGGATTCAGGGAAAGGGAAAAGTTCTAAAATTTAATTTTATCAAATAACAGATAAAACTTTCAGAAGCTCTTGTTATCCTTTCAAAAGATGCAGAAGTACATACCTGTGAAGGAATAATAAAAGGGATGCAAAAGTAACTAAGTTCATAAAAGAATGCAGTGGAACTGTTTATATTTGAATTACTTATTTGGGACTAAGCAGTGATTGTCTATTTCCTAATTTTGCCATGTCTCTACTACGAACCATGCAAAGTGACAAGTGGGGGGAATACAAACCCAGAAATGCATACTTTCAGTAAAACCAGGAGACAGAAATCCCACAATTAAAAAAAACAACTTTGAAATGAATGGAAGAAAACAGCAGGATCGATGTGGGAAGCCAAGGCCAAGTAGTAAGATAGGTGAGTACAGCATGGGAAGTGTCAGACTCTGCAAATCCCCATGCCACATTCATCCTAGAGAGAGAGAGGGCCTTAGCCTGAGTATGACTGCTGTGCATGGTCTGGGGAAACAGGGCAAGATACAATGCTGGACCAGGGGAAGCACAAAGGTGAGAAAACTGTACAGAGAAGCATCAGGCAACAAAGCCGCATCCGTCACTCTAGCAACAGAAGAAAGAGTCTTCGAACTGAGAATGTGGGCAAGTTATCCTAATCTGGCTAAATCCATGGTACAGAAAAAGGCAAACTGTTCAAATGTGAATTGTAACTAGTAATAATAGCTAAATTGCTGACCTATACAGAAATATCATAAAAAAGAAAGCTCTGGAAATTCAAGCTTTTTATCAAAAAACTCACTAGGAAATTGACTCTATTGAGAAAAAGCCAACACGTTACATCCTCAAGAATTTTCAAAATCCCAAAACAGTTATATTTGTGAAAGAATATTACAAAAGAGAAATAAACTCAGAGAAGATATGCCCAAACCACAAGAAAATGTGAAATTGGTCTGAAAAGAAATTGAAGAAAAAGTCATTTCTTCACTGAAGACTAAATTACAAAGATTTCAAAGAAAATCTTTGCCAGTCCAAAGCAGATCAAGTGATGAAAATGTAAGGATAGAGAATACTAAACAAAATAAGAAGATACGTATGTGAATATATGTGTATATACATATGTGAGCTTGTGTATATATCACTGTTCCAATATAATAATGAATACAATTTACTTTTAATTTCCTATAGAACATACTTTTTAAAAGTATATAAAGCCACAGACAAAACCTCAAATAAATCCCAAAAGTAGCAATATTTCATCTAATGATCTCTGACAAAAATGCAATAAAAATTAAGTATAGAAATTACAGAAATTAATAACAAAATAAAAAACCAAAAAGGGCCTCCCAACCTGGAAAAAAATGTTTAAATATCTTTATTAAATAACTCTTAAGGCCAAAGGAGATATAAAAATGGAAATTTCAGAATTTTTGGACAATAGTAACAATAATAATAATGCTGCATATCAGAATCTATGATATGTATTTATTAATAGCACAGTAATCAAAAGAAAATTCACTGCCTGAAATATATGAATAACGATCAAGAATAAAATACATGAATTAAGCATCTAACACAAAAAAGGACAACAAAAATAAACAGGAGGAAAGCAGGAAGAAGGAAAAATATTTAAAGCAAAAATTGACTTAGAAATCAAAAAACAAAATAAAATCAAAAATCAGAAAAAAAATAGTTCTCTGGTTTCTTCAACAAATGGTTTGGGGATACCTGGATAACATGCGAAAGAATGAATTGGAACCGCTACCTCAGATCATATACAATATTAACTCAAAATGGATCAAAGGCCTAACTGTAAGAGCTAAAATTATAAAAGCCTTAAAAGAAAATATAGGCATAAATCTTCATGACCTTGAGTGAGACAATGGCTTCTTAGATATAACACAATGCACACACAACAAAATGAAAAGTAGATAAATTGCACATTATCAAAACCTCAAATATTTGTGCTTCAAAGGACAAGAAAGTGAGAAGACAGCTCACAGAAGAGGAGAAAATTTTTGCAGATCATATATCTGATGAGTTTTTTTCTGGAATATATAAAAAACAATTACAACTCAATAATAAAAAGACAAGTAACAATGGTATATTTTAGGAATTTGTCCACATGTGAGTTTTTTCTTAGCAACCTGAAACAATATAAGGGGTTGCATATTTCTTTCAAAGGGTCTATATAATCATTTTCTAGAAAGTATAAGTATCTGTACTAATAAGACAACTATGAAATAAATTGTTTCACCTGCAAAAAAAGAAAAAAGAGATACCATTCACATCTTCTAGGATGGCTAGAGTCAACAAGTCAGGTAACAGCAAGTGTTATCAAGGATGTGAAGGAATTGGAACCCTCAAACTCTGCTGGTAGGAATGTAAAATGGTTCACCTCATTGGAAAACAGTTCCGAAGTTCCTCAAAAGGCTAAACATAAATTGCCATACGACCCAGCAATTCCATCCCTAGGTACACCCAAGAGAAGTAAAAACATGCATCCACACAAAAACTTGCACACAGATGTTTGTAGCAGCGTTATTCATAATAGACAAAAACTGAACCACCCCAAATGCCCATCATCTGGTGAATGGATAAATAAAACATGGTGTATCTATGCAATGGAACAGTATTTGGCAACAAAAAGAGTGAAGTACGGAGGCAGGTTTCAACATGGATGAACCTTGAAACCATGCTAAGTGAAAGAAGCCAGCCACAAAGGATCACATATTATATGATTCCTTTTATACAAAACATCCAAACTAGGCAAATCTATAGAGACAGAAAGTAGATTAGTGTTTGCTAGGGGCTGGGAGAGATGGGCAAGTGGGGTGTGGAGGTTTCTTTTGGGGGTGATGAAATGCTCTAAGTTTGATTGTAGTGATTGTTGCACAACTCTGTGAATATACTAAAAGCCATTGAACTGTATACTTTGAATGGATGAATTGTATAGTATGTGAATTATATTTCCATAAAACTGTTAAAATTGTTTTTAAAAATAGTTCTTTGAAAAAAATCAACAAAAGAGATAAGCCATTTGCTAACCTAATCAAGGAGAGAGAGAGAGAAAGAGAGCGAGAACACAAATAGAAAAAAAAATAAGAAATGATAAGGAACATACAAACTGAAAAAGGAACTACTGTGCGTAAGTCCATAAAAATAAGTGTGTAATACTAGATGAACAGCATGCAATGTACCAAGAATGCAATGTACAATGTCCTAAATCCTCTGAAGGGTCACTGGAGATAGACTTTGCAATCTTCCTGTGCTGAGCGAGTAAACTGAGGCTTAAAGAGGCTGAGTGAGTTGTCCCAAGGTCATGGATTGGTAAGTAAATGCCATGCACTGGTACCGTGTGCTTTGGAAAGAAGAATGGCCATGCACAGCCTAATTTGTATCCAAATAGCTTCCTCCTAGCTAGCTGTTATCCAGCTGATTGCGTCTCCCCCGCTGCTGGTCCAGCACATCCTATCCTGCATGTCCTGCGTTTCTTCCATCAGTGCCAGCCGGCCCTGACGGTCTCCCCGTGATTTGCCCACATCCTCGCCACCATTAATTGGACACTGTGTCTGCTCTGTTAGAGCCAAATATGATATTTTTCAATTCCTTGAATACCTTAGTTTCCCCAACCCTACTCCCAATTCGTGTCTACACGTTACTCTCACTTCTGCCTTGAGCACTCTCTCCTCAGCCACCACTCATATCCTCTCTCTTCACTTAATTCCTACTCATCCTTTAGGCCACAACATAAACCTCCTAAATAGGACTTTGTACGCTGTCTGCATCTGCTGGGTATTATCTGACATGCACTTTCACTGCCCCTACTCAGTATCAATATAATTTCTGCACTTACCTGATTAAGTCCCACTTTACGAACAGATGAAAGCTTCAGTAAGTCAGGGCCCCTGTGTGTTCTGTTCATCACTGTCACTGTGGCAGTGGACGCCAGAAACTCCAGGCTCTGGACCTGCCCCCTGCCCCACCTGCAGAGCACCAACAAATGTGGGCTCCAGGGTGAGCAGCCACAACCCTTCCCCCAGTGGGTACCTAAGATAATGCCTGGCACGAAAGAAATGTTCAAGAAACATTCGATGCCTGAGTGAGTAAAGACATGAACCCTTCGAAGATGCATAATTCAACTTTTCCAATCTACCATCAGGAAACTGAGGCACATGGAAGTAAAGAAACGTGAAGCTAGTTTCTCTGAATGTGCTGGTGTGTGTGGCAAGGTAGGTGCTCCCCACTGACCATATATTCTGAGACGTCTAAAACTCTGTACTGTCTGCAGCTCAGTGCCAAGGACCAGTGATGGACTTGCCTTGATGCAGGGCACGAGGCAAGTAGACATCGTTCATTCCCACCCGAACCTGGGACCTCCTGGTGTAAAGGCTCAGTCCATACGAAGGCATTGCTCTCTCAGAGCACAGACCTCCTTTTTTTAGAGTGCCCAACTTTCTCAGTGTCTCCACTGGAATGAGAGTGTGAAATCCACAACCACTCTAAAGATTCACTTGGGATTCTCCTGTGTGAAGGGAAACACTTCTTTCACCAGTCACTCCACCTTCCTAATAAGGCCAGCTCCATATCACTCCAACCCTGCTCGTTTGTAAAGCCCTCCCCGACCACATCAGCCTGCAGGGATCTTCCTGAGCCTGTTCTCCTACATCACCTATTTTCTGTACCCCTCATCAAAAATATTTGGTGACTCCACAGACTGCCTTGGAAATCTCTTATCTTCTGCTTGAAAAGATTTTTGACTTAGAATCTTTCCTCCCAAACAATGTAAGTGTCAAAATTTCATTATATTTTCATTTTCAAATGCTTAGGTCTTTCTTTCCTGCTTGGCTAGAGATGGAGAATGTGCCTAATTTACCTTCATATCCTCCCAGCACCTGGGACATGCTTGGTCAGGGTTTGCTGTGGCAGACAGAGGCTCTCTTAGGACTTGTGTCCCACTCCAGCCATGTGGCTTACCTTCCGCCTGTGTCCATCTCAGCCACCATCACAATGACCTGTTGCCTCTTCTTCTGTCTTCTACATCACTGGAAATTCACATGAGAACTCAGAGGCTATCTGTCCCTCTGTAGAGCAACGAACAGAGTAACAGGCTGGTGGCCAGGTCGCCCGCCTCTGCTGCAGCAGGACTCTCGTGCACCCCAACTGCAGCAGGACTGCAGATTGGGGCATTTCTGTTCATTAACACCAAGACTTCTGGAGTAACCCCATGGATCCCAGTCCTGGGCTATAAGGGGACTTGTCCTACCTATTTATTTCCTAGGTAGCCTCAGTGTGAGCTCTCTTGGGTGTCCTGTAAGAGACTGGAGCTTTGTAACTTCCCATGCCCCATGCACCCTCTCAGGAGCAGTTTCTTGGACAGCGGACAAAGTGGTACCACAGTATTGGGATTTCTTCCATGAGAAGTTATTAAACGTGGTCTCTTGGGCTTAACTAAAGAGCAGACCCCATCTATCCAAAAATATCTCCTTTGGTATTTACAATGACGTTCCTTTAATTAAGTCACAAAAGACCTCTGTTAAAATTAGGGTGTCTGGTGTGGAGGGAATCACCCCTTGAGACAGTTGAAAAAGTGTGAGGTCATGGTCATGGTCATTCTCATTTCAGTGTGGATTTTTTTTTCTCAGAGTCTTTATGAGAAAGTCACTCCAAGCTTGGTGGGGAAGTGGAAGAGAGGACCAAGAGTGAAACACAGTGGTTTTTTACACTCCATCCAGAAGAATTTGGGTAACAAGGGGCCCCAGGGGCAGCAGGCATCAGAATCTCCAGGCTCTAGATCTGCTTCCTGCTGCACCTGCACAGCACCGGTGAACGTGGGCTCCAGGGTGAGCAGCCATGGCCTTCCTCCCCCGGGTGTCCAGCAATCGCGATCAGGGCTCAGATCCAGAACTGCCCCACCCACCAGCATCTCTGCGGCCACTGCTTCCGTTGCTCTTCTTCCTGGAAAGCACTGGAAAAGAAATGCTCAGTTTTATAGTATACATACAGTTGTCTTTGAATTGGTAATACCACAGTGGAAAACAAATAGCTAGAGTTTATCTGTTTACAGTTTATTTTGTATTTGGCATGAGGGTACAGAGTCAAAATGCTGTGTTCAATGCTGTGTTAGGTTAATTCCCTCTGCCCCGTTTCAGTGTGCTTATGTTGCTGATTTGAAAGACGGTAGGTGAGGAGATGTCTTACAAGATTATAAAACATAACATATAGGCAGATCAATTGAGTGATAGATTAGATGTAGAAATTGAAACAGATTTGCATAGAAAATCGAATATAGGAGAAAACCAACCAAAACAGAATGCAACTAGAAACAATAAACCTGACTGCATTTCAAATGAATAACAAAACAACTCTGCTTTCTCCTGTAAATAATTAGGAATGATCAAGCAGCACCAGAGAGAAGATCCCCTCACAATATTACTTCTCTTCTTGAAATGTGAAAGCAATCTTCCTTGGAATGTAGCAAGCTATACTAATCAAAGCACTGTAATGTATAATATATACATGGCTTGTACAAAAAATGTTCCAATCTTGCTACAACTGTTCCTGCCTATATGAGTCAAACCTTAGCTTTCCCACTTTGGAGCACTGACCCCATCCCTTTGGAGTCAGTGTTTCCCAGGTGGCTATCCTCAAGATTTGTGCTTGAATAAACTCTGTATTTAATCTTATTTTCTAAATCTCATTATTTGAGGTGGATAGTACTGATATAAATGAATAAATGCATGAATGAATGAATGGATGAATGAGAAAAGAAAAACCATCCAAGGATATAATTTCAACTAATAAATGTGTGAGGCATGATAGAATCAGAAAAATCAATGTTTGGCAAATACTATAGTAACAGTTGTTATTTTCCTGGATAGAGCTGGAACCCATTCTACTAAGTGAAGTATCTCAAGAATGGAAAAACAAGCACCACATGTACTCACCAGCAAATTGGTATTAATGGATCAACACCTAAGTGGACATATAGGAATAACATTTATCGGGTGTCGGGCAGGAGGGAGGGGGGAGAAGGGGATGGGTATATACAAACATAATGAGTAAGATGTGCAACGTTTAGGGGATGGTCACGCTTGAAGCTCTGACTCAAGGGGGGAGGGGGGCATGGGCAATAAACGTAACCTTAACATTTGTACCCCATAATATGCTGAAATAAAAAAAAAAACAGTTGTTGCAGGATATTTATTCATTACAAAGGAAAAATGTGTCTCTTCAGTAGACAGGCCTGCATACATCACCTTTTACAAGTGCTCAACATTAGCATTGCCAATACTGGGCAAGTTATGTGCCTTCTTATCTGATGCACTGAGACGAACATAACATCATTTCTGTGGTATTCCTGCCAAAAATTGCATAACCTGAATCAACCTATGAGAAAATATCAGACAAACTCCAGACTAGGTACTGCAACAGTGACATCAGCAAGACCATGACTAGGAGGTCCCAGCCTTCCTTTCCCCCCAAACACAACAATTTAACAACTACTCAGGGGCAAAAAATAACTCTAGGAGAGCTCCAGAGTACAATTCGGAAGTTTCAGCAACACAGTGGAGCACAAAAACTGAGAATGGCTGCATTGAAAAATACATAGATGAAACATTTTCTGGCATCACCCCATCCTCCAGATCAGCAAAGCTGGTGCCAAGAGGGAGCCCAGCAGCAGCAACTTCCCCCCATGGGGGAAAGAAGAGAAGGAGGAAACACAGCAGCTTTCTCAACTTCAGACACCAGCACCCTTCCCCACTGAGACTCCCCACAGTCTTTGCAAATGCTGACTCCACCTGTCAAAGCTGCTCGGAGCCCGAGCTCTGTACTCCATCCCTGCAGACAAAGCTGCTGCTGCACCATCTGCAGTAGGAACTTCCTCTACATGCCAATATCTCTACTGAACGTAGACGCAAAAATCCTCAACAAAATGCTAGCAAACCCAATTCAGCAGCACATTAAAGAGATCATACACTATGATCAGGTGGGATTTAATCCTGGGATGCAAAAATGACTCAACATATGCAAATCAATCAGTGTGATATACCACATTGAGAGAATAAAAGAAAAAAATTCATTGAGAGAATGAATTCAAAAAGAAAAGAAAAATTATCATTGAGACACATTATTATCTCAATAGAAGCAGAAGAAAACATTTGATAAAATTCAACATTCTTTAATGATAAAAACTCTCAAAAATAGATATAAAACGAACTTAACACAATAAAGGTCATGTATGAAAAGTCCACAGCTAACTCATAATCAATGGGGGAAAACTGAAAGCTTTTCCTCTAAGATCTGATACAAGGCAAGGATGCCCATTCTCACCACTTCTAGCAACATAGTACTAGAATTCTCAGCTAGAGCAATTAGATAGACACACATACACATAAAGAATGAAAGAACAAAAGAAAGAAAGGGGGAAAGGAAGGAAGGAAGAAGGTGAGAAATAAGAAAAAGTATGTAAATCAGAAAGGAAGAAGTAAAGAAAAAAGTAAACAAAAAATTAGCCAGCATGGTCTTGTACACCTGTAGTCCCAGCTACTTTGGAGGCTGAGGTGGGAATTTGCTTGAGCCCAGAAGTTTGAGGTTGCAGTGAGCTATGATCCCACCACTGCACTCCAGCCTGGGGGACAGACTAGGCCTTGTCTGAAAAAAAAAAGAACTGTATCAAGTTCAGCATTCAGATTTACAGCTACTTGGGATATGGACATGGCCTACGGTTGGGGATGGTATCAGGTCAACATGACCAGAGCAAGCAGACTGGACCGACTTGGCCTGCATTTAGGGAGAGATTCAGGGAGAAGAAATAATGACCCATGTTTCTAGAAATTGGTAACATACTGGGGGATTATACAAATAAGTGAATATGTTGAAGATAATGGGAAGCAGATTTCTCACTGTTGGAGAAGGCAGGTACAAAGATGGAAGAGGAGAAAGTTAGAATTAAGTTTGTGGAGTTGTATTGGAATTGGAGGTGTATGGAGCTATTCAGATAGAGATATACACGTAGATATAGATGTATGTGTATTTATGTGTGGTATATATACATATATTTCAAAGGGACTAGAAGCAATGATATCCCAGTAGCAATGAACATACTGATACCCAGAGTTTGGTTTCTCCTCTAAAGGAATCATACCTTCTCGGAAATCTGAATGATTCAAGTTAAGGGGAGGGAAACACCCTAGATGAGCCTAGAACAACTGTGTCAGGAAGTAGAGAAGTGTTCAGTGTAAACTATCAAATAATACAAGAACGATCTTGAAGAGGCTTCCATTAGCCAAATCTGGGAAATTTTGAACAGCTAAATTTTAGTTAATGGTTGTAATGGATTAAAACTGATTGAATAAAATAAGAATCCATGAGCCAATATTGATATAAATATATGAATAAATATGTGAGGGAGAAGGAAAAGATTGATCTTACAGTAGAATGTCAACTAATAAATGTAGCATTAATAGACATAGGAAAAAAATCACCATTTGGCAAAAATCATAGTAATAATTGTTTCAGACAAAAATCATCAGTGGATGCTAATACTATTGAAGAAATACAAAATACTTGCTAGTTTAATTTACAGTGGAGAAACCTGTCCAGTATTATATTATCTAAATCAAAAATCAACATTGCCTGAAATGGGACAAATTAACATCACGTGCCACCTGATATGATGTACTAAGAAGAAACATGGCATCACATTTGTGGTATTCCTGGATCTAATCATGATGATGTATCAGACAAATAGAAATTGAAGAACATTCAATAAAACTGATTAGTTTGTACCTTCAAAAGGGTATAGGTCATGAAAGTCAATACATATGCTCTAGAGCATGTTATAAAAGACAGAGCCCATGGAATCACAGGAATGCAGAAGCTACAAATGTATACTGACACAGGTGTATTGAACCAGTGACTCATACAAGTGCTGTTTTTGTGAGTGATGTGAGTTTCCAGCATGGAAATTAACTCTTGATGAACTTCTTAATAAAATAAAGTACAATTTTCCCTTGAAAAAAAGAAAAAATAAAGAAGACATAGATGGAAATGGAAAGATATCCCATATTCATGGATTAGATTAATTAATATTGTTAAAATGTATATACAACCCAAAGTGATATAAGGATTCAATACAATCCCTATCAAAACTCCAGTGACATTTTTCACAGTAATAGAAAAAATGATCCTAAAATTTGTACACAACTACAAAGGACCCTGAATAGCCAAAGCTATCTTGAGAAAGAACAAAGTAGGCAACATCATACTTCTTGATTTTAAAATATATTACAAAGCTACAGTGTTCAAAACATATATGATATTTCATAAAAAACAGACCAGTGGAACAGAATAGGGAGCTCAGAAGTAAACCCATGCACCTATGGACAACTGATAATCAGGAGGGGTTCCAAGGATGCACAATGGAGAAAGGAAAGTCTCTGCAATACATATTACTGGGAAAACTGGCTACCCACATATAGAAGAATGAAATCGGACCCTTACCTTACACTATACACAAAAATCAACACAAAATGAATGAAAGACCTAAATGTCAGACCTGAAATTTTCAAATTTCTAAAAGAAAACATAAGGGAAAAACTTCCTGACATTGGCTTTGGCAATGCTTTTTAGATACGGTATTGAAAGAACAGGCAACAAAGGCAAAAATAAATTAATGTGATTAGATCAAAGTAAAAAGCTTCTGCGTGCAAAGGAAACACTCACAAAAGGAAAGGCAACCTACAGAATGTGAGAAAATATTTGCAAACCACATATCTAATATTGGGTTAGCATCCAAAATATAAAAGGAAATCATACAACTGAATAGCAAAAAAGCAATAACATGATTTTAAAATGAGCAAAGGACGTGAACAGACGTTTCTTCATCAAAGACATATGAATGGCCAGCAGGTATATGAAAAGGCACTCAACATCACTAATCATCAGGGAAATGCAAATTAAAACCACAACAAAATATCACTTCGCACCTGTTAGAATAGCTATTATCAAACAGACAAAAGATAGTTAAGTGTTGGCAAGGATACAGAGAAAAGCAAACCCTTGTACATTGTTTCCACAAAAAATTAAAAATAGAATTATCATAAGATCCAGCAATCCGTCTCCTAGGTATACATTCAAAGAAAATGAAATCAGTATGTCAAAGAAATGTCTGTTGCATGTTCATTGCAGCATTATTCACAATGGCCCAGATATGGAAACAACTTAAATAACTTCTGATATCTGAACAGATAAAGAAATTTGGTTGTGTGTATACACACACACTCACTTCACACACACAATGAAATGTTATGTAGCTTTAAGAAAAAAAAGGAAATCCTGCCATTTTCAACAACACGTATGGACCTGGAAGACATTGTGCTAAGTGAAATAAGCTAGACACAGAAAGACAAATACTCCATGATCTTCCCTATATGTGGAATCTAAAACAGGCAAACTCATAGAAGTAGAGAGTAGAGTGGTGGTAGCCAGTAGCCTGGAGAAGGGGGAAATACGGAAATGTTGATCAAAGTGGACAAAGTTTCCTTAATGCAAGAAGAGTAAGTTCTGGAGATCTAATGTACAGCAATATGATTACAGTTAACACTACATTATTGTATACTTGAAATTTGCTGAGAGAGTAGATCTTAAATGTTCTCACCATACGCGCACACACACACACACACAAGAAATGAAAATGCTAATTACATGAAGTAATGGATCTGTTAATTAACTTGATTGCAGTGATTATTTCACAATGTGGATATATATCAAAACATTAAGTTGTACATCTTAAATATATACAATTTTTATTTGCCAAGTATACATCAATAAAGCTGGAGAAAAATTCAAACCAAGAGACATTTTACAAAATAAACAACTGATTTAAAAATGGGCAAAAGATTTAAATAAACCCACCATAAAAGATAATATCCAAATTGTCAGTAAGATTATACAAAGGTAAGGTGCTCAACCTCATTACTCATCAGGAAAGAGCAAATTGAAACCTCAATGAGTATGACTATAAACTGCCCAGACAGTTAAAAATGAAAACACTGACAGTACTAAGTATTGGCAAGAATGCAGAGTAACTGGGAATCTCATATTTTGCTGGTGGAAATGTATGTTGGTACAACCATTTTGGAAAATTGTTGGGCATTATCCATGCACCCTTTAACACAGCACTTCTAGCCTTAGCTATCTACCCAAGAGAATTGAGCGCAGTGACTACCAAAAGACATGTACAAAAACGTTCATAACAACTTGACTCATAATACCCCAAACTGGAAAAGCATCCTAATAATGAAGAATGAACAAAGAATGTGCAGTCTATTTATACCATGGATATGAATAGTTATAGTTTTTATATATATTCATCTTCTGAGTATATAAAAAGTATAATAGTTGAGGTCCTTGCTTTATGGATGCATTCTGATGATCTCTTTTGTAGCTTGTCCTTTAACTCTCCTTATTATGAATTTTGATGAATACAGTTCTGAATTTTGATAAGTTACAATATGTCATTTGCTATTATTACTGTGTGTGTGCATCTATGATCTGTTTAAAAATCTCTGCAGGGTCAAGACATGGGACAAGATGACCAAATAAAACCCTCCAGCAATTGTCCCCGGGCAGGAACACCAAATTGAACAACTGGCCACACAAGAAAACACCTTCATAAGAACCAAAAATCAGATGAGCAATCATAGTACCTAGTTTTAACATCATAATAAGGAAAGAGGCACTGAAGAAGGTAGGAAAGATAGTTTGCATTGTCTGTACAACCC
This sequence comes from Cheirogaleus medius, assembly GCA_008086735.1. Lineage (NCBI taxonomy): Eukaryota > Metazoa > Chordata > Mammalia > Primates > Cheirogaleidae > Cheirogaleus > Cheirogaleus medius. Next base: position 37,724,138 of record VBSM01003215.1, on the reverse strand, counting down.
CTCCGCCATCTCCCGACAGTGTCATGCCAGCGCTCGGTGGGGACAGAATCTGTGTGCTTGGGGAAAGGAAAGCTAAGGACTTTGGGACTTTGCATTGGGACTCAAGGCCACCCTGTCACAGGGGAACACAACACAGGGCAGAATTCTGCTGGTGCCCATGAAGAAAGCAGTTAGACCAGCCCCAGAAGGGAATCCTTTGCCCCAGCCCTAGGAACCTGAGTTCCAGCTATTAACAGCTCCACCACCAGCTGATCAAAGTGTACTGGGGCCCCGAATAAATTTGAAAGGTATTCAGGCCACAAAGACTGTAGCCCTTGGGCAAGTCCGGGTGCTACACTGGGCTTAGAGCCAGTGGACTTGGGGTAGCAGAGGTGGAACACCAGCTGTGGTGGCCATGGGAGTGTCTGCATCACCCCTGCCCCAATTCCAGACAGTGCAGCTCAGGGAGAAACTCCTTCTGCTTGGGGAAAGGAAAGGGAAGAGTATAGAGGACTTTGTCTTACAGCTTGGGTACCAGCTCAGCCACAATAAAATAAAGTACCAAGCAGATGCCTGAAGCCCCAGTTCCATGCCTTAGCTCCCGGATAGCCTTACTAGACTCACCCTGGGCCAGAAGGGAACCTGCTGTCCTGGAGGGAAGGACCCAGTCCCAGCAGGATTCATCACCTGCTAACTAAAGAGCCCTTGGGCCTTGAATAAACTCCAGCGTAGCCAGGCTACTGTAGTCTGGTGCGAGCCAGCGCAGCCCCAGCTGTGGTGGCTGCGGAGAAGGGCCTGCCTCACCCCTCCCCTAACTCCAGGCAGCGCAGCATGGAGAATGAGACTCCTTCTATTTGGGGGAAAGTGAGCATTCTCCCCTTTCTTACCCAGGCCCACCAAATGAATACCACCAGGAGTCTGCAAGAGTCATGGAGTTGGTGGGATTGGGGCGCCCCCTAGTGCTGATATGGCTGCAGTGACCAAAGACTTAGATCACAACACTCAGTTGGTAAGAATGGTACAAACCTACCCAGACTGTGAAGATTAGAATAAATACCTAACTCTTCAGTGCCCAGACACCAACAAACATCAAGAACATCCAGGAAAACATGATCTCACCAAAGGAACTAAATAAGGCACCAGCGACCAATCCCAGAGTGGTGGAGAAAAAAAATCTTTGTATATACCCCAAGGCCATGAAGATATTATCTCATGTTTTCTTCTAGAAGTATTATATTTTACCTTTCATATTTAGCTCTATCACCCATCTCAAATTAATTTTTGTGTGTAGCACAATGTATAGATCAAGTCGTTTTTCTCCATACAGATATTCAATTATTTGAAAACACATTTTTTTCTTTTTTAAATTTTTCTTTATTTCAGTATATTATGGTGGTACAAAGGTTTAGGTGACATATACTGCCTTTGCCCCACCCTAGTCAGAGCTTCAAGCGTATCCATTCCCTACATGGTTCACACTGCACCCGTTAGGTGTGAATATACCCATCCCCTAATCCCCCCCCCATCTACCTGACACCTGATGAATCTTATTACTATATGTGCACTTAAGTGTTGATCAGCTAATGCCAATTTGATGGTAAGTACATGTGGTGCTTGTTTTTCCATTCTTGGGATACTTCACTTAGTAGAATGGGCTCCAGCTCTATCCAAGATAATACAAGAGGTGCTAGATCACCATTGTTTTTGTGGCTGAGTAGAACTCCATGGTATATATATACCACATTTTATCAATCATGTATTGATGGGCACTTGGATTGTTTCCACATCTTTGCAATTGTGAATTGTCCTGCTATAAACACTCAAGTGCAGATGTCTTTTGTATAGAATGTCTTTTTTTCCTTTGGGTAGATGCCCAGTAATGGGATTGCTGGATCAAATGGTAGGTCTACTCAAAGCTCTTTGAGGTATCACCATATTGCTTTCCACAGAGGTTGTACTAGTTTGCAGTCCCACCAGCAGTGTATAAGTGTTCCTACACATTTTTTCCCTCCACTGGATTGTCATGAAAGTTTTGTTGTTAAATCAACATACTGAGTACTGGGGAGATCGATTTCTGGACTCTTGTTCTACTTGTCCACACTCTTTTAATTAATACTACACCGCTTTAATTAATACCTCACTACTTTAATTAATAACTCTTTATATTAATTCTTGAAATCTGGTATTATGAGCTCTCCAGCTGTGTTCTTCCCCTTGGAGATTGAACTTTTGATTGGGCTGCATTGACTCTATAGTTCAATATGGTAATAAATGACATTTTAACAATTTTGAGTATCTCAACATATGAATATGTTATATCTCTCCAATCATTTCGAGTCTTAAATTTCTCTCAGCATTTTTTTTTTGGTTTTCAGTATGAAAATCTTGTATATATTTTGTTAGAACTTACTTAAATGTTTGATTTTTGTGCTGTTTTAGTTTCTTTTATTTCATTTTCAAATTGTTTATAATAGGTAAACAGAAATAAAATTTTTTGTATTTTTTACTTATACACAACTTTGTCAGATTCACTTATTATTTCTAGTACTTTGTTTGCAGATTCCTTAGGGTTGTCCATGTACACAATTATGTCATCTGTGATTTATAACATTTTCATTTATTCTTTCCTTTTCCAATATTCATACCTTTAATTTATTTTTCTTATCTTCTAGAAGTGCCTAGAAAAAGGTCAAATAGAAATGGTACTTTTTTTTTCTGACCTCAAGGAGAAAGCATTCAATATTTCACCAATAAGTATGATTTAGCTGAAGGATTTTTGTAGATACTCTTTATCAGATTAAGAAAGTTTCCTTTTATTTTCTAGTTTGCTGAGAATTTTCGTTATGAATGGATACTTAATTTTATCAAGTGTATTTTCTGCCTCCCTTGAGATAATTGAGTTTTCTCCCTTATTTTGATAATGCGGTTAATTATATTGATTGATTTTCTAATATCAAACTTATTCCTAGAAAAAAACCACATTTCTCACCAAATTCTGTTTCTGTTAGTTCTTATTGTGTTACAAACTACCCCACTGCCATCTCTGGCCTACAGAGGATGGCCACCATGAAGGCTTTTGAAAATAATTGTAATATCTTTCTTAATGCTTTGACTGAGGGGTATTTTGCTCAGGCTCTCCTGGGGCGGGGGGTTATGGTTAGAGGTAAGAGAGTTTGGTTAGAGGTACTACCAGGCAGACGGACTAGCCTGAACCTTTTTATTAGTAGTTTCAGACATAGATTTGAGTTAATGGTGTCCTAGCCATAGGAATATATGGGAATTTAACTCATTTCCCCTTTATACTTAAAAGTAAAATAGATATCCGACTCCAGTAGACTTCTTTTTTTTTTTT
>VBSM01003215.1:37702025-37720707 GCA_008086735.1 Cheirogaleus medius | reverse complement strand
TGTGGTGCTTGTTTTTCCATTCTTGAGATACTTCACTTAGTAGAATGGGTTCTCTGGAACCCATTCCAGTAGACTTCTTTAACTATAAATATAAAGATCTGTACCTTTTTCTATAACATCACATAGACCACAAATGTATGGTTCGATGCAGTGACTTCTACATTTTTTTAAAGTTCTACTAGCAGATATCTAGTTCATAGTAGAATTAACCTATTTAAACCTTTATTTCTCTATTTCTAAAGTAGAAAACAAAACCATAACTTAAGTTCCCTTTCTGTAACATAAGAATTAGGATGTGTTTTTACTTGCATGCCTTCTCAGTCTTCAAATTCGTGGTCTTTGTTGAATTATTCAAAAGTGTAGAATATAGATGATTCACAATATGTAAATTTTTGCCAAGAAATTCTATTTTTTAAATACTTTTAGTATTTTTATTTAATGTTGTGAACATATGTACAGAAGAGATAACCTAGCTAGGTATAGAATATTGAATTGTAAAATTTTCCACTCAAAACTCTAATAATTCTTCAGTATTTTCTGGCATTGGTGTTTTGTCAGGAGAAATCTGAAGCCTGTTTGAATTTCTATTTCTTTATATGTATTTATTCTCTGGCATTGATATTTTTATTCTGAAAAAATTATTCCTAGCACTAAAATACCAAAATATCAATAGGATACATGTAGGGATATTTTCATTAATATTCTCTAGAATATTAATGTGGTAAGGCTTTCAATTTGTGCTCAGGTTTTTTGATTCACTATAATATTACCTTTCACTATAACTTTAATTTTTGCTTTTTAATTTTTTTCCTGTGGAAATACAATTTTTCTTAAATTAGAGTTCCATGTACTCTGCACACCCAACTTTTTTTCTTGTTTTAAATGGTCCTTTTAGTCTTCCATTCAGAAAGACTATAAATTCTGTCCTGTACATTCCTAATATATTTTTATGAATTGCCAATTCTGCCTAAACTGCCAATTTAACTCACTTTTTCTGCCTATATTCTGTCTGCTGTTTCCATATCAATTTCATTTTCATCTAAATTTCTTCTTTACACTGTTTCTTGTTCTTAATGTCTTAAGAACATGAAAAAGGTAATTTCAAAACAAATTTTCTGCTCCCTTTCTTAAATTGCTTCTAAGTTTTCCTCCCAAGAACTTATGATATTGTTCCTGTTCTCTTATTCTCCAAAAATATCTAATAAATCATTCCTGCTTCTAAAAAATCATTCAATGAGATGGGAATTAACCAAGCCTGAAATTTTGCCAACAGACAATTACATTTAACCTCTCTCACCTAAAGTAAACGCCAAATGTTTTCTGTTTGGGGGGAGAGGGGGTGGTCAAGATTTCTTTTATAAGCTAATGAAAGCTGTAGTCATTTCCACAGAAAATATTTGCAAATATGTGAAGGTTAAAGCATCACTTTCTTGATCTTTTCTAGCCATTGCACAATTCCTTTCCTCTGGGTACCCAGTAAATAAAACACGGAAAGAATAACAGATTCTGAGAACACTAAAGGGTAAATGTGATTACTAGAAAGAAAGTATTTATCATTTGGCGGGACGCAGTGGCTGATGCCTGTAATTCGAGCACACTGGGAGGCCTAGGCAGGAGGATCCCTTGAGCTCAGGAGTTAGAGACCAGCCTGAGCAAGAATGAGACCCTGTCTCTATTAAAAAATAGTAAAAATTAGCCAGGCATGGTGGCGCATGCCTGTAGTCCCAGCTACTCAGGAGGCTGAGGAAGAAGGATCGCTCGAGCCCAGGAGTTTGAGGTTGCTGTGAGCTAGGCTGACGCCACGGCACTCTAGTCTGGGCAACAGAGTGAGACTCTGTCAAAAAAAAAAAAAAGAAAGAAAGGAAGGAAGGAAGGAAGGAAGGAAGGAAGGAAGGAAGGAAGGAAGGAAGGAAATATTTATCATGGGATGTCACTGTATCCATGTCTGGGTACTCCATGTTCTGGACACCGGAGCATGATTCAAACACAGGGCAAGTAAGAACAGAGCAAATAGGATGGTGTAACCTGAAACATATCTAGAGGAAAGTGTAATTGAACAAATGTTTCCACATTCACCATGTGCAGAGCCTGGGAGAAGATTTGGATGAGTTGTCCAACAATGATATGATAGTGTTTGTTGGTATAATAACAGTTAACATTTAATAAGTGCTAACTATGGGTCAAGCTCGGTATTATGGACTTTTCAGATATTACTTCATTTGATCCTCAAAACAACTTTATGAGAATGCTGTTGTTATTATTATTCCCATTTTACAAATGAGTAAGTAAATTAAATAGGTGTTCAAGGTCAGTTATAGCGAGTAAGTGGCAGAGCCAGGATTTGAGACCAGCCAGAGCTCACAGTCTTTATCATAGTCCTCCACAGAAGGTAGTGACTTCTTTATCACAGAAGGTTTAAATCATATAGAACCATGACCACTAATCAGAGCTGTTGCAGAAGAGACACATACATAAAATGGACTAGAGAACATCTACACCCTTTTCATCTCTAAGGAACTAAAAAATTAGGGCACCTACTATCAGCATGCTAGATGTAAGTATAAATCCCACCTTGACCCTCCTCGAGTCAAATACTAGAGAAAAATATGAAATATAATTCTTTTTCTTTGCCATGCTTAACACCTGAAAACCTTCAGTGTGGGCTTGAAGAAAGACCAGGAGCTCAATTGTCCCATAGTTCTTGCAGGTCCCAAGGGGGTACTCTCAACTTTGTGATGGATAACAGGAGAGAGTAGCCCACCTTCCAGCAAGGAGGCTCAGCCCACTCTTGGACCCTGGAGACGCTCCCCAGGAAGCTCTCATTCATCCTTCTGGGAAATATTGCCTGAGAGCCACTGTGTCCTCTTAGGACACAGGTGAAGGAGTGTGTCTATTCTCAACAATTACTGACTTTGGCCTCAATAAAGACCCAGGGGAGTCATGTTTCAGGACACTTTATAGCCTGCTGGATAAGTCCCAGTTTTCTCTATGCTGTGTCCCACCTGCTGCGCTGAGAAGAAACTAGACTCCTCATCCTCAAGCTCCACCCAGGACAGCTTCTTCTCCCCCTTCTGCTCCACAGTTGGGAGTCAGGGCTCTTCTTTCTAACCCACACCAGTCCTGTTTCCCCCACCTCAGGAATAGGGACCAGGAACCTGCCCTCCAGCAGGCCTGTCTCCAAAAAGGAGTGCTAGCAGGTTCTAGACCAGCTGGCTGTAAACTTCCCGTTTGTGGAAAAAGAGTGAAGGCCAAGGGCCAGGACCCTTTTTGACAGCATCCGGGGACTATGGACATTGGAGAAGAAATTCTTTGTGACAGTGACATGAAGGAATAGATAGCCGGCAACTGCCCTACATGCACTATCTCCTTCAATCTCACAAAACTCCCAAGAGGTAAGTAGAATTACTGTGTCATTTATCAGATGGGAAAATGGTGAATTGAGTTGACTAAAGTCACACAGAAAGCTAGTGGCAAAAATTTGGACTCACACATTGTCCTGACTCCAGTACCCAAATTCTCAAGATCAGATGGCAAAAAGGCAGAGAGAGAAAAAGAGGCAGAGACAGAGAGGACCCTCCCCTTGTGATAATGCTTTTTATTGGGCTCTTGTCCATGAGAACAGGATCGGCAAGGGGCTGTTCTGATTTGTTTATCCAGTCCTAAGGTTCCCACATTCTGAAGTTTGATTCTGTGTGTGCGTGTGTGTGTGTGTGTGTGCACGTGCGTAGGTAGGTGTGTATGCACACGTGTGTAAATGTGCACTTCCACAACTACGCTGTCTTGGAGAGGAACTACAAATACCTCCTCCATTCCCATTTTCAATGGTGCATGCTAATGGGCCCTTTCAGAAAATTGTTATTTCCTTGTCAAAGCACTGATGAGCTTAACTACTGGGGAGCCTCAGAGCATTCAGGGAACACCTCTTTTCCTTAGCTGCTGCCCTTGATGCCAAGGGGTCTCTTCCATCCCTAAACAACTTATCGGCACCATCACACTCATGTGACAGATATATCAGAGCACAAACACTTCCTAGGAAGAGTAATCCAGTGGTCCAGGTGGCTCTTAATTTGCCTCTAGCATTCATGTTGCTTCAGCTCCTGGCTCCTCTTCCTGGGAATCTTCTGACCTCTTTCTCCAGGTTTTTAGCAGAAATGATCTTTCCCGGACAACCCCTTGGCACCCACCACTGTGAATCTCTATCCTCCATAGCCTTGCTCAGAAACCTCTCCCCTCTGGTTCCCGGTTTCTCTAGTTTCCTCATTGATTGTACCAACCACTTGTTTTCTGCTGCTACTTTTCTTAATGTTTTTAACTGTTTTTTATTTTATCACCTTGTGGTTGTCCTTGCACCAGTTTGTCATTAAAAGTGTTACCCTATTGATCAGTCATCTAATTTATGTGCCCACATATCTAGGTTTACATTATACAAAAGGTCACCTACATCTGTTGTCAGCAATGGTTAGCACAACCCGCATCCACCATACTGTTTAATAATTCTTAGTACCTGACAAATGCAGAACAATGTTCTTGAGTTGGTACAAAATCCTCCACAATATAAACCCAAACTTCCTTCCAGGATGGTTTCTCCCTGCTTGTATCCTCAGCTCCTGATAAAGATATATAACACATTTTTGCCTGAAGCAACCTTCCACTGTCTGAACTCTTTGTCTTTGAGGTTTTCTCCATGATAAAGAGCTTGAACACCATGTGTTAGGTGATGGATAGAGAGGGAGTGATTTTAAAGAGATAGATACAATCATATTTGCATATGATAAATATAACTTTGGGTACAGTAAGCAGACATCTCTGTAAAGAAGTCTGGCTGAGAAAGGAAGATAGATAAAAAATGGAATGGTAGCTAGAAGGGGTTACAAGATGGAGAAAGATTCAATAAATCACTAAAGAGGCTATAACGTGTTTGTCAGTTGATGGGAAAGAGCTGGTGTTGAGGCAGATATTGTGGAAAAAAATATACTGCAGTTGAAAGAACTGATGGAACAGTATAGCTGGGAAGACAGAAGAAAATACGGTGAGAGCATATGGGATCAGGTACATTTTCTTCTGCATCTTGAGAGAAAAGGAACAGAGCGGAGGTGGGTATATGAAAATGATGTGCAAGGGAGAATATTGAGGACATATTCCCTATGGGTTTAAATTTCTCAGCGAAGAGGGAAGTGACACCCAGGTTTCCAGGAGAGTTGTAACGTAGAGTGTAGTGGTGAGTTTCCGAAGAGTGGCAAAGGTTTTGATGGACTGCCACGGGTAACGTGAGAGAGGGGCCCACTGAAGATTGCTGAGGATCCAAATGAAATCCAGCATCACGAATTACAGCCCCTGCCTTGTGCGATTTCTTCCCTATCCCTTGGCTACCCAGAAAGAGGAAGTGAAAATACGATTGTCTTAGGGTTGAGGTTTGTTGGAAGGGTGCATGACCATGGAGGGATGAACGTGCTGGAACTGGGCTGGGATGCAACACAGAGGTTTAGAGGCTGGAAATCTCCACTGGGTCAAAGAGCAGGTGTACACAAAATGCATGAGCTGAGTAGCATTTTGCAATTAAATAATATTAGTAAAACAGTATTAAAGACAATCCCTCTATTCATCCACTTATTATTTTGCTTCCTCTAACCTGAATCTTTTTCTCTCTCTCTCTCTTAGCATGATATATGGCCCCTGGCTCCCTCTTACCAGTGTAAATAAGCTTTTGCTTATTGTCAGTCTCATCACAAGCAACATCCTATGTCCTGCCTTCACTGTGGCAGGTACCTTAGCCACCCAAATTCATGGCCACACTCACGACCCAGTTATCACTAAGCCTGTGAAATTTTTGTGTTAAATTAAAAGTTTCTGTTATGAAGTTGTTAAAAATCAGGAAAACAAATAGAATGAAAGAACAAAAACTCATTGTCGAAATCTTACAAGTGGAACATTAGGTCCTATTTGCTCCAAATGTTTTGAAGAAATAAGTGTCACAGATACACTTTAAACTCTCTTTGTTCCCATCTAAAAATCTCATTTTTCCCCCTCTCACTCTAAAATATAACCACTGTTCTAAAATGGGTATTTTAATTCAGCATTTATACTCTTACTACATAGCATTTATTATGTTATGTGTTAATTTACCTATGCTGTGTGATATGTCATATATCTTATAGCAACTTGCTTTATTCACATTATGTTTTTTTTTAATTCTATGTGCATACATTCATTTTAACTGTTGTACAGAACTTTTTAATAAGAAAATGGTACAGCTACTTATCCATTTTTAAGGTTTCTGTATGACTATATACATTATTGTGAGTATCTTCTTCAACACATATCCTAGAGTTTCTCAAGGGTAAAATCTAGAAGTGGAATTGCTGAGTCAGAAATGTAAGAATTTTCAGCTTTTCTACCAATGGAATAATTTTTTTTCCAAATGGTAATACTAATTTTTTCATTTCCTCTCTAACACTTAAAATTGACAGGCTTTCTACTTACTCCAAGATGAAGGATGGTAAATTGAATTTTGTTTTAATTTAGTTGAACATCTTTTCTTTTGGTTATTATCCGTATTATCCAATTAATTAATTTGATTTAATCATTCCACAAGTATATCTATATGAAAACATCACATTGTATATTGTAAATATACATAATTTTTGTCAATTATGTCTTAATTTAAAAAATGTTTAAATTAATTAGCACATCAATTATCACCAATCATTACTATTTTTGTGTGTTTTGTGTGTGTGGTGAGAACATTTAAAATCTGCTCTCTTACCAAATTTCCTGTAAACAATACAATATTAAATATAGTCACCATGCTGTACATTAGATCCCCAAACATACTCATCATCGAACTGAAAGTTTATGCAGTTTGACCAACATCTCCCCCGTTTTCCCCATGCCCCAGCCCTTGTCAATCACTCTTCTACTCTCTGCTTCCATGAGTTTGACTTTTTTAGATTTCATACATAAATGTAAACATACAGTATTTGTCTTTCTGTGTCTGGCTTATTTCACTTAGCATAATGTCCTCCAGGTTCATCCATGTTGTTGCAAATAGCAGGATTTCCTTATTTTAAAGAATAAATAATATTCCATCGTATTTATATACCACATTTCTTTTTTATTTCAATAGATTTAGGGGTACAAGTGGTTTTAGGCAATATCGTTACACTATGACATGTGTAGTGTGGAAGTCTGAGTTTTGGGGTCTTCATCACCCAAATCTTGTACATTGTACCCAATAGGCAATTTTTAATCCCTTCTAAACCTCTCCCATTCAGAGTCCCCAATGTCCATTATACCACTCTTCATGTCCCTGCATTCTCAAAGCTTATCTCCCACTTATAAGTGAGAACATGCAGTGTTTGGTTTTCCATTCCTGAGTTACCTCACTTAGCATGATGACTTCCAGTTCCATCCACATTGCTGCAGAAGACATTACGTCATTTTTTATGGTTGAGTAGTATTCTATGAGATATATATATATATATATATCACAATTTCTTTATCTACTCGTCATTTTATGGGCATTTAAATTGATTCCATACCATTGCAATTGTGAATTGTGCTGCAATAAACATTCGAATGAAGGTCTCTTTTTGATAAAATGACTTCTTTTCCTTTAGGTAGATACCCAGTACTAGGATTGCTGGATCTAATGATAGGTCTACTTTTAGTTCTTTGAGGAATCTCCATACTGTTTTCCATAGAGGGTGCACTAATTTACATTCCCACCAACAGTGTATAAACATTCCCTTTTCACCACATTCATGCCAACAGCTATCGTTTTGTGACTTTTTAATAATGGTTAATCAGACCAGGGTAAGGTGGCATCTCATTGTAGTTTTAATTTGCATTTTACTAATGATTAGTGATGTTGATCATTGTTTTATATGTTTGATGGTCATTTGATATCTTCTTTTGAAAAATATCTGTTCATATCTTTTGCCCCCTTTTAGTGGAGTTCTTTTTTTTCCTCGATTTATTTCAGTTCCTTGTAGATTCTGGGTATTAGTGCTTTGTCACAAGTAGAGCTTGTGAATATTTTCTACCGTTCTACCATATGGTGAGAGAGAGAGATCCAGTTTTATTCTTCTACGTATGGCTATCCAATTTTCCCAGCACCATTTCTTGAATAGGGTATCCTTTCCCCAGTGTATGCTTTTTGTGTGCTTTGTTGAAAATCAGTTGGTTTTCAGTATTTGGCTTTATTTCTGAGTTTTCTGTTCTGTTCTATTGATCTATGTGTCTACTTTCATACCATTTTCATGCTGTTTTGGTTAGTATAGCCTTGTAGTATAATTTGAAGTTGGGTAATGTGATTCCTCCAGATAATCGTTCTTTTTGCTTACGATTGCTTTGGCTATTTGGGCTCTTTTATTGTTCCATATGAATTTTGGGATTTTTTTCCTAATTCTGTGAAAAATGATGTTGGCATTTTGATAGGAATTGCATTGATTTGGGCAGTGTGCTTATTTTCACAATATTGGTTCTTTCAATACATGAGCATGGATGGTTTTTTATTTATTAATATTTGTATCATCTACAATTTCTTTCATCAGTGTTTTATAGTTTTCCTTAAAGAGATCTGTCACCTCCTTATTAAGTATATTCCTAGGTATTTTTTTTTTTTTTTTTTTTTTGCAGCTGTTGTAAATGGGATTGAGTTCTTGATTTGATCCTCAGGTTGGTCCTTACTGGCATATAGCAATGCTACTGATTTGTGTACGTTGATTTTGTAACCTGACACTTTATCAAATTCATTTGTCAAATCTAGGAGTCCTTTGGAGAAGTCCTTAGGGTTTTCTAGCTAAAAGGTCATATCACCAAACAGGGATGGTTTGACTTCCCCTTTTCCAATTTGGATGTCTTTTATTTCTTTCCCTTGCCTGATTGCTCTGGCTAGGACTTCCAGTACTTTGGTTGAATAGGAGTGGAGAAAGTGGGCATCCTTGTCTTATTCCAGTTCTTAGGGGGAATGCTTTCAACTTTTCCCCATTCAGTATGATGTTAGCTGTGGGTCTGTCATATATGGCTTTTACTAATTCAAGGTATGTTTCCTCTATGCCTAGGTTGTTCAGAGTTTTTATCATGAAGGGATGCTGGATTCTATCAAATGCTTTTTCTGCATTTATTGAAATAATCATGTTGATTTTGTTTTTAATTCTGTTCATGTGGTGAATCACATTTACTGACTTGTGTATGTTGAACTATCCTTACATTCCTGAGATGAAACCCATTTGAATGCATTAAATTATCTTTTCAATGTACTTTTGTTTTTTATTTTTTTCAAATTCCCTTAGCATTTGTTTATCTGAAAAAGACTTTAATTCTCCTTCATTTATGAAACTTAGTTTTGCAGGATACAAAATTCTTACCTAACAGTTATTCTGTTTAAGAAGACTACAGATAGCATCCCAGTCCCTTCTGGCTTGTAAGGTTTCCACTGAGAATTCTGCTGTTAATTTGATAGATTTTCCTTTATAAGTTATTTGATGCTTTTGTCTTGCTGCCCTTAGAATTCTTTCCTTTGACTTTAGATAGCCTGATGATCATATGCCTTGGTGATGTCCTTTTTGCAATGAATCTCCCAGGAGTTCTTTGAACTGCTTGTACCTGGATGTCTAAATCTCTAACAATATTAAGGAAGTTTTCTTTAATTATTCCCTAAACAGGTTTTCCAAACTTTTTTGCTTTTTCTTCTTCTCCCAGGGGGAATACCTATGATTCTTAAGCTTGAGCATTTTACATAATCCTATAATTTTCAAAGACTGTTCATTTCTTTTAATTCTTTTTCCATTATTTTTGTCTATCTGGGTTAATTCAAAAGACCTGTCTTCAAGTTCTGAAATTCTTTCTTTGGCTTGATCTATTGTTTGAACTTTTGGCAGCATTTTGTAAATCCATCAATGTGTCTGTCATTTCCAGAAATTCTGTTTGGTTTTTTTTCTTAATATATCTATCTCTTTAGTAACTTTTTCATTCATATCCTGAACTATTTTTGTTTGTTTCTTTGTGTTGGTTTTCAACTTTCTCTTGGATCTCATTGATCTTCCTTATGATTCATGTTCTGAATTCTTTATCTGTTATTTCAGAATTTTCATTTTATTTAGGATCCATTGCTAGAGAGCTAATGTGATCCTTCGGTGGTGTCAAAACAGTCTATTTTTTCATACTGCCAGAGTTCTTACGTTGGTTCCTTCTCATCTGGAGTTGTTCCTTCTTACTTTTTACTTTATTTTTATTTGGATGAGTTTTGTTTTTTATTTTATTTTATTTCCCCCCTGAAGGATGTGCCTGAAACGTGTATTGTGTTTGCTCATTTAGCTTCAATTTTAGGTACTTTCAGAGAGCCAAGGCTCTCTATGCGTTCCTTGGTTATAGGCAGCCTTTGGGTGGTGTCTTTCTCGGATACTGGTTAATTGTAGGGAAGTACTAGGCTGCAGTTCAACCACCAAGCCAGCAGGTGGCACTGGTGTGTAAGAGCCAGCTACAGCAGGAGCAGAGGAGTGTGTGCTTGGTCTCAGGTTGCTCAGGCAGGGGGTGGTCTGTGGGGTACCTGCTGACCTGTGTTCCCTGCTCAGCCCTGGAGGGAGGGAACAAAGCTGGACGGAGCTGAGTCACCAAGCTCGCCCTTGTGCACCCCAGTGACGGGCAGAATTGCCATCCTTGCTGAGGGTGGCAGGGAGCTTGTGTTGAATTGCACCACAGCCTGGGGTGTGAGGAGGGAGGGAGGGAGGGGACTGAACCTGCTCCACAGTCTGGGTAGGCAGACGCGTGACCCACCTCCCTCTCACACCACTGTCCCGGAGCTCCTGACTTTCAGTTCAGGTAGACATTGACTTTTTCCTCCAGGATGTTATGTAGCTGAGGGCTGCAGAAAACACCTGTCCCGTGGATCTCCACCCAGACAGCCTAGAGGGCAAAACTTCTCTCAGCTTGAAACAGGCAGCTTTGCAGCTCACTTGTACTCCTCTGTAGGAAGCTGTAGCTTTTTAAAGTCAAAGGCGTGGGCCTCACCCTCCGTGCAAGCCTGGGCATGGTGGGCACACAGTCAGAGGGGGTGCATAGCTCCTAAATGCCCTGGAATGACCATCCCCCAGTGTACCTGCACCAGCCCCCCATGGGAACAGCTGCAGCTGCCAGGGCAGCAGTGGACAAGGGAGGGGTGGAGGAAGAGAATGGAAGGGAGCTCATGCTCTGGTCTCCTTTGTCCTGAGGGGGCCCCAGCATGCTGCACTCTCCTGTCACCTAGGGTAGCCTGTCCTGAATGTTAAAACTCCAGGAATCTCACAGTTCCCCCGGGACCTACTGGCACCCTGAGGCTGCTGCAAGTGGCACTGGGAATGTTTGCTGTGGTTCCAGTAATGAGGAGACCCAAGGGCTGAGATTGCCTGGTCAGGGCAGCTGCAAAATCACTGCCTCTCCACGTAGGGAAGGGAATGGGCTGCACCCTATGTGCAAAATTGGGTGGAGTGGGCACACTGTTAGTGGGGGTGCCACCCCCCTACAAGCCCAGGACTGGCCGTCCCATGACGTGCCCACACCAAACCCTCATGGGAGCAGTCATGGCTACGTCCACAGCAGTCCGTGATGTGGGGAGGTGAAGTCCCCATCTCCTCCTCCCTTCCTGGGCCCCAGCGCTGCTTTCTTCTGCAGTGGAACCGTTCTCCTCCCACTACAGACTTCACTGCACTTGCGTTTCCACCGAGAGAGACGCAGACAACTTTGGATCACAAGCAGAGAGCGCTTAGGCGAAGGAGGGCATGCGCACTAGCTTCCGTTGTCCAAAAGGGGGATTTGGCTCACTGCACCTGCCCTTCCCCTAGGGGCAGCCCACCCTATGGGTTAGAACTCCAGGAATTCCTTAGCTCCCCTGGGTCTTTTTGGACCTTTGTGGTTGTCACAGTCCAAGTGGGTATTGGGGAATGTTTTTGTGGGATCTAGTGATAAGGAGACAGAAGAGCCGAGACTGTCTGGCATGAAGAGTCCCACAATGGGCGCACAGGCAGTATGGCACCCGCTGCCCCAGCTTGGGTCTGTGGGGAGGGGAAGTGACCCTGGGCGGGCTGGCAGCCCAGTGCTCCGCCGTAAGAGCTCTGCTCTGTCAGTTTGCTGACTGCAGTGGTCTTGGGCTTATGAGGGTAGAGGGGCTCTCAGAGAGTTCAGGAGCCAGCAGTCTGCCACAGAGGAGAGGGGAGCAAAGAGAAACGCCTCCACCTACCCTTTCCACGGGACTCCAAATTCCTCCAGGATCAATCTGCCAAAATCTTATTCTCCGACGTCCGCACCCCAACTTCTTCCACTGGGTTCTCTGGTAGTTTCTGGCACTCTTCCCTCAGTATTCCACTTGGACTATGCTTATTCACCCACTTTTCTTCTTTCTGGGGAGAACTGGCAACAGATATCATTAGTCAATCATCTTGAAGGCAATTCCCCACATTTCTTTATCTTATTAATCTGTCAGCAGACACTTAGCTTGATTCCGCATCCTGGCCACTGTGAATAATGATGCAATGAACGCAACAGTGCAAATGTCTCTTTAAGACACTGATTTCATTTATATATATATATATATATCCAGAAGTGGGATTGCTGGATCACATGGTAGTTCTATTTTTAAATTTTTGAAAAACTTCCCCACTGTTTTCCATACTGGCTATACCAATATGCATTCCCACCAATGGCGTGTAAAGGTTTCCTATTTTCCACATCCTCACCAACCCTGGTTCTTGCTTTTCTTTTTGATGATAGCTATTCAAACAGGTGTGAGGTGATATCTCATTGTGGTTTTGATGTGCGTTTACCTTATGGTTAGTGATGTTGAGCACCTTTTTATATGCCCTCTTTGGAAAAATGTCAGTTCAGGTCCTTAGCCCATTTTTTAATAACACCAGGGCTTGTTTCAAGATCCACAGTGGGACCGAGGTTGGAGAGCCTGTATGCAGTAGTTTGGACAGGAATGTCTCACTCTAGGTACCTATATGGGTCCCCTGCCTATTTCTAAACCAACTCATGTCATATACCAATTACCAATAAATGCTTGATCTCTTTCTAGACTCTTACATGTTCCATGGATCTACTTGTTAGTTCTTATGCCAGTATTACTCCATTATTTGAATTGCCAGAAGAAATCATTTTCATACAGGATAGGGAAATTCCTCCGTCTTTATTCCTTTCTCTTAATTTATCTTAGTTCTTCTTGGCTTATTATATTCTTACATGAGTTTTTGGGATCAATTTAGTACATTTCAGGTTTAAAAGAAACCTGTGGTATTTTGATTGGGATCATAGTGAATTTATAGATTAATTAGAGGAGAATTGACATTTTTATGACATCGAGTCTCTATTAACATTGCTTATCTCCCTATTTTTGTAAGCATTATTTTTGTTGTTTAGTAAAGTTCTGTAATTTTTTAATCCAGCCTTGGACCTCTTTTGAGAGAATTATTTCTATTAATATATTCCTTAAACATTCTGTTGCCATTGAGAATGACAAATTTTTTAATAAATTATAATTTATTTTTTATTGATACTTAAGTAAAAGAACAGTATTGATATTTTAATGTTGATTTATATCTGACAAACTTGCTGAAATATTTTAGATTTTCCAGAGATGCCCTGGGATTTTCTTTGGAGGCAGCCATATTTTCTGTGAATTCTATCCATGTTGTTCTTCCTTTTCCAATTCTTATATGGCAATTTTTTTTCTACTATTCTTTTCTCAAATAAGGTAACACTTCAAATGTTTTATGCAGACTCTCACATTAAGCTCCCTGGTTCATATGGTTCTATGGCCACATCTCCTGTACAAAGAGCTTAACACCAGACCCAGCCATAGGCAGAGTCTCACTCTGTTGCCCTGGCTAGAGTACTGTGGCGTCAGCCTAGCGAACAGCAACCTCAAACTCCTGGGCTCAAGCGATTGTCCTGTCTCAGCCTCCCGAGTACCTGAGACTACAGGTATGCACCACCACGCTGTACTGATGATTAATTTTATCAATTGCTGTGCACAGACTTTTTGCAATTTACGCTCGATCCACAGGACACACCACCACAAGCCACACCAGTTTTAGGTTTTATTTACATTGATTAGGGGGGAAGGGAGAAAGAGAGAGAGAGTAAGGGAAACTTATTTACATAGTACAGCAGGAGAAGAACATAAAGGATCAATCATACCACTAGGATCTCATTATCAGCACCGGAATTAACCATCACGGGGATATCTCAGCACCGGAATTCACCATCACGGGCAAGTCTCAGGCAGCGGTGAAGGCAACAACACGCTGGGATATCAAGCAGGCAGGCAGCTACACGCCAAGACCGTAAACAGACCAACGGTGGCGGCAGAGAAGAAGAAGCGGCGGAGAAGAAGCAGAAGCAGAAGCAGAAGCGGCTCGGGGACTTTTTCATGTTGTTCATATAGTGGTCTAAACAAAGAAGGCTCAGTGCCAAAAAGGTGTATGCTCTGGTCACCTACGGTTTCGGATCTGGTCAGGAGCCGAGGCCTGCACGTGACTGTTTTCTCATAACAGTCTTGGGCATGAGTCTAGGATGAGCATTCCCAGGCTGCCTAGGATAAACATTCCCAGGCAGTCTAAGGTAAACATTCCCAGGTGCATAGCCCAGAGCTATCAACTCCCATCCCCTCAAGAGGTGGCCGGCTTCTCCAGGGAATGGTGCATACCCTGAGCCTCATAAATTTGTATGACCCCAAGCAGGCCTTAACATTCTGTACCTCAGTACAGAATTAGCCCAGCTAATTTTTTCTATTTTCAGTAGAAGCAGGGTCTCACTCTTGCTCAGGCTGGTCTTGAACTCCTGACCTCAAGCGATCCTCCCACCTCGGCCTCCCAGAGTGCTAGGATTACAGGCGTGAGCCACTACACCCAGCCAGTCATTAAGATCTTATTCCCGGTTAGAAACCCCAAGAGGACACCATAGCTTCAGCTATGGCTTATAATTTTTCAAGTCTTGTTTTTATTTGTCATACCTAGGTATTCCCATTTCTTTCTTTTAGGTTTTGCTTTGTGTATTATTTATTTTAAATTTGTAATGTCTCTAGAATTGTTATGTGTTTCAATAAGAATTTAACACCTCTCAGCATCAGCATAGTCTGCCATGTTGCCAAGAGCCCCCCTCTGAAATCTCACACTTATCAAATAAGCTAACCACAGTCTTTGAGCCCTCGAGTGTTAGTGAACTCTCTCAGCTCTGAGTTATAATAATTCTGTGTGAAGAAGGGAGAGGCATTTCAAGAAAAAAAAAACAAATTTATTTAGGTACAGAGATTTTAAAGCACATCATATTTGGAAGTAAGATAATTAGGCCTGTATCTCCCATGCCTAGTATATAACTCCCATGTATAATAGAGGAAACACTGAGAATTTGTGATTGAATTAATTCTAGATTTTTAATCTCTTTAAATTATAACCTCTTTTAAAATTTAATGAATTAGTTACAATATCATGGAATGCAGTGACAAATAAATCTCAAAATGAGTAATTGTTTAAGCAGAATAAAATCTTGTTTCTCTCCTATGTGACAGTCCCAATGCATCTTCTTGATGGTGAGTGACTCTCTCGGAAGTGGAGAACTAGGAATACAGGCTCATTATTCCACCATGTGACACCATCATCCCACTTACTCTCCTGGCCACTTGCATTAGGTTTGCAAAGAGGGAAGATAATGTGGAGAAAGCCTATAACTGGAAGATATAAATGGATTGATTACAGTTGAGTCTCATGAACACCTTCAGTATAAGGGAGTTCTGAGAAATAGCGTCTAGCTGAATGACCAGGAAGAAAAGAACAGTGTGGACTTGGGTGAGCAGCTAGAAGTCTCTGTCACAATCAGTGTGTCTCAGAGTACAAGATGGATCAAAGAGGAGGGAACTTGTAAGCAGTTAAGAGACCATTACTTCAGGTGGAAAATGATGATAGTCTAAGCTAAAGTACTAAGAGAATAAGTATTAACAGAAATTTTGAGTTATGTAAGAATTTTTTAAAAGAAGAATCAACAAGGTCAACAAGTAGAGGTGACAAGTAAATTGGTTGAGTGGGCCTGTGAGCATCTCCTATGTGGGGAAATCATAAAATAAACCTGGATCCAACTCAAGAATTATAGAGTACAAACTTATTCATGCCTTAAATGAACAATATTCCACACTAATCTCTCTGAAGGATAGAAAAATAAACAAGATATTATTTTCCTTCCCCCTCCCAAAAGCTTACAGTCTACTTAGGTTGTACATGAAGGGCATGGGATTTGGTCAGACATGTTGGCAGGATGACTTAATGTTATAAATATGGAAAAAAGAGATCAAATATTCAGGTATAAGTCCAAGAGTCTATTAAGCAGTAGTTGAAGTCACTATGGCGTTAGGTGAGTCATCAAAAGCAACAATGAAGAAAAAGTAGAGAAGATGGAAGAGAAAAACAGTAGATCTCATATATTTAAGGGTTTGGAAAGAGTTAAAACATATCAAAGGAGATGTTGAAAATCTACTTTGAAAATGGGAAAACTAAGGAGGAAACCAACTAAGTCTGTTTAGCTAGGATATAACCCAAGTGCTCCTTGTGATTTATACTCTTCTAATGGCATTGCAGACAACTGTTACCTCTTGGCCTCTGGACTCGCTCTGCGTTTGATCACTGGAACATTTCTAATTATTCAGGTGCTCTTGTACTACACATTCTTTGCATTGGAGTGTTTTATTCAAAGACTTCAAAATACTGTCCTTTCCTTATCATATCTAATAAAATTAGTGTGTGATTCTGGCTTCTCTATTAATTTGTAAGATCCTTGGGAGCAGAGACAATGTCTTTTCATTGAATAAATAGATGAATAAACTGATTGTCAAACATTTATGATTTTTTCACAAGGCTTACAAAAGTGTGCAGCACACAGATTATGAAATTTAACTATTTGCTAAATGATTGAATTGTAGGTGTTTGAGGGTGGTGCTGGGGTTCAGGAAGATGAGCATCTCTGATTTACAGATTGTTCCCTTCTTAGGTGTAAGTGTCCAGGGCTAGCTGTCAATTAGTTTCAGTTATCAACCAGAATTTTCCCAATGAAATTAAGAAATTACTATGGATTATTATGGATTTAGTAAAATCAGGTATAGACATATCTGATCCCCAGAGTCAAAAGTGATGGGTAAGGAAGATCATTACACAAAATAATTTACTAATAATTCTGGATTCTCTCCCCTTTCCTGCTGAAGAACCCATGAGGAAAGTAAATCAGTCATCAACCCTGGAATTCATCCTCCTGGGAGTTAATGGTCAACAGGAACAAGATTTCTTCTTCGTCTTCTTCTTATTTGTTTACCCCATCACACTGATTGGAAACGTGCTCATCATCTTGGCCATTCACTCTGACATTCACCTTCACAACCCCATGTATTTTTTCCTTGCCAACCTCTCTTTGGTTGACATCTTCTTCTCATCCGTAAGCATCCCTAAGATGATAGCCAGCCATCTCTTGGGCAGCAAAATCATCTCCTTTGGAGGATGCCTAACACAGATGTATTTCATGCTTGCCTTGGCTAACACAGACAGCTATATCTTGGCCGTGATGGCATATGATCGAGCTGTGGCCATTAGCCGCCCACTTCACTACACAACAATTGTGAGTCCAAAGTCTTGCGTCCTGCTAGTTGTTGGGTCTTGGATGGTTGGGAATGCCAATTCCCTCCCCCACACTCTGCTCACAGCTAGTCTGTCCTTCTGTGGCAACCACGAAGTGGCCAACTTCTACTGTGACATTGCTTCTTTGCTCAAGCTGTCCTGCTCTGACATCCACTTTAATGTGAAGATGATGTACCTGGGGGTTGGTGTTTTCTCTGTGCCATTATTATGCATCATTATCTCTTATATTTGGGTCTTTTCCACAGTCTTGAGGGTTCCATCCACCAAGGGTGTGCTCAAAGCCTTCTCCACCTGTGGTTCTCACCTCACAGTTGTTTCTTTGTATTATGGGACAGTCATGGGCATGTATTTACGTCCTCTGACTAGGTACAGTCTAAAGGATGCAGTGGTAACCGTGATGTACATCGCAATGACCCCAATGTTAAATCCTTTCATCTATAGTCTGAGAAATCGGGACATGAAGGCTGCCCTGCGGAAACTCTTCAGCAAAAGAATCTCATGATAAATGTGAGGGAATGCACTGGAGACTATAACATACACTTAAAAATCCACCCTCAACATAATTCTTCTCCAGGAAGCTACCTTTGATCTTTCCAGCCAGAAAACTCTTCTCAGAAATCTTGTAACATATTGGTGAGATATTTTATTGAGATGATCACTTTTAACACATTTTTGCTCCTTTTGACAGAGTTGCAGCGTAAGAATATTGGGTGCATGTGCCAGCTATTCTACTAACAGAATAAAGTTGGGAAAGTCTGAAGCTCATGTACGTATTATAATAATAATACCTGCTCTGTCTCTGTCCTTGAGTTTGAGGATCACAATAGCTCATGATTTAAATGCTACACATCACTATACAAAGGTCAATGTTTGTTGGACTATTATATTTAATCACCCCTACTTTGTGTCAAATTATGAAGACAAGAGCTGTCTTAACATACCACACTGTATATCTCACAGTCTTGATCATATAAGATGCATACAATAATTATTGGTGGAAGTGGAATAAATGTATGAAAATATTCATATTTGAAATG
>VBSM01003215.1:37659613-37696766 GCA_008086735.1 Cheirogaleus medius | reverse complement strand
AAAGCAAAAAAAAAAAAAAGAAAGAAACTTGTTCCTGTTGGCACATGTAGAATGCCCACAAGCACAATCACCCAGTTTAGCTCTCACCTCCACATCAAAGACTTCACCAAAAAACAAAAAACAAAAAAGCAAAACCTCTTAGAACCAATTAAAAAATTCGGTAATGTTGCATAGTGTAAAGTCAATATACAAAAATATCACTTGCATTTCTATACACTAACAACAAAATATCTGGAAAGGAAATTAGAAAAGCAATCCCATTCACAACAGCACCAAAAAGAATAAAATACTTCAGAATAAACTAAACCAAGGAGGTAAAATCTGTATAGCCTATAAACAACAAAACATTGATGAAAGAAATTACAGAAGACAAAAACAAGTGGAAAGACATCCTGTGTGCATGGAATGGAAGATTTAATTTTTTTTTGAAGACTTGCTACTGTTAAAATGCTAATACTACCCAAAATCATTTATAGATTCAACGCAATTCCTATCAAAATGCCAATGTTATTTTTTGCAGAAATAGAGAAAAGGCAATACTAAAATTTATATGGAACCACAAAAGACCATGAATAGCCAAAGCAATCTTGAGAAAGAAGAAAAAAGCTGGAGCTATCACATTTCCTGATTTGAAAATACATGACAAAGCTAAAGTAATCAAAAGAGTATGATACTGACATAATGACAGACATATAGATCAATGGAACAGTATAGAGCCTAGAAATTAAGCCACACATGTACAGCCAACTGATGTTCATCAGGGAAGCCAAGAATATAAAATGGGGAAAGAACAGTCTCTTCAACAAACGGTGTTATTGAAACTGGAGCCCACATGCAAGTGAATGAAATTGGACCTTTACCTTATACGACACATAAAACTTAATTCAAACTAGATTAAGACTTAAAAGCGAGACTTGAAACTGTAAAACCCTCAGAATAAATCATAGGGGAAAAGCTTCATAACATTGGACTTCGCAATGATTTTGTGGATATGGCACGAAAATCACAGGCAGCAAAAGCAAAAATAGACTATATCAAACTAAAAAGTTCTGCATGGCAAAGGAAACAATCAACAGAGTTGGCAGAAATCTACAGAATGAGAGAAAACATTTGCAAGCCATATATTGGATAAGAGGTTAATTTCTAAATCTATAAGGACCTCCTACAACTCAATACCAAAAAAAAAAATTATAACTCGATTTAAAATGAGCTAATGAATCAAACAGACATATTTCCAAAGAAGGCATGCAAATAGCCAACAGGTACTTAAAAAGATGCTCAACATTGCTAGTTATCAGGAAAATGCAAATCAAAACCACAATGAGAAATCATCTCACATCTGTTAAAATGCAGAGAAAATAAATGTTGGTGAGGATGTGAAGTTATTGAATCCTTATACCCTGGTTTTTGGGAATATAAACTGGTGCAGCCATTAAGGAAAACAGTATGGAACTTCCTCAAAAATTAAAAATAACATTATTCACAATCACCAAGAGATAGAAACAATCTAATTGTCCGTCTATGGATGAATGGATAAAGAAAATGGTATGTACAATCGCTTTCATTTTTTATTCTGAAACATTTATTTCTCTATTTATAAAGTCAAGAACAAAATAACAACTTAAGTCCCTTTTACAGAACACAAGAGTTAGAATGTGTTTTGTTTCCTGCATTCCCTTATAATATAGTCGTCAAAGTCATGGTCTCTGTTAAATTATAAGAAATATAAAATATAGATAATTCAGAATACTTAATTTTATGACAATAAGATGTTATCTTTAAAGACATATTTTTGGTGCTTTCACTAATTTTGTAAACATATTTACAACAGAAATAAGTTGTGAAATTTTCCTCTTAAAACTCTGATACTTCAGTGTTTTCTGGCATAGGATTTTGTTGGGAGATGTCTGAAGCCAATTCAAACTTCTATTTCTTTTTAGCCCATCTGTTATTCTGGCAGGAATATTTTTATTCTTAAAAAAGGTTATTCCTATCAATAAACTACCAAAATATCACTAAGATATATCAGGGATATTTTCATTAATGTTATCTAGAATATGGTAAGGCTTTCAATTTGTGCTCAGGTTTTTGATTCTCTATAAAATTGCCTTTTATTGTAACTTTAATTGTCCCTTTTGTTTTAATTGTTCTGATTTCTTTCTGTGATGAAACTATGATTCTTAAGTTATACACCACATCTCTCCAACACCCAACATCACTCGTCTCCTTTGTTGTTTTAAACTAACTTTTTAATCTTTCTTCTGAAAGACTTCTAAATTCTGACCTACGTATATCTACTTTATTTTCCAAAATATCAATTCTGCCCAAAATAACCATTTAAATAATTTTATCCTGCTCCTTATTCATTTCTGTTGCTTCCAGGTCAATTTCATGTTCACCTAAATTTTTTCCTTTTTCTACTGTATCTTATTTTTACTGTCTTAAGAACATGAAGAAGATAATTTCTAAAATTGTTTTCTGTTTCATTTCTTAAATTACTTTCAAGTTAAGTTTTTCACCCAAGTGCTTAAGCTATTGCTCCCTTTCTCTTACTCTGTGAATTTATTTCATAAATCATTTCTTTTTAAAAATGTCTTTTAAAATGAAGAGATTTAACCCTAAAGCCTGGAATTTGGAGATAGACAATTAAATTTACCCGGTCGCACCATTCAGAGATTTTTTTTTTTTTTCCTTTCTTGGGTTGGGTCATGGGGATCAGAGATTCTTTTAAGATAATGAGAGTTTTATTAGTTACTGTCTACAGAAAATATTTGCACTGTTTGAATGTTAAAGCATCATTTTCTTCATAGTTCTCTTCTATGCCATTGCACAATTCTTGGCCCTTGATAGGTCTCTAGTAAATCAACATGGAATTAGTAAGACATTCTGAAGGACACCAAGAGAAAAATGTGATTACAAGAAAGAAAATATTTATCTGGAATGTCATCTTATCTGTGCCTGAGAGCCCATGTCCAGGAAACTGGAACATTATCTGAACACAAGGAAAGTAACAACAGAGCAAAGAGCATGATGCAACCACAAACATGTCTGGAGGAAAATGCCACTCAACAAATGCTTCAACATCTACCGCAAGCATAATCTGGTAGAAGATGTCATAGAGTTTTGCAACAATTACATGGCTACTAGTAAAATGGGTAGTATTATAGATAGTAAAGGTAGTAGTATAGAAGTAGCAAAACATAGAGGTAGTAAAATAACTATGTGTCAGGCTTTATTTAAGAACTTTCAGATATTAATTCATTTGCTCCTCATTAACAACGTCATGAAGATATTGTTGCTGCTGTTGGTGGTGGTGTTGTTACTCCATTTCAGATATGAACAAATACATTAAGTACATAACTATCCTAGGTCAGTTACAGCCAGTACATGGCAGAGCCAGAATTCAAACCCAGACAGAGTGAATAATCTTCACATGGTCCTCTGCAGAAAGGTAGTGAACTCCCTGCCACAGGAAGTGCTAAATCACAGGATAATGACCATTAACCAGGGCTACTGTAAATGTGACATGCACATAAAGTGGACTAGATAAACATCTAGGCCCTTTCCAGCTCTACAAATAAAAAAACTAGGAGACCTACCATCTACATGTTAGATTACCCCTAATCTTCCTTAAGATAAATCCTAGAGAAAACGAAATATAATCCTTCTTCTTTGCGTACTAAACACCAAAAAGGTGTCAGTGTAGACTGGAAGAAAGACTAAGAGTTTAATTGCACCATAATCTTTGTAGCTCCCAAGGGGTGGTTCCAAGTTTATGCTGAACAGCAAAGGAGAGGAGATCACATTCCAACAAAAGAAGCTGGAATAGCTCGCCCCAGAGCTTGGACTCAGGAGACACACTCTCCAGAAAGCCTCTCGTCCATCCTTCCTTCTGGAAATGATTATACTTGAGAGGCGCTGTGTCCCCTCAGGACACAGTTGAAGTAATATGTAAATGAGTCTCCACAATTACTCTGACTTTGGCTTGAATGAAGTCCTGGAGGAGTTATGTTTCCAGAGACTTTATAACCTGGTGACTAATTCCCAGTTTTCTCTGTGCTATGACCTGCCCCGCCTCCTTGAGAAGGAAACTAGACTCCTCATCCTTAGATGCCATCTAGGACAGCTCTTTTTGCCCCTTCTGCTCCCCCGTTGGGAGACTGGGGGCTGCTCCTTCCAAACCATCCCAATCCTGTCTCTTCCACCTCTGCAACAGAGGGACAGGGACCTGCTCTCCAGGCCTACTGCTGCTTCTCCAGCATGCCTGCCTCCAAAAGGGATGTTGGCAGGTGCTGGACCAACTATCTGTAAACCTCCCTTTTGTGGAAGAGGAGTGACGGCCAAGGGCCAGGACTCTTTTTTAACAGCATCTGAGCTAATTCCACAGGTAGGGGAGACATTAGACAGTAGAAGAGAGTCTATGGCAGCAACATCAAAGGATAGATAGCCTGCAACTTCACTGTACTCATTATCTCCGCTGGCCCTCACAAAACCCCCACAAGGTAAGTAGAATTATCATGTCATTCTATCAAATGAAAAAAAAGATGGTGAATTGAATTGCAATTGCCAAAAGTCACTCAGAGAGGTAAGGGCAAAACTAGGACTCCACTCTTGGTCTGACTCCAAGACCCAAGTTCTCAAGATGAGATGGGGGGGGGAGAGAGAGAGAGAGAGAGAGAGGACCCTCCCTTTTTGGTGATTCTTCTTCTTGGGCTCTTGTCTATAAAAAACAGGATCAGGAAGGAATAATCCTGATTTGGTTTTCTCAGTCTTAAGCTCTCTCTACCCACTGTAGTAATATGGTGTATATTTGGTGGGGGAGGGATGTGTGAGCACCTGCACAAGTGTATTGTCTTAAAAGACCTACGAAACCACTTTCCATTTTTGCATTCAATGGTGCATGTTAATGGGTCCCTTCAGAAACTTACGGTAATTTAATTTCCAAAGCACTGATGAGCCAAACTCTCAGGGAAGTCTCAAAGCACTCAGAAGGGGTATCTTGGCTTTCTATGCTGCTGTCAGATGACAAAGGGAAGCATTTGGCCTGTTTTGTCCCAGCAAAACTGTCCTCAGCACCATCACACTCATGTGACTGACATCTCAGAAGATAGCACTTTCCAGGAAAGTGGATACTAGTGGCATAGCAATGTTTGAGACTCTGACCTCATTCCAGTGAACTCAGGTTTTAACTATGTCTCTAGCATTCACATGGATGCACCTCCTGTCTTCTCTCCCTGGTGGTATAAGGGTCTTTACCTCTTTCTCCAGGGTTTCCAAAGAAATTATCTCTCCCTGTGACAACACTCTAATACCCAGCACTGTGGATCTCTGTCCTCAAGTCCCTGCATTTAGAAACCTTTCTCCTCTTGTTCCCTGTTTCTTTAGTTCCTGCATTGATTAGAGCAACCATTTCTCCTTTTCTGGTGCAACTTTGTCTTATATTCTTGAACTCTTTTATTTTTTCACCTTGGGGTTGTCCTTGCACCAGCTTGTCATTCAAAATGTTGTCACATTACCAGAGACTGGGAAGGGAAGGGGGCAGAAGAGGGTGGAGAAGGGTTGGTCAACAAAGTTACAGTTAGATATGAGGAATAAATTCTGGTGTTCTAGTACATAACAGAGTGACTACATTAAAAATAAAATATTATATATTACAAAATAGCTAGAAGAGGGCTTGTGATGGTTCTCACCACAGAGAAATGATAAATGCATGAGGTGATGGATACACTAACTACTCTGATTGGATCATTATGTAACATAGACATGTATCAAAATATAAAATTGTGTTCCATAAATATATACAATTATGAGTCAATTTTTAAAAAGGAATAAATTTTAAAAATTTTTTTAAATAAAGTTATTTTCTCTAAGCACATTAAAGATGTATTTCACTATCAAAAACAAACCATAATGTCATATTAATTAATCATTTAATGTACATGTTCAAATACTTGTGCTTACATGAAACAAAATGATATTTCTAGTTCCAGAAAGAGATAGTGGAACCTACATTCACTCTACTAATTCCTACTACCTAATGAATAAAGTACAAAGTCATTGAATTAGATCAAAATACTCCATAATATAAAACCCGAACTTCTTTTCCGGGCTGATGACTTCCTACTCTCTGGCCTGTACCGTGTCTTCTACTCCTGATAAAGATGTATATAACACATTTTTGCCTGAAGTTACCATCCACTGCCTTTTTTGTCCTTGAGATTTTCTCTATGATAAGGCACTTGAACTGTATCTATTAATTGATGGGTAGAGAGTGAGTGATTTTAAAGAAACAGACACAATGACATTTGTACATTATAAATATATTTTTCAGCCAGTGAACTGATGTCACTATAAACAAAAAGAAAAAGAATAGGAAGAAAGAAGAAAAATAAAAAGAGTGGTTGTTAGAAAGGGTTGTAAGATTGAAGAAGAGTCACTGAATGACTAAAGAGCCCACAGTATGTTTGCCAGTTAATGGGAAAGAACTGGTATTGAAGCAGATGATAGAGAGGGAAAATACGGCCCCTGGAGAAAGTAGTGGAGCAAATAGCTGAGGAAACAGAGAGAAAGGATAAGAGCATATTGGATGCAAGGAACTTTTCTTCTGAGTCTTGGGGAAAAAAGAACAGAATGAAGGTAGGTATGTGGAAATGATATACAATGGAAAATATTGAGGAAATATTCCCCTCTTGGTGTAAATTTTTCAGTGAAGAGGGAGGTAATTCCCAAGTCACTGGGAAAGTAGTCCTATGGGGTGTCATGGTGAGTTTGAAGAGAGCGGCAAAGGCTTTGATGGAATGCCGTGGATAATGCGGAGGAGGATTGCTGAAGAGTGTGAGGGTCCAAATGAAACTGAGCATCATCAATTCTAGTCCCAACTTTGTGTGATTCCTCCACTATCCCTTGGCTACCCTGGAAGAAGGAAGTAAGAGTATGGACAGATTGTCTGAGGTTTGAAGTGAGCATGATCACCCCATTTTTTGGAAGGGAGAGATGAAAGTGCCGTAACTGGCTGGATACTGAGGTGCAATACAGTAGCCAGCCTAAGAGGTTAAGAGGCTGGAGATCACCACTGGGACAAAGAGCAGGTGCACAAAAAATGAATGAGCTGGGGAGAGAGTAGCATTGGACCATCACCAAAAGATTGTTAAAATCTGTCCGTACTTGGTCCACCTTCTATTTTGCTTCCTCTAACCGGAATATTTTCTGCATTGAATCCATCTACCCAAGCATGATATATGACCCCTGGGACTCTCTTCCCAACATAAACAAGCTTCCATTTATTCTCAACCCCTTCGCAAGGAACCCTCTCTCCCACCTTCAGTGAAACACTGACTTGAGCTCCTTAGCCCCATGGCCACACTCTGGACCAAATCATCACCAAACATCTGAAATCTTTGTTTTAAATTAAATGTGTTTATTATAATATTGTTAAAACATCAGAACAACACAGAGAATAATGTAAGAAAAACTCACCATCTATATTTAACAAATGGAACATTAGGTCATATGTGCTCCAAATTGGTTTTTTAAATAAGTGCTACAGATACACTTGAAACTTTTTTTTCCCATCCAAAATCTTATTTTCCTGCCTTTCACTCAAGAGATAACCACTTTCCTATTGTTGGTGGTGTTCTTCCATTCAGGATTTATACTTTACTACATATGAGTATATTATTTTATGTGTTAAAATTTACATATATTTTGTGACAGGCAACTTGCTTTTTATTTATAATCTCTTTATTTTTTCTAATGTATCCATGTGAATTTATTCATTTTAACTGTTGTACAGAATTCAATAATAAGAAAATAACACAATTTATTTATCCATTCCTCTATGAGTAGACTGTTTTTAAGTTTCCTATATAATAATGGACAGCCTTGTGTGGTTGTTTTGTTTTGTGAGGTTTTTTTGTTTATTGTGATTTTTTTAGATAGGGTCTCGCTACATTGCCAAGGCTGGTCTTGAACTTCTGGACTCAAGGGATCCTCTCGCCTTGTTCCCCAGAGTAGCTGGGATAATCTTGTGCATATCTTCTTGAGTCCACATGTTAAAGTTTCCCTAGGGGCTAATCAGAGAGCATAATTGCTGAGTCAGGGTGTATGAATTTTAGCTTTTCTAGATAGGGGCTAATCGTTTTCCAAATGTAATACAGTACTAATTTCTGCATTTATTTCCAACACTTGAAATTCTCAGAATTTCATATTTTACACACTCTAAAGTGAAAGATGTAAAATTTTATTTTATTTTCAATTTAGTTAAAGATCTTTTCTTTTACTTATTGGCCATGCCGGTTTCCTCTCTATGACTTGCCAATTCAAGCTTATTGTCCATTATTTCCAGCTGTTTTTTTGGTCCTTTTCCTATCAGTGTGTAGGATTCTTCTATATCCTGACTACTGATCCTTCATTAAGTGTAGTAGATATCTCTTTATAGTCCATAACTTGACTTTCTCCTTTCTTTATGTTGTCGTTTTCATATCAGGGTTTTAAAGGAGTCAAAGTTTGCAATATTTTTCTAGTGTTTTGGTGTGCATTTTGTGCCTGGTTGAAGAAATCAATTCCTACCCTGATATCATACACATATTTTCCTCTAATTTTTGCACTGAGGTTTTCTATTAACCTATCTCCCCATTTTTTAGATTTTTCTGTCCTTCACTAAAGTTTATTAATTTTTGAAACCAGTTTTAGGCCCCTTTTGCTAGAATTATTTCTAGATTCCTTAACATTTTCTATTGCTATTTTGTCAAAATATACTTTTTTTTTTTTGGTCAGGGTCTCTCTCTGTCACCTGGGCTAGAGTGCAGTGACATGATCATAGCTCACAGCAACCTCAAACTCCTGGGCTCAAGTGATCCTCCTGCCTCAGCCTCCCGAGTAGCTGGAACTAGAGGCACATGTCACCATGCCTGGCTAATTTTTCTATTTTTTGTAGAGACGAGGTCTTGCTATTGCTCAGGCTGGTCTTGAACTCCTGGCCTCAAGTAATCCTCCCACCTCGGCCTCCCAAAGTGCTAAGATTACAGGTGTGAGCCACTGTGCCCAGCCTAAAATTATATTTTCTAATTTAGTGTTACTTAAGTATAAGAACAGTATTGTTTTTTTAAAATGTTGATTTACAACAAACAAACTTGCCGAAATCTCTTAATTTATCTAGAGATTCCCTTGAGTTTTCCTTGTAGACAATCATATTTTCTGTGAATTTTATCCTTTTGTTCTTTTCTTTCCAATTCTTACATGGCAAAATTCCTTCTAGTCCTCTTTTCACTAATAGAGCAACACTTCGGGTGTTTTATACAGAAACTAAAATTAACCTCCCTGCTCCATGGGGATCTGTGGCCATATCTCCTGTATCAAAGGGGCATAAACACCTTATATCCAGCCCTTACGCCTACCTAATGTTTAATTTGAAATCAGCTATGGCTAACAATTCTTGCTTAGTTTTCTTTTTGTTTCTCATACTAAGATATTTCTATTTCTTTCTCTTATGTATGATTAGACATTTTGTTGGGTTTTTCTTTTTTACTTTTATATTTATCTATAATATCTATGTCTTTTAATAGGAATGGGACTTGTCAATATCAGCTTAGTCTACCACGAGGCCAAGAACTCCACCTTTGAAATCTTACACTCCCACACTATATGAGTTAACCACAGTCCCTGAGCCTCCAGATTTACTGAACTCTTTGAAACCTGAGGTACGGTTCTGTGTCAAGACAGGGAAGGGCATCTCAGGAGAGCAAATCAAACTTCTTTAGGTGCAGAGATGAGAAAACACATCACAGTTAGATATGATAAAGATAATTAGACCCCCTCCCCATGCCTAGCAAATAATTCATACATGTACTGTAAGAGACACTGAGAATTAATGATTGAATTAATTATAGATTTAATTAATTTTTGAGTAGATATCGCTTTAGAAAATTAGCATATTACTTATGATAGCTTAGACTGTTACAAATTGATCACATTTATTTCTCTCTCACGTAACAATCTCAGTGGGTATTTTTGATGGAGGATGTCTTGCCTGGATGTGGAATACTAGGGACACAGACTCATTCATCATGTGTCTCCATCATCCCATTCAGCTTCCTCTGAGTGTGCTAAGTTGCATCCAGTTGGCACAAGGAAAAAAGTGTGGAAGATCCCAAAACTGGGACAAATAAGTGGATTGGTTAGAACTCAGTCACATGACCACACCTCACTGCAAGGGAGTCTGGGAAATGTAGTCTAATTGAACATCCAGGAAGAAAAGAACAGCATGGATTTGGCTAAGCAGCTGGTAGTCACTGCCATAATTAGTATGCCTTAGAGTGCAAGATGTATTAAAGAGGAGAGAATCTGTAGTCAAGCAGTTAAGTTAGCATTATAGTATTTCAGGTAGAAAATGATGATGGTCTAAGCTAAAGCATTGGGACATTAAGTAGAAAAGCTAAGTTATGTAATTGTTTCAGGTGAGAAGTTAACGAGATTAGATGTGGAGGTGAGAGCTAAACTGGGTGATTGTGCTTGTGAACATCCTGCCTGTGGGGAATGCAAGAAATAAACCCTGATCTGACTCAAAAAATATTGAGTAAAACTCATTGGTGCATACAGTGAACAATAATCCACAATAATTTATCTGGAGGGCATGAAAATAAACAAAATATGATTTTTCTCTCCCCCAAATTTTGCAATCATCTTACATTGGATATGCAGTGTATGCTGTTTGGTCAGACATGTTGGCAGGATAGCTGAACGTGGAAATAAAAAAGAGATCAAGCCTACAGATATAAACCTGAGACTTTACTAAGCAGTGGTTGAAGCCACTATGGAGTTGCATAGTCACCAAAAGAAATAATTAAGAACAGAAAGAGAAGACTGAGAACAAAAGTATTGTGATTACATATATTTGAGGGTTTGCCAAAGAGATAAAACCTATTAAAGGAAGTGGTTAAAGTTTACTTTGAAAATGGGAAATCTGGAAAGAAAATCCACTGGACTTGTTTTTGGTAGACCCTAAATACAATGTCCACTGTGATTTATAATCTTCCCATGCCAGTGTAGACATCTGTTACCTCCTGGACTCTGGGAACACTCCAAATTTGTTCAGTGAAACAATTTCTAATTTCTGGGCTGGTCCTTTGACACTTTGCACTGGAGTATTTTGTCAAAGACTTAAAAATGCTGTCCATTCTTTATTATATGTAATAAAATCAGTATGTTTCTGACTTCTCCATTCAATTGTAAGGTCCTTGAGAACAGAGACTATGTCTTATTTGTTGAATGAATGGGTGAATAAACTGTATTTGTCACATATTTAGGATTTCTCCATGAGGCCTAACAAAATGTCTACACCATGGAAAATGAAATTTAATTATCTGTTAAATTACTAAATCATAGGTGTCTGAATAGTGCTTCTGGGATCAGGGAGGCTGGGCACCTTTGATTCATAGATTGCTCACTTCTTAGACATGACTGTCCAGGGTTAATAACAATTGGTACCTTGAGCAACACAAATGTTTCCTTAAAGTATTGGGTATCTCTGTATTTAATAAACCCCGGTATAGAGAAAGTTGATCAGTTGAGTCAGAAGTGAGGGATAAGAAGAATCACTACACATGATAACTGCACTAATAATTCTAAATTCCTCTCCCCTTTCATGCTGAAGGAGCCATGAGGGAAGAAAACCAGTCCTCTACCCTGGAATTCATCCTCCTGGGAGTTACAGGTCAGCAGGAACAGGAAGATTTCTTCTTCGTCCTCTTCCTGTTCATTTATCCCATCACATTGATTGGAAACGTGCTCATCATCTTGGCCATTCACTCTGACATTCACCTTCACAACCCCATGTATTTTTTCCTTGCCAACCTCTCCTTGGTTGACATTTTCTTCTCATCTGTAACCATCCCTAAGATGCTGGCTAACCATCTCTTGGGCAGCAAATCCATATCCTTTGGGGGATGCCTCACACAGATGTATTTCATGATAGCCTTGGGTAACACAGACAGCTATATTTTGGCTGCGATGGCATATGATCGTGCCGTGGCCATCAGCCGCCCACTTCACTACACAACAATTGTGAGTCCACGGTCCTGTATCCTGCTAGTTGTCGGGTCTTGGATGGTTGGGAACGCCAATGCCCTCCCCCACACTCTGCTCACAGCTAGTCTGTCCTTCTGTGGCAACCATGACGTGGCCAACTTCTACTGTGACATTACCCCTTTGCTCAAGCTGTCCTGCTCTGACATCCACTTTAACGTGAAGATGATGTACCTGGGGGTTGGTGTTTTCTCTGTGCCATTATTGTGCATCATTATCTCTTATATTCAGGTCTTTTCCACAGTCTTGAGGGTTCCATCCACCAAGGGTGTGCTCAAAGCCTTCTCCACCTGTGGTTCTCACCTCACAGTTGTTTCTTTGTATTACGGGACAGTCATGGGCATGTATTTCCGCCCTCTGACCAGTTACAGCCTAAAAGACGCAGTGATAACTGTGATGTACATGGCAGTGGCCCCAATGTTAAATCCTTTCATCTACAGTCTGAGAAATCGGGACATGAAGGCTGCCCTGCGGAAACTCTTCAGCAAGAGAATCTCCTCATGATCAATGTGAGATCGTACACTAGCTACTATAGCCACCAATTAGGATGCACTTGGAAACCCAGCTCCAATATCATTCCCCTACACAAATTTGCCTTTGATCTTTCCAGCCCGCAATTCTTTTCTCAGAAATCCTATGGAAGTTGTCGCTGTCAACACATGTCTGCTCTTTGGCAGAGTGGCAGCATTGTGCTCATGTCCCACCTACGCTACTGACTAGCAGTAAACTTGGGAAGGTCTGAGCTTCAACTTCCACATCTACATGTTAGGAATAATAATAATTGCCCTAACCAGCATCACAGGGTGTGTAGATCCTACTAGCTCATGCTTCAAAGACTATAAATCATTATTCACATGTCAATTTTTATTTTAATCACTTTTAATCACATTTAATCAATTTTTATTTCAATTTTATGTTTAATCACTTCTACTAGGCTTGCAAGCCTCTGGGGACAGGAGCTATTTTAGCACATAGCTGCACCTTCACAATCTCAACCATATAAACTGCATGCAATAAATACTGGTGGAGGCAGAATGAATGAATTAAAATATTAGTCTCCAAAATGTAATATGTTAATAATTAGAGATAATCAGACTGGACATTACTTACCCATCCTTAAAACCTTTAAAGAAACTGACCTGGGAAGACATTTTTGTGCTTACTTCATAGTTGATTAAACTAGACTCTATCTAAAGATAGTATCAATCTCTTACCAAAATGACAGTTATCAGTAGATTTATTGAAGTTTAAAGGAATAAATATTCTGATTTAATTAATATAATAAAGTGCTGGTTTAATTCATTATCACACAAAATAAAGTTTCAGTGATAAAAAAATTGAGTGCCATATAATAAATGAGGAAAAATAGCAGTATTGAAAATAATGTGACCACGTTTGTCCAGCATGGCCCAGGCAAGATGAGGCTTTGATTCTGGTGACCAGTCCTGATTATGCAGGTGACATTCCCCAAAACAGATAATCCAGCAGGTCCCTAAATAACCACCAAGAAACTCCACTATCTATGATTTGATTCTATTTATGAGAACATTATCAAATTTTTTCAAAATATTAATAGCATAAATGATTGTTCATAAATCTCATATTTCCAAACAGGGTGATATTTTGAAGAGGTGGGTTGAGTGTACCTTAGAACAGTGTGTAAGTTGTTTTATTATCTACTTATTTGTACTGCCGTTAAAAATATAAAATTATTTCCTGTAGATAATTCACATTGCCAAGAATTCGTCCATGGATGTTGGAAGATAACCATAGTCACTTTTTAAGTGGATAAGAACTATCACAATTATCTTCCTTTTAACCAAAAAATCTGTGTGAGTGAATGACCAAATGGAGGGAATAAAAGTATTTCATTTAGGAAACTATCAAGGTTGGGCCATAAAAATGTTACATAAATTGATTTAGTGTCTGTCTCTCCCCATCAGAAAGTGACAATTTGGTATCTGTCTTGGTC
The DNA here is from genome assembly GCA_008086735.1 of Cheirogaleus medius. Lineage (NCBI taxonomy): Eukaryota > Metazoa > Chordata > Mammalia > Primates > Cheirogaleidae > Cheirogaleus > Cheirogaleus medius. The sequence goes on along the minus strand of VBSM01003215.1, from coordinate 37,682,713 downwards.
CCTGCTGTGCCTTCATCAGTTAGAACAGTGCTAACATATAGTAGCTACTTAATAAAAATGTGTTAAATGAATAAATGAATCCTGCAATATTAAGTTTAAATAACAAATACAAGGCTAATTTTGCTGTTATGGGTAAACTGAATATGGTCAAATGGCATGAGATATTTCAGATAGTTCCCATAATGAAATAATAAGCACCAAAGAGGATACTATAGAAGAAGAGCCGAGGAAATGCAGACTCAGGAGAACTCCATCCCACTGAATTGCTGGATCAAACTCACATTATTCCTCTGCTTTAAGTTAGACTAGGGAGTTGAGCTTCCCTGCTGTTAATATATTGCCTACAATAAACATAAAAATATGTGTGTATGTCTATAGGTTTAACTGCAAATAGGGTAAAAATCATTGCACCTGTGTGTCAGGTCATTGTCTCAACCATCTTCCTTCGATTCTGTCAAACATGCTGTCCTGCAGTAATAGTAACACTTTAATTTAAATGACTTCATTTACTGATGCCCTGGGGTTGACTAAGTCTGAAAAAGGTTATATAGCTAGTATGTCAATTAGGGTCACATAGCATTCGTTCCAGAAGTAGAAATCACACCTGATATATTTAAACGAAGAAGATTTAATGCAAGGAATTAAATACATAGGTGTATCCTAAAAGAAACCAAAGGAAGAAAAAGATGGATGCTAAGGTCTCTCGGAGATTGTCAACTGCAGGAATAAGTTACTTCCATTAGGACTAGGGGAACAAAAGGGAAAAGGCGGTGTTACCAGAACCTAGGCGCTCTGAGGAGGGATGACCACATATCTGATCCTCAAATCTCTGAGTAAAGCTGCCAAACAGCTGGCACTTGATCCACACTTGGAGAAGTGACCCAGACTTTCATTTTTCGGGGGTCTGAATCCTCAGTAGTATTGCTTTTTGTTGTTGATATAGCATCTATTAATTTTTTCTATTGGGCATGGAAATACTAAGAAGCACCCCAGATAGTTTGAGACAGGCCTCCTTGCCCCCCACTGTGCATCAACAGCACAACATCCTTGGTCATTGGACTCAGTTACTCAAGCCAGTAGAGAAATTTCTTTTATTCTGAAAGCCCACAGAGACACACTCAAATTCAGTTGAATCTTAGCCATATAATAAGCTTAGAAAATGCAAATGCCAAAAGTTTATTATTGATACCCTTTTTATAAAGTTATAAATAATTAAAACAACTGAAAAAATATACTTTTGGGGAATATATACAGATGCCATAAAAGTACATTAAAAACAAAAGCAAAAGAAAGATGACCACAGGTTCAGGATGAGAGAAAATTCAAGAGGAGATAGGGGAATGGAATTAGGAGTATTATGTAGTTAGATGTATATTATTACCATAGTCCCAATGTTCAGATTGGGTGGTGAGCCCAGGGGTGTTTATGAAATTATGATTGACAGACAGATAGAAACTCTGCATGAAACAATGGCGAGATCTTGTCTTGAATCAAGAATTGGGTAGACAGAGAGCAGTAAGGGAGGAGGGGGGAGTGATGAGACGAGAAGTTTCATTAGACATCTCTTAAAGCAATCTAGAGAAGAGAAAATGAAGACATAAACAAAGGATCTAGATGCAAAGGTAATGTAGAAATAGAAGCAACGGAATGTAGTAATTTTTATGAAAGGAAATGTCTGCAATGTTGTGAGGTTGAGCTACTAAAAGGAAAAAGATGCCTTTACTGACAATAGTGAACAAGAGAGTAATTTCAGAAAAATTAGTTCCACTTGAGGCATGTTTTTAAGGGTTCCTATGACTCTCGTGGAGGTATTGAATTAAACAGTGGAATGAAGATATGAAGTTTTGGAGCAGTATTAATAGAGCACGGATCAGAAGGAAGCTGTTGAGAAAAGTTATGGAAATAGATGAAATCATCAAAGAGACTTGTAGAATGACTAGGTTTCCAGAAAGGGGGCCATGGTGGAGAAGGAGGATTCTATTGGGGGAAGGTAGACACCTGTACAATCTAGACTCAATGTTCCTCCACGTCAAACCCTGTGTCCGTCTCCTAGTTGTGTCAGTCTATCCGCCAAGGCAAATAGCACGGTGTATCGTCACAGGACGATTGAGTGAGCACTCAAATATTTGCTTCTGAAAAAAGAAAACAAGGAAGAAAGTGATAAGTGCTACAAAGGAAGTTCAAAACATGACATGTAGGTTCAGAAAAAGTAGCTACTTCATTGAGTATCAAATATACATATGCGCGTATGCATTTAGTTTAGCACATATATTATTGTCTCTTAATTTTCAAAAAAGTCCGGTGTCATAGATGGTAATAACCCTCCTCACAGATAAGGAAGTCATGTCTCTGAAAAGTGAGTGACTTATTCCATGTCTTTTAATTAGAAAGATGCAGATCTAGGACTCGAGCCCAGTTTTCCTCATGTCCATTGTTCTTCCCCTGACTCCACAGCCGGCCTGTAGAGGGGATATAAAATAGTAAGGAGAGATAACCAAGTAAGGCAGGATGGTGCACTAGCAGGAAACATGGCTAGAACTTTAGCAAGCAGAGGGTACTCTAGCCATGGTATGATAATAGATGAGCTATGGTCGAGGTGGGAAACATGGGCTCATGTGCAAGTTATCAAACTCATTATTTAATTAGATTGCTTACTTCAACATTATTTAATACTAATTATTTTTTTTATCTTTGGCTCTTTTGATTTTAATTCCTCTGTTCCCTCTTTCTTAACTTTTTTTGATTATTTAAATCTTTTTAATAACTCCTGTTTAATTTTTTCCTTTTAGCTATTCCTCTTTATCTTACGTTCTCATTTATCGCTCTCGGAGTTCACTACACATCCTTAACTTTTGACAGTCCACTTATGGCTAATATTATGCCATTTCATGTGAAACGCAGAAGTCTTGCATTTGCACAGTTTTATTTACCGTTCCAACTGCCTGCTGTTGTTTGTTATATATAAAACATCTACCTACCTTACAAACCGCCCAAGTCAATGTTAGAATTTTTCTTTAAATTGTCATATGTGTTTTAAAGAAAATACAGTATTTTATATTTACCTAGATATTTATCATTTCTAACACTCTTAATTCCTTCCTCAAAATCCAAGTGTTCATATGGTATTACTTCCCTTGGGCCTGAAGGATGTTCTTAGTATTTCTTATAATTCAGGCCTGCTGGCAAGTTCTCTTAGCTTTCTTTTGTCTAAAATATATCTTCATTTCTCCTTCATTTTTGAAGGATGTTTTCACTGGATATAGAATCCTGGGTTGATAGCTTGTTTGTTTGGAAGTTTTGTCTATTCATTTGTTTGTTCATCAAGCACTGTAAAGATATTTTCCACTGTCATTGGCCTGTATTATTTCTGATGAGAAGTCAATTGTAATTTAAATCATTGTTCATTAAACTATCATTTTCTCTCGCTGCTTACAGAATAGTTTCTTTATCTTTATTTATCAGCAGTTTGACTATCATGTGCCTATATATACTTTCCTTTCTATTTATCCTGATCTTCTTGAATCTATAAATTCTGTTTCCACATATTTGGGGAAATGTTGGTCAATGCTTCTTCAAATATTTTTTCTGCTTAATTATCTCCATGCTTTCCCTCCTACACTCTAATTACATGTATATTAGACATTTAGACACTGTTGCACTTGTTCTTAAAGCTGTTAATTTTTATTCAATAACTTTCCTCTGTGTTTTCAGATTATGTAATTTATTTTTATGTATCTTCAAGATCACTGACTGTCTGTGTCATCTTGATTGTGCTGTTAAAGCCACTCAGTGTTTTCTTTTAATTCCAGAACACTGTAATTTTCAGTTCTAGAATTCCTATTTGCTTCTTTTTACATACTTTCAATATTTCTGCTGAGGTTTTCTGTAATTTTATTCATCAGTTGTATATTTTTCTTTGCCTCATTGAGCAGAGTTATAATAGCTGCTTTAAAATCCTAACATGGTAATTCTAACATCTCAGTCATCCCATGGATGGTCTCCATTAAATCTCTTTTTTCTTGAGAATGGCTCTTCATATGTCTAGTAATTTTTATGAATTCCTGGAAATTATGAATATTATATTATAGAGATTTGATGTTATATTTTTCCAAAAATGTTGAAGTTTCTTGGTTTATTTCTTTGACTCAGCAGGCACACAACTTGGCTGAAATCAAACTAGAAATGCCTTCTCTTGGGCAGCAGCTCAAATCTCATCCCAGTCCTTTCATCCTTACCTGGAGCCTGCCCAATGAATGAGTAGTTCAGGATTAACTAAATGAGGAAACTGGGGCTTAGAGAACTTAAGAAACTTGCCCAGATTCACACAGCTAGATTTCAATCCCAGGCTACCTGACTCCAGAACTTGCGATCTCTCACAGCCATGCTGTGCCTCTCTAGACTGAGAAAGAAAGATGAAGGGAGTCCTTGGAAATGTTCATCTGGTCAAACTGAGAAAACATGAGCTGGATTTGGGCTCCCTTTATGTTCTACCTCTCCAGATTCTAAGGAAGAAGAAGTGGTATAGGGAGAAGGACTTGGCACAGATGATTTTTCTAGCTCTAATGTCTGCATTGCTCTCTTCCCGACTTTTATCCATTGAGCTGGACCAGTTGCAATTACACTTCGGTCAATGGATTCTGAGCATCAAATACCACATGTGTCAAGGCATTTCACATGTCTGGCAGATAGGATGTCCTATGCTTCTACTTCCTTCTTAAAGGAGCACCTCACTCTTTTCCTTTTGCTCATGGTAGGTAAGAATAAACTAGATTTATTTTAGCCTAGTTAGGTGGTTGTTCTTTTGTTTAATCAAACAATAATATATTTAAACCATTAAGCCATTATTGCTGATTTAAGGGTATATCATAACAGCACTTCTAGAACACACAAGAAATCGGTCACTGTCCCAAAGAGATGTCAAGAATAACCCCTATGCCCGAGTCCCTCATATTCTGTGCTTCTTTATTCCCTGTGTCCCCTGATTAGATGAAGGAGGATAATCTGTTATGTGGCCGTATCTACAGGAGAAAGCAGTTGTCATCTCAGCCTCCACCTGCACCATGGATCTGTTCATGCAACTTCTGCAAGAATGGGATTCAGGTTGCAGGCACTGCTATGTTTAGGGATGCCCAGCTTCTTACCTCTGCTCTCTCTAGCCAAAGGAGGCAAAAATAGTACAAGGGGAGCTGCACCAACATAGCCTCCACCTGGCTATCTAGGATTATCTTGTCTAGAAAAAAAAACAGATGGTAAAGTCCTCTCTGAGCCAACAGTACTTTGCACCATCTGGCTGGTCCCCAATGCCTTAGCCTCTCTTGGACCAGCTCACCACAGGGACCCAGCACTGGATTCTCAATCCTCTTGGGTTTGGGGTTTCTCATAGAATTAATTATCTTCAATTTAACAGCTCTTGAGATTGGTCCAACCTGCAGCTAAGAATAGCAGAACCCTACTTCCAAGGGTGCTGATGAAATGACAAGAACTCATTTCTCATGGTCTCTACGAACAAGGAAAAGAGGCAAACATTATAGCAAATTTTGAAATAAGCAGAAAAGCAGTGGGATGTGGTTATTAGGCTCTATGTAGTGTTCTGTGAATGCAGCTTCCTGGGATAGTATATACTGCCATGATCCTAACCTGGACTTGGAGCTTTTGGCCCTTACTCTCAGAATGGACAAAAATAAGAGGTTCTCTAATACTATGAGACAAAAGCAGAAAGTCAAGCAGATATGGTGTCAAGAATCATCATTCAACACATCCAGGGTATGAAGCAATTTTCCTTTTGGTGCCTTTAAGAGGAGTTTTTGTCCAGTTCTTCTCATCCACTGCATGCACAGTGGGAGGGATGCATGTGAAGCAGAGCAAAGCCTGACAGTAACAGCCCAGCAATTGGCAAGAACAGCCAGGTAAGGTCTAGGAGAGCAAGACGCATGGTTCTGTTTTGTTTCTTTTACTTTCTGTTTCTCCTTTGCCCATTCCAGCCTTTGGTGAGTTGGGAACCCATCTCTCAAAAACAGTTCTGTAATAACCTGATGGTATTACCCTGTTTTAGTGGCCAAAAAGGGCAAAGACACAGGTCCTTAGAATCGTACAGACAATGAGACTCATTGTGATATAAGGAGAATAGAGCCCAGGAGTCGACAGTGACTTCTCTCCAAATAATCCCATGATGAACCCTTTCACCCAACCTGCAGCCTGTGCAGGAGAGACACGTGCACACGCACAAACACAGGGACATACACAATCGTGCCCACGCAGCATTAAGGCATTAGGAGGAGGTAACTCCAACATACAAGTTTCTCTGCTGTTCATGGGATCTTCATCAAAGAGAAGCTTCTAATTTCTTCCATTTTATACATTTTATGTACCCATGGTTTGGTTTGGGGGTAAGTCTTCTCGATTAATTTATTTTTCACATAGTTCAAACTTCAAAATGTGCCAAAAGGCACACAAAAAATCTTTGGCTCTCCTACCTCCCATCTACCCAATCCCATACCTCTAATCCGTAATCACTGTTATTGGTTTCCTGCTTATTCTTCCAGAAATGTTTAATGAACATCCTAGCCAATATAATATATGTTATTTTGGAGAGTGGGATTTAAATGTTTATATTTGGGACCAATATGGGAAAATGATTATGTCCTGATCACTCCAATCCCCCCACTGCATACTTATTCCCTATTTTTGTACCTTGTAACTTCTACTTCTTTCCTCCCTGGGTATTCCTTTCCAACATCAGAGAACATTCATGGAGAACATGAGTTCTCTACATTTTATTTCCATTTTCAAACTTGAAACTGGGTTCGAAGTCATCTAAGTTAAATTCACCAAAAATGGTAATCAACCACGGAAAATTTATATCTTCTAAAACAGCACACAGCTAATATAAAATATAAGAATGATTTTGTTTTAAGTTGTAGGAGTTACAGTTCATAACAAACCTGGGAAAATGCCTACTGGCCCCTGTGAAAAGGAAGAAGGACAATGCATTGAAAACATTTTATATTTGGATGAAGTGCTGAGTGGTTGTTGGGCAAGAGGTGGACTAAAAGTTGAGACTAAACTGTGACAAAAGGAAAAAGAAAGGAGGAAACAAGGTCCCTGGTCAGTGACTTGGGGATTAAGAGGAAAAATGGAGGGGAAATTGGGGCCGAGGTTTCTGTCTCTGCTAAGCCAGAAATGGTCAAGAGGCGAGATCAAGGAGGGGGAAGATTCTGAGGCCTTTTCGATCTGCCTAAGTCAATGAGAGGCCTGTGCTGAGTGAGGGAGCTGAGGGTCAGCTCCAGGAACTAGAGAATGCAGCAGCTGTTAAGGTCAGGGAGCGGCAGGGGTGATTGTGCTCATCAAGGCATGAGGTGAGCCCTGTAGATGCAGCTACAGATACGCACTGAGCCCCACTGATGCACCTACCTCGCCTAGACCTCTAAGGGGGATGAGGAACACAGAGACGAGCAGGAGACCTTGGAGATTTCAGCTGCAAGCAGACAAAATGGGCTGATTAAAGGAGACCACATGGGAGGGTGGGAAGAGCAGGGACCTTGGAATTAAGCAATTGAGGCTGGAGCCAGGCTGGCACTGTCACTGGCTGGATGTGACTTAATTTGGGGGATTTTTTATTTATTTTTCTATGGGGGCAGGGAGAGATATCCTTTTCTTATTAATTAAAAAGAATTATTTTAAGAATATTAATTCTTTCCTTGATAAATGCTGAAAATAGCTTCCTACTCTTTTGCTTGTCTTTTTACTTTGTGTGTGATCTTTTTCTTTTTAAGAATTTTTTAATTTAATTTAATCAAGCCAATTATTCTTTTCTTCTATTGTTTCTTCCATTGTTTTTTACTTAGAAAGTAAAAAAAAACACTTTTGTCCTAACATTAAATAACTATTTTGCTATATTTTCTTCCAGTTGCTTTATAGTTATATCTGTAGAAATAATGCTTTAACCACTGGGCGTGGTGGGGCACACCTATAGTCCCAGCTACTTGGGAGGCTGAGGCATGAGGATCACTTGAGTCCAGGAGTTCGAGACAAGCCTGGGCAACATAGAAAGACCCCGTCTCTACAAAGAATTTAAAAATTAGCCAGGTGTGGTGGCAGGTGCCTGTAGTCTTAGCTACTTGGGAGGCTGAGGTGGGAGGACGGCTTGAACCCAGGAATTCAAGGATGCAGTGAGCTATGAAGGTGCCACTGGACTGCTGCCCCCTAGGCGACAGAGTGAGACCCCTTCTGTAATTTAAAAAAAAAGGCTTTAAGTCCCTGACATTTATTCAGGATGTGAGATGTGTATTTGACTTAATTTTCCAAAGACTTAACCAGCTTGTCCCAGCATCATTTGTTCACTTTGTCTTCCTTTCCTGCCGATGGGCAATGCCACCTTTAGCAAACCGAAGTCTCATGAATACCGTGCTCTGCTCCTGGGTTTTCTATTTTTTTTCCTCTGATGAATTTTTTAATGGGGAGAGAAGCAGCATGCGACAGCCCTTGGGGTATCCACATACAAGAGGAAGATAGTTTAGTGAAAAACGTTCATGGTCAATGAAAGAATAAGACATAAGATGCCACCATTGCCAGGTAAGTAGTAATTTTAGTGGGTGCAACCAAGGCGGATGGATTCACAGGCTATGCTTAACTAGAAGGAAAAGGACAGCATGGGGGAAAACTGATTCTACGGGCTAATTCCTCAGCTCAAACACTGGTCCATTCCAAGAATTTCACATGGTGCATTTGTTTTGTTTGGAATATCCATGTCTCCGTAACTCTAATATATCCCACATATTCCTACAGCCAGAACTCCACTAACTCAAATCTATGTCTGAAACTACTAATCAAAAGGTTCAGGCTATTCCCTCTGCCTGATAGTAGTACCTCTAACCAAACTCCCTTTCACTCTCTCCATTCTTTGAGGTTTATTTATGCACATGCTAAATTCTTACTGAGCAGCTGTGTTGTACCAGGCTCAGGGCTAATGCTAGATTTCAAAGCTGAACAAGTGAGGCGCCTTCTCTGCCCGCCCCACGTGGTGCTCCCAGTAGAACAGAGGGCACCTGCGAGTGAACAGACACAGGGTGCTGTGTGCCCCGGTGGGGGAGGCACAGCATCCGGAAGGTCATGAATGTGTGTTTCTTGTGAGAGGATGAGTTGGAAAAGGCTTCCTAGAAGAAGTGGCATCTAAGATGAGACCTGAACCTTGGCTAGTCTGATGAATGTGGTCAGAAAGACTGTTCTAGCCTGTGAAAATAACATGGGCAAAAGCCCAAAGGTGAGAGAGTGTCTGGGCCTTTTAAATAATTGAAACTACCATTGGTACATAGGGTGTGGAGGGAAGGAGGGGGTTCCCTGAGGAACTGGGGGTGTCTGTAATACATGCTAGGTGGATCAAGGGCCTTCAGACCATGTTAGAAGTTTAGAGTTTACGCTGAGAGTAATGAGGAGCCCCTGAAGTAATGATGTGGAATGACAAAATCAAATTTGATTTTTAGAAAGCTCATTGTCCCTGTAGTGAGGAGACCAGGTGGCAGGTGGCCATGCCTGGAGGCAGGGTGAACAATTGCTTAAATATAAGTGAGAAATCTTAGTGCCCTGAGTGATGGTAGTGGCAGCTGGGACTTAGGGTAATGGGTAAACAGAGAAATGGGTAAATTTTAGCTATATTGAGAAAGCAAAATTGCCAAAATTTGGTAGTATTTGGATGTAGGTGGGGAGGAAGAAAAATGAGTCAATAATGAAGCCCAGGTTTCTGGCCAGACCAGTTGTGTGAATAGCAGTGATAATGATTTCCACAATAAACATGATTTATCAATTCCAAAACCCCTTTCCAGTTGCCATGCTTTCTGAAGTATTGGGGAAATAGGTTTATCTGACCTGTGAAATCCTGGGTTATGTAAATGTCATAGTCTCTACATGAACATCAGACAAGCAAGGCCAACAAACACCTCCAGCCTAGCCCCAGAATATATGTATTGGATTAATGTTTTTGTGATAGTGTTAAAAACCACTTCTCAGTTGCAAACAAATCCATGGTTTCCCACAGCGCCACGCACAGGCATTTGCAAATATTCAGTTGGACCATATGCAATTGCCATTTTTACAGGTCCCAGATAGTCAAATATTGGAGATTTCATACGATTCAACCTCACGCTGGAAGAGCAACATTGGAATATTGCACGATTTTCAAAGTTCACAATCCAGGGCTTACCAATTTCTTTCGATTAACCCAACTTTCTTCTTACAGAAAAATGGGTTGGAAAAATCTGACCAACATCGCAGAATTTTTCCTTCTGGGGTTCTCTGAGCAGCTGGAGCAGCAGAAGGTCCTCTTTGGGCTCTTCCTGTCCCTGTACTTGGTCACTGTGGCAGGCAACCTCCTCATTATTCTAGCCGTCATCACTGATGCTCAACTCCACACTCCCATGTACTTCTTCCTGGCCAACCTCTCTCTTGCAGATGCCTGCTTTGTGTCCACTACAGTCCCTAAGATGCTGGCAAACATATGGTTCCAGAGTCAGGTCATCTCGTACTCAGGGTGTCTATTACAGCTGTACTTTTTCATGCTGTTTGTGATGCTGGAGGCGTTCCTCTTGGCTGTCATGGCCTACGACCGCTACATGGCCATATGCCACCCACTCCACTACATCATGGTCATGAGCCCTGGGCTCTGTGTCTTCCTCGTGTCTGCATCCTGGATCGTGAATGCCCTCCATTCCCTTCTCCACACACTCCTGATGAACAGCCTGTCCTTCTGTGCAGACCACACGATCCCACACTTCTTCTGCGACATCAATCCCCTCCTGAGTCTCTCCTGTACAGACCCATTCATCAACGAGCTGATGATCTTCATCGTTGGGGGTCTCGCAGGCCTGGTTTGTGTGCTGTGCCTGATTATCTCTTACACGTACATTTTCTCAACCATCCTGAAGATCCCCTCAGCCCAGGGGAAGCGAAAAGCCTTTTCCACCTGCAGCTCTCATCTCTCTGTGGTCTCTCTCTTTTTTGGGACTTCCTTTTGTGTTTATTTCAGCCCCCCCTCAACCCGCTCAGCACAGAAGGGCACAGTTGCATCGGTGATGTACACGGTGGTAACTCCAATGTTGAATCCCTTTATCTATAGTTTGAGGAACCAAGACGTGAAGTCTTCCCTCAGAAAGCTAATTTGGGTTAGGAAAATTCCTTCCCTTTGGTGGTAGAGACTTGACATCCAGTATAGGGGTCTCCATCCATTGGTGTTCACCACACTAAGCACTGAGGGATAGAAGAGGGAGAGAAATTAGAGCTCTCACTTCCAGTACCTAATGATCTGAACCTGAAATATTCATGCCTAAGCTACAGGACTGCATCAGAACAAAGCTATCATCAGGTCAGTGTCATTAGGTTAAGTTCTTATAATTTATTATGTTCTAAAATAGATATCCAGATTTTTAATATAATAAAGCATTATTATATTTAATAATGTCATTATTAAATATTATTATTAATACTTTTAAAACAACATGAGACAACTCATGACCAAATTAAGGGAATAAAGTTTGCTCAACTTTAATGTTTCTGTCACGATAGTGTAAGCTATACCAATCGAGTTGTCTGTTGCAGCTGGATACTATGTCTGCTGTTAATCATCAGTCCTCTTCAGTTAAGCCACAAACAAGATTAATTTTTTCCTTAAAGTTAATGTGAATGGCCTGCTTCATCTTCAACATCATCTCTTCCCTTCTTAACCACTTCGGTACCAGCGTCGTCTATAGTCGATAGCCACAGATGAATGTGCACAACCCAGCGTCAACTACAGTCGACAGCCACAGATGAACACGCACAGCGACTTTAGCCGACAGCCGTGATATGAAGGCGCACAGCTGAGTGTCGATTTTAGCCGACAGCCATGATATGACTTTTCTAATTTTTCATTTATCAAAATAAAATTGTGAACATTTAAAAATAAAGTAATGAAAACATATATGCATATGTTACCTATTCTGATTTACATTACAAGTAAAGCTGCCTGTAAAGTAAAACAAGCTTTCAGTGCTTTAAAGCTTTCCTCATCACACAAGAGCAAAACGGATTCGTCGTCAATGCACAGCACAAACTATGGTGAGGACTGAGTGCCGGCTGTGGGCAAGGTTTCGCGGCCGGTGAGCACCATACTGAAGCGGTTAAAATGAGCTATCCATTTGTAACCTACTGATTTCTTTGAGGCATTGTCCCCATAAACATTTTGTAAAGCATCAGTGATTTCAGTATTCAACTACCCAAGCTTCACCATAAATGTGATGTTTGTTCTTACTTCAATTTTTTTTTTTTTTTTAGAGACGGGGTCTCGCTCTTGGTCAGGCTGGTTTCGAACTCCTGACCTTGAGCTATCCATCCGCCTCGGCCTCCCAGAGTGCTAGGATTACAGGCGTGAGCCACCACGCCCGGCTGTTCTTACTTCAATTTTAACAGAACTCATGTTCCTCTGATAGGAGCTCTTTTCAAACTGGTATTTTCTTAGTGCCTCAAACTAGATCCTGTTCAGACATGTTATAACAAATTAGAATGAGTTTATTTTGGTGCAAAAAGAAAATTGAAATCCATGCTCAAATTGGAGAAAGCACAAATACATGGAAATATATTCTGTGTTTATGCATTGGAAAAATTAATATTGTCAAAATTCCCATACTATCCAAAGCTATCTACAGCTTCAATACAATCCCTATCAAAATTCCAATGTCATTTTTCACAATAATAGAAAAAACAATTCTAAAATTCATATGGAACCACAAAAGACCCCAAATGGCCAGAACAATATTGAGTAAAAATAACACAGCCAGAGGCCTTGCACTCTTATTTTAAAATATATTATAAAACAATTGGTTTTTTTTATTTTAGCATATTACAGGAGTGCAAATGTTTAGGTTACATATATTGCCCTTTCCCTACCCGAGTCAGAGCTTCAAGCATGTCCATCCCCCAAATGGTGCACACCACATCCATTACATGTGTAAAACAATTGTAATCAAAACAGCAGGCATAAAAATGGACACATAAGCCAATGGAACAGGATAAAAATCCCAGAAATAAACCCATGCATTTATGGTAAATTGATTTTTTTTACAATGGTGCCAAAAGCTACAATGAGGAAAGGGCAGTCTATTGAATAAATGGGGCTGAGAATACTGCATATCCACATGTAGAAGAATGAAATTAAACCCTTATCTTAACCAAACACAAAAATTAACTCAAAGTAGACTAAAGAATTAAATATAAGACCTAAAATTGTAAAACCACTAGAATAAAATATAGTGAGAAAGCTCCACAACATTGGTCTGGGCAATTAATTTTTGAATATGACCACGAAAGCACAGGAAACAAAAGAAAAAATCAACAAATGTGAAAGCATCAAACTACAAAGCTTCTACACAGGAAAATAAAAAATTAACAAAGCAAAGAGATAACCACAGATTGGGAAAAAATATTTGTAAACCATGCATCTGATAAGGGGTTCATATCCAAAACATATAAGAAACTCAACTTAATAGCAAAGAAGCAAATAACCCAATTTTAAAAATGGGCAAAGGCAGGAGTTCAAGGCTGGAGTAAGCTATGATCGTGCCACTGCACTCCAGCCTGGGTGACAGAGACTCTGTCTCAAAAATAAATAAATAAATAAATAAATAAATAAAAGTTTTTGCGAAGATTTGATCCATGTTCTAAGTGTGTGTGTTTGTGAACAACTTTTTTCTATTATTAAACAGAAAAGCCTAAATATCACTCTCAATTAATGGACTGAATTCCGTATTAAACCATCCATGAACAAAGGACTTTATATTGGCATCTGGGTGAAGAAGAAAAGATGAAACATTTTTATCCCAAATCAAAGGAATGACAAACTACAAAAATATACTTAATGATTAAATATTTCTATTTTGCAATTAGAATTTGATCAATATCAAATTTAAAATATCATCTCTAATAGACTATGTTTGTGTTATGATAAAGGTATAGTCCACATATTAATAAAATAAAATATTTATGATCATATTTCTGCAATTGATTTTTCTAAAATCTGGACTACTTTATAATCATCTAAACTATCTGCTTGGCCCCATGAAAATGCAGGTTTACAAACTTTTCTCCACTTTTTGGTTATATTTTATGAAAATCATAATTCAAGATCACAATAAGAAATATGAAGAAGATGTGAAGGAAATTAGCATGATTACCTGACAAGTGATTGGAAATGAACTACATAGGACTCTGTAGTCTCAAGATGTAGTAGAGTGCAGTCCTGAGGATTTGGGGCTCTAAAGTCAAACTGCCTGGGTTCAAATCTCAGCTATACCACTTACTTCTTGTGTGATGTTGCATGATAAATTAATCTCTCTATTTCTCTGTCCATAAAACTGGGATAAGAATAGGACCAACTTCATAGAGTTCATGTGTGAATAGATTGTAAAAATGCCTTACATATAGAAAATTACCCAACAAGTGTTTGCTATTTACTATATCTCTTTTAAAGATAGGTTGTTCTGTTTAAGGTCTGTAAAATTACATAAAAATTAAAGGATAGAATGATGTGAGGATATGTATGCAGAGAAGGAAATAAGAGATGCCTTTATTCAACAGCAAAAAGTAAGGTATTGGAAGTAGAAAGCTTCAGGATTATATGTGCTCATAAGACAGAAAATATTGTATTGCTTTTTTTGTCTTCACTTGATAGTGTCATTGAAGATTCTTGAGTGGGATGAAAACAATAATTACAGTGCTGTTTAAGAAGATAATTCCAAACCAATATGGATAATAGGTGTTGGCACAAAAATATTTACATTTTATTTTCAAACTGCAAGTCCACCTGGGAATGGAGAAAGAAGCATGCTGACCACCCTGGTTTCCTGCCCCCAACTCTACTTCAAACACAGCTGTTGTCATCACATTTTGACATTAGTTTTTTTTTATTAAAGTATATATTATTTAATTTCTGTTTAAAAAGTTATCTTAATATCAAATGCATGTTGAACTTTTGAAGAATTATTGATCAAAAACTCAATAAAACTCATTTAATTGATATGTGAATATAATTTGAAGATAGATTATTAGTTTATGTTGGAAGAAGTTAAGAAATATTTTTAGTTGATCATAAATATACACATATTTATTTATATTGGCTAAACATGTCTTCATGATTTCTTGCATATAATCTTAATTCATTTGGTAATATTTTACACCAAAAGTCTTTACCTCCATCTAAATTATTTTTCACAAGAGGAAATAGTATAATATAATTCAAAGAGATTTTACTGGACACAATCAGTTTTTACAAAATAGATGCAGACCAACATTAGTTTTTAACGTATGGTTTTGTTTAAGCAAAAGGTTTAGTAATCTTTAAAAAAAATTTAAGCCACCAATTTAGAGTGACATTCCTTTATAAACATTACCATATCTATAAATTAAAAATGGTAAAATTCCAATTACCATTTTAGAGAGAAAGAAATTTTCTTTTTGCTAAAGATTCTTCTCAGGGCTCTCTTCATGTCTCTGTTCCTCAGGCTGTAGATGAAGGGGTTCAGCATGGGGGTCACCACAGTGTACATCACAGCCATGACAGTCTCCTTCACAGTATTATGATTCGTGGATGGGCATAAGTGTCCCATAATTGTCCCATAGAAGAGAGACACCACGGAGAGGTGGGAGCCACAGGTGGAGAAAGCCTTCTGGATGCCCTCAGCAGACGGGACCTTCAGGATGGTGGAGACAATTCTTGCATAGGACATAATGATGAGTACGAATGGGATGACAAGAATGAGCCCCCCCATGAAAAATATCACCAACCTATTGACCCTAGTGTCAGAGCAGGCCAGCTTCAACAAAGTAGATGTATCACAGAAAAAGTGAGGAATCACATTGTCGGCACAGAAGGACAGCCTGGCCACGAGCAGGGTGTGCAACATGGCATGGACAGTGGTCAGCACCCAGGACAGCGCCAGCAGAGACAGACAAACCTTGGGGCTCATGATGGTGGTGTAGTGCAGAGGGAAACAGATGGCCACATAGCGATCGTGGGCCATGACCACAAGGAGGAAGCTCTCCAGAACTCCAAAAAACAAATAAAAATACATCTGGGCCAGGCACCCTAAATATGGGATGGAAGGGACTTGGCTCTGCATGTTCTGGAGCAATTTGGGCATTGTGACAGAGGAAAAGCAGAGGTCAGAGAAGGACAAGTTACTAAGAAACAAATACATGGGTATGTGGAGATGGGAGTCCAGATGAATGAGGACAATGATGAGGAGGTTCCCCAGGACAGTGGTAAGATACATGGCCAGGAACAGGGCATAGAACAGGTTTTGGTGCTCTGGCAGGATAGGCAGGCCCAGGAGGAGGAACTCTGAGATGATAGTTTGGTTCTTCTTCGTCATTCTGTGACTCTGTTGTCTTCATGAAGAATATAATGCTCCTTAAAATCTAAAGATAACAAACAAGTATATCTCTATGATGTGTGGCCTATTGTCAAAGGGCAAATGAGCGAGAATTTAGGAACAGTGGTAGACTGGCTCCTACTACACCCCTTCTGTTGAAACTGCCTTGTCAAAGCCAATGATGACTCTAAATTCATGTCTCTAAATTCAATAACATATCACATTTAACACTAATGATCACTTCCTACTTTGTGAAACTCTCCCCTCTCCTGGTCAAGTAGCACTTTACCTTTGTGATTTTTCTTTCCTTCCTACCCAGGAATACTTCACACTTTCCTTAGGGAACTGCTTCTGTTCCATCATTCTTTGAATATTACTGCTTCTCAGGTATTGTCCTTCTACATTTCCCCAAATATGCCAGTGAATCCCAAGTGTGTTTCTTCAACCCACACCACTCACCTGAGCTACAGACCTAGATGTTCAGTTCCCTAAAGAACATTCTATTTGCATGTTTCACTGACATCTCAAACCTCATCTTTCTGATACTAAGTTTGTTGTCTTCCCCATTCCATGTGTGAGCCACCTCAGTATTCTCTAGCTACCTAAGCCATCTTCAAGTTATTGACATTAGCTTTGAACATACGGTTTTGTTTGAGCAAAAGATTTAGTTGAACTTAAAAAAATTTTAAGCCACTGATTTAGAGTGACATTCCATTATACATTCCATTTTCAAGTCAGAAACCTGAGAGTCATCCTTGACTCCTACCTATCCTTCACTCCCCTCATTCAATTAATACATCTCATCAAATCCTCTTTCTAAACATCTCTCCTTATGCCCATTCCTTACATCCCACAGACACCTTTCAGGTCCCCTGCTTTTCTCACCTGAACAATTGCAACAGATTTGGTCTCACCACATCTATTTTTGTTCTGTTACAATCTGTTGACTTTATCTAGAGTTATATTTTCATAACTCAAGCCTGCTCATTAAAGAGGGATATTATTATCAAGATAATCCCCAAAATGGTTAACATGACCCACAAGACTCTATTTCACCAGATTAATTAGCTCTCGCCTACCCCTCTCTCTCTCTAGTCCAGGCATATTGGGTTTCTCCCACCAACCCAAAGGCATCTGCTCTCACCCACCATGGCACACGATAGTACCATGACCTTAAACACGCTGTCTCAATCCCACTCCTTCCCTTCTCCTGGCAACTTATACTTTAAGTCATTAAATATGAGATTTTTGCTCCTTGCTAGACTTTAATAATAGAGAAAATATCTATCTTGCTCACTCACTGCTGAACACCAACATCTAGAACAATGTGTGCCAAAAAAAAGAAAGTGTGCTACCTAAGGGACTACTGAATTCCTTCAACAGAAAACAAAAACACTGGAGGTTAGAACAATCACTGCCACTGAGCCTTTCCAAGTCAAGAGCTCATATAAATCCTTCGTTTTGATTTATATATAACTGCACTGTAGGCTTGTCAGAACTTCATCCCAGAATATTCCCTCATCTCAAGCCACCCTGTTATGCGGCTTAAAGTTATTCTACTCAGAGAACAATGCCATGATTTTGTTCCTTGAGATTCAGCCCACACAATATCAAGGTATTGATGTGAGAAGAAATGAGACTGACGTGGAAGTCTTAAGATCATGGGGAAAAACAAAAAATAATAAGGGTAATTTCCAATCTCTCAGACTTAGTTCCTAGGCTCATCTAGATACCCCTTCCACAGTGTGACATTATAGAAGTTTTTAAAATTTCTACAAACCCTGAAGAGACAGAAGAGGCCCCTCATTGTAGGCTATTCACCAAGACTGTGGAGTTTAATCCAGAGAGATGAGTGTATTTTCACACTTGGACAGAAAAAAAGAAAGATGTAGTGCTATGTTTTAGTGGTAAGAAGGACCTATCTTTGAAATTCTTCAGGAATTTCCCATCCTGGGAACTAAGTTGCTACCATCCCTTGTTAAAACGTGATTAGGGAGCCAAATCAGTCAGATATCTCTTTAAAATGCTGCAATTGATGAGATGGGGCATAAGAGCTTTATCTACTCTTTTCATGTCTCTGTACATTAATTTCTTCAGCTTTAAAATAGCAACACTGACTTAATCCTGCCAACCCCACAAAGCTGTTGTAAAGTTGAAGCCTCTTGTGAGAATTCCTTGCAAAGTTTAAATGACTGTTATGCAATACAACTGACTCTTGGACAACTCTAGTGGTTAGAGGCACCAAAGCCCTGTGCTGTCAAAAATCCACATATACATTTTGATTCCCCAAAAACTTAACTATTAATAGCCTACTGTTGTCCAAAAGCCTTACCAATGACATCAACTGCCAAGAAACACAAATTTTGCATGTTATATTATGTACTGTATTCTTACAATAAAGTAAGCTAGAGGGGAAAAAAGATATTATTAGGAAAATCATACAGAAGAGAAAATGTATTTACAATTCATTAAGTGGAAGTGGATCATCACAAAGGTCGTCATCCTTATCATCTTCACATGGAATAGGCGGAAAAGGAGGAGAAAATGGAGGGATGGGTCTTGCTATCTCAGGGGTGGCAGAGGCAGAAGAAAATCTACATATAAGTGGACCCATGTGGTTCAAACCTATGTTGTTCAAGGGTCAATTGTGCTTATAAATACCATTTTAAATAAAGAGATTGAATCTGGTAAACACTAATGAGAATATTTCTAGAATGTTAAGCAGTTATTTGGATTTTACACTGCCTAAAGAACAATCCCACACAGTCACGTCAAAGAACCTTAGTAATTTGGACCCCAAGGTTGGAAGGGCCCTGTGGGATACAACTTCCAGCCTAACTTACCACATATGTCTGAAGGTAACTCCAAGGCCTGAATCTGAGATCCTTCACTCTTTTATATGGGAACATCGAGATACAGCCTCAGTAGTCATCACCTAAGTCTACACCATCCCTTCACTCATCTCCTGTTCTGTGTTTTCCAGGGCCTAGGGATAATAGTTCCCAGCAGAACCCAGATCCTGGAGAAACTCATTAACAATAAACAAAGTAATTTCCCGGGAGTCTCCCTGGGACAAATCCCCTAGGAGGTCTAGAGCAGGCACTTCTTAATAACTACCCTTCCTGGGGTAGGGAAACAGACATAAGAGGAAGCAAGATTGTGCCCAAGTCCCACCAAGGACGCTGCTCTGACTACCACCGCTCACAATATTGCTTCCTTTTGTGAATATCTCATCATTTTAATTCCTAAAATATTTGCTTTCTGAAAATCATAATAGTGACAATGAATTATTCTGTCTTGTCCAATTATTACTTCAAAAGTGTTGTCCTAAAAATAAAGAAAGAAATGCCCTTTATGAAGCAACTAATTCAATCATTTAATCTTACCATTTATTCCTGCTACATTTAGGAAAAGTCACTTTGAGTTTTTCCACACACCTCTCATCACTGAATTTTGAAATCCAATCCCGGTCTTTAAACACAATACAATTGCTACTTCCTGCACAATTACTTCCTAATTTCTCCCAGCTACATATGACAACTTTATCTTGAACCTTTATGAGTTAAGTGGGTGAAAAAAGATAAATGGAAAGAAAATAGCATTCTGAGCAAAGTAAACAACATATGCAACACTCAAGAGGTAAAGATAACATGGTGTACTCAAGAAACTAAAGGCCGTTCAGTGGGGCTGAAGCACATTTTAAGAAGGAAAGAATTCAAAGCAGGGGCAAGAGAGCCAGGCAGGGGCCTGATCATGAAAAGCCTTGTAAGATGTGATAAGTAGCATCACCTTCATCCTAAGGGGAAAGTCTATAAATGATTTCGGGAATGGCATTTGTATGCTCAGATTTTATCCACAGAAAATAAAGTGAGGAGAGTGGACCAGTATCAAACAATGAGAAAGGCAGATCAATTATTTAGAAGGCTATTTCAGTAACCCCAAATGAGAGATGGTGGTGACTTGAACTTAGATAGTGGGAAAAGGGCTTCAATTATACATATTAGAGAAATATGGACACCTATAAATATTCTTAACTAATCTGTATTTTAATATAAAATAAATGAATAAAATAAAATTTTAATTCATCTGGTGAAACAAATAAGGGAGAGTTTATTATCAATTAACTATTATCAAAAGATAATAGTTGCCAAAGACTATCTTCTTGGATAACTGGTGTGATTTATAGCCTCTTCAAATCTCTCTTATGCACTGAATGGTTTGACCAAACTATGATTTCCTGACATCAGTCTCTTTGTAAATAAAAGAGGTAGACCTCTGCTTCTATGTACAATATAGTGGGTTTTAGGAAGCTACAATGTTCCTGCTACAACAATCAGAGTTTGAAAAGGTAAATTTTAAAATTATATTTTAAAGGCATCAGAGGATTGCAAAAGCACCAAAAATCACATAAACTAAAGTTTCAGAGAGAGGAGAACTGTTCTGGGATGAGGTAACTCCAACTGGCTGTTTTTTCCTTAGAGCATAAACTGAGGATTTTTGCTGGGAAAAAGAAAACATCAAAGCTTAGAGCACTCATGCAGGGCTGGAATAACAAACTGGCAACTTGAGGGGCTTCAAACACTTGGACTGCTTTCCCCATGAGACATTTGAAAAATCTGAGGGAATGCTGGGAATCTAGGCAGAGGCAAATAAAGACAGAAAAGAGTCTTCTGCAGTCTTTCAGAACTGACACACAAAAATATATATATATTGAAGGAAGAGGCCTTCTTCAAGCATGTCTGGTCTCTCCCTCAAGATATTTGCCAAACTTTGAATTTTCATGGAGTGAAAGTCCAAAGCACTAAGCTGAAACCTCTGAAGAGAATGTCCCATTATCTTTCAGGGCTGAGGAGATCAAGACTGATCAGGTTCTCAATCAAAATCCCAGGAGGAACATGACCTATGAACGAGGACAAACTTAGTCTTCCTAAAGTTACAACTCAATTCTAAACCCAAATCAATCCCTGATTCTATCAAAGTTATCAACCTACTCACCATATCTGCATAACAGAAGAAAGGAAAAACCTTCTCTGGTAGAGATAACAGCATTTGGGGTGACTATAACCCTAGTATCCATAACTTCTAGCATATGCTAAAAACTTAGTACACATATACAAAAGGAAAAATCATATGGCCAATAATGAAGACCAAAAAAAAATTTTAACAATGATTTTGACCTACCATTCAACAAGCAATACTACTACTGGGGATCTACCCAAAGGAAAAGACATCATTATATCAAAAAGTGACCTGTATTCATACGTTTATCACAGGACAATTCACAATAGCAAAGATATGGAATTAACCTATGTGTCCACCAACTAATGAGTGGATAAAGAAAATGCAAGATATATGTACATACACACAAACACACACACACCCCCATGGAATACTACTCTGCCATAAAAAGGAATGAAATAATGCCTTTTGCAGCAACTTGTATGGAACTGGAGGCCATTATCCTAAGTAAAGTAACTTAGGAATGGAAAACCCAATACCACATGTTGTCACTTTTAAGTGGGAGGTAAGCTATGGGTATGCATGGTCATACAGAGTGTCATAATCTACATCAGAGACCCAGAAGGGAAAGAGCGGGAGGGGAGTGAGGGATGAAAAAACCACCTATCGAGTGCCATAAACACTATTCAGCTGATGGGTACACTAGAACCCAGACTCCACCACTATACAATTAATCTATGTAACTAAAAACCACTTGTACTCCTAAATCTATCAAAATTTTAAAAAGAGATTTAGAAGCCCTATAAAAATAAAGAAATTCAGAACCAAAAATAGTCAAGAAAATACTGAAGTAGAACAAAACACTGAACTATAAATCTACCTTACTAAAAGATATAGTAATTAATATGGAAAGTATTGATGCATGAATGGATAAACTGAGAAATGGAACAGATTAAGACCCCAGAAACAGATTCACATATATATAGTCACCAGACTGACAATAACTATTTCCACTGCAATGGGGCAGGAAAAGGATGGTCTTTTCAATAAATAACACTGGACCAGTTGTTATATGCATACTTTAGGGAGAAAGATATATGTTGATCTCTACCTAACTGAACATAAATATTCAGTACTCTTTTGTGTACTGAACATAGGTAAAGATTTCTTTTTTTTCCTATTTTTTCTATTTCAGCATAATATAGGGGTACAAATGTTAAGGTTACATACATTGCTATTGTCTTCCCTCCCCCCTCGAGTCAGAGCTTCAAGCGTGTCCATCCACCCGACAATGCACATTACACTTATAATGTATATATATAAACCCATCCCCTCCCCCCACCTGCCCGACACCGGATAAATGTTTTTTGTGGGTTTTTTTTATAACATTTTGGTTAGATTTTATAACTTTGTCTTTACCTAGCAAAGGTTAGAGGCATACCCTTCCCCTCCACACTGTTTGCCGCATCCGTCAGATGTGGGTCTATGCCCCCAGCCCCCTGAATCTCTGGTAAACACAACCACCCTTAAAGCACCATATTGATAACTGGTCAGTACCAATGTGATGGAGAGTACATGTGGAGCCCATTTTTCTGATCTTGTGTCACCTCACTTTGGATAATGGGCTTGAGCTCAATCCAGGATAATATAACCGGTGCTAGCTAAGCAATCACCACAGCAATAAAAATAAACAAACGGGATCTGATCAAACTAAAAAGCTTCTGCTCAGCCAAAGAAACTATCATTAGAG
>VBSM01003215.1:37648121-37659513 GCA_008086735.1 Cheirogaleus medius | reverse complement strand
ACTGGATTATTAAAATTTGGTATATGTTTACAATGGAATATTACTCAATTCTAAAATTTCTTAAGTAAGATACAAAAACACTAATTATAAGAAAAAATGATAAACTGTAACATTAAAATTAAAATTCTTCTGTTTCTCAAAAGATACCATTAATTGAACAAAAGTCAACCCACAAGGATGGAGAAGATATTCTTACTAAAAACTTCTGACAAAGGACTCATAGCCAGAAAATATAAGGAACTACAAATTGACATTTAAAAAGACAGATAACCCAACAGAAAAATGGGCAAAAGACTTGAATAGGTAATTTACCCAAGAGGATATACATACAGAAGAAAACAGATGAAAGGTGATCAACTTCATTAGTCATTGGAGAAACGTAAATTAAAACCATAGTGAGATTCTATTATACCCCAAAAAATAGCTAAAATGAAAGAAAAAAAAAAGGAAAAATGCCAAATCATGTTAAGGCGTTGAGCAAGTAAAATTCTCATACACTGCTGGAGGGAGGAAAAATTGATGCAAGTACAGTATTAATTCTTTGCGAAGGCATTTAGCACTATGCACAAGTGCTAAAGATAGGTCTGCCTATGGAATCCATAAATTCCACTCCTAGATATATATGCCCAATATCTATATGTAGATATATGTAGCTACACTATTTATAACACATCAAAACTGGAAACTACTATTGATGACAATAGTATAATGGGTTTTAAATGGTGTGTTCCCACAATGAACATGATACAGCAATGAGCATTAATAATATACAATTGCATGCAGCAATATGGATAAAACTCACATGTATAACGTTGTGTGAAAGAAGCAGACACGAAAGAGTGCAGACTGTGTGTTTCCATTTCAATAAAGTACAAAAATAGATAAAACTAATTCAATTCATGCTATTGAGAGTCAATGTAGTGAGTGATTACCCTTGCAGGAACTGTGACTAGAAGAAAATTCTGGAGGGCCAGTAATGTGTTTTTCATCTAAGTGCTGGTTTCTCATAACTGTTCAGTTTGTAAAAATTTCTGAAAAAAATTTTAGGCTTCATTTTATTTCCTAAAACAGCATATGCATCATTCTTTTTCAGTCTGTCAATAATAATTATACCATGTTTCCCCTAAAATAAGACAGGGTCTTATATTTATTTTTCCTCAAGAAGACATCCTAGGGCTTATTTTCAGGGGATGTGTCATTTTCCCCTCAAAGCCTCAGCTTGCAGCATGCACAGGATAGCCGGGACCTGACAGGGGGAGCCGACCTTGTTGGTGGGGCTGCCTGCACCTTTCCAGTCACCTCTGGGATAGAAGCTGTCACGATGGGGCAGATGAGAAGGGCTGCTCATCTTCTTTACCGCTCCGCGACGAAATGCATGGGTTGTGCAGATACGCTGCGTAGCCACGCCCATCACTAGGTCTTATTTTCGGGGTAGGGCTTATATTGCACAAATGCTTAGAAATCCTGCTAGGGCTTATTTTATGGGTAGGTCTTATTTTGGGGGAAACATGGTATTATCTGGAGTACCTATATGCCTTCCATGAGTTGGTTTTTGCTTTTGAAATCTTATTTCCTTATGTGTCTATGTATCTTTGGGTTTGTGCTGGATGTTGTGGTTAAAAAATTATTAAGAGTAGGTGGGCTGGAGACTTAAAAATTTTTTTAGTTATTAATAGAAATAATTTGATCCAAGATTAGTGCTTAAGATTTTCCAGACCTCTGATGAGCCAAAGACAGACTGCACTATGCATGAAATCTGCTTTATTTCTAGTTTACTTTTACTTCTAGGGCACGTTTTAGGATTGCTGTGCAGTAAATAGTTGGATTACTCTTTGTAAACAAGACTCATTTCCCAAGACCCTCACCTCTAGATGAGGTGCAATTATCCACGTTCGTTTCAAGGGCTGTCTTGGGATGGCCTCCCCAAGGCCTCTCTAAAGCTGATAAATAGGCCTGATATGGTCCCTGCTCAGCCCCTTCCTTGATGAGTCTGGGATCCAAACATCAGTTCTCAAATTCCCCAGCCTCATCAGGGCATAAACAGCCTAATTCTGTCTCCTCCTTTGCAGGGACTAAAGACCCAGGCAACAAGTCCCCTACTCCCCACCTTTAGCCAATAGGACAAGGTGCCAAGTCCTATTCAGAAAACAATTCATTAGTCTTTTATGTCCTGAATGATTTTTCATTCCTATATGGAGGAAATTGGAGGCAGCAGAACCAGTGAACTCTGAGAGCAACACGGAGCAGTGGGTAAGGTCTGGACGTCTCAGGCTCATTCTCTCTCTCTCTCTCTCTCTCTTCTCTCCTTTCTTCTCAATTTTCTGTCTCACACAAACATACTCACACACTCTGGGAACTCATAATCTAGCTTCTTATTATTTGAAGGTAATATAATAATCCCTCGAATCTTGCAAGCACTGTACAGTTTGCAAAGTACTTTCACATGCACCAAGGCATGTAATTCTCACAACCTGCAAGAATGGCTATACAGGCGAGACGAAGAGACTCGGTGGGGTTGTGTGCCCTGCTCAGAATCATACAGCTAGGGAACAACAAATGTGGTACCAAAGCCCACGTTTCCTACTGTAAGTTTGGCGTCCTTTGTCATACTGTCCTACAATCTCTCCCCTCACAGCCGGGCAACTCAATAGAGGGGTTTGTGTCTCTAAGACCATCTGACCACACAGGTGTTCAGAAGTCGCTCACTTTTACAGACTCAGAGCAGGGTTTCCCAAAGTGTAGGATAGGAATCACTAGGTGCTTGCTGAAAAGAACTTGGTTCTCAGAACAGAACCAGTACTACAAGTGAAGTGGTCAGAAAGTCTGCTTTTTGTTTTAAAAGATCACAGGTGATCCTGAAGCACATTAGAGCATAGCGGGGGCAAGGGGGTGCTTGCTTTGGTAGTCAGAAAAAAAGAGGTGTCAATTCCTCTGGGGGTCCTCCGGCTTTCCCTAGTCTTGTCACCTGCCCCCTACCCTCCTTCCTGTCAAGCAGATGTCTCAGAGAGCCCTGAAACCCAGGGACCAGACAGTGGAGGGAAGCAGTTTCTGATGGGGTCTAAGGAGGTGGAAGACCTTTCTCCCCATGGCAGAGAGGTGGCCAAGTGCGCTCAGGGTTGCAGTCACTGCAGGGAGTCACCATGGGGCTCTTTTTCATGCTCAGGTCACTTTGGGAGTCTTGGAGTGGTCTGGGGGAGGGGGAAGCCGTCAGTTTCTCTTTCTTTTTCAATCCTTTGTTTTTCTAAGTGGCAAGCAACAGTCCTTTCACTAGTCTCAAGTTTCCAGGTTTTCTCCTTCTTCTCAGTGGCAGGCTAACACAAAGCAAATGCACAGCCTGGCACTCTGGTCATGGGTTTGTCTCTGCTCTCAGATCACGCTAGGACTTCGAGCAGATCCTTATGCTCAAAGTTGCACATAAGCACTGTGACATGAGTTCATGCATGGTGTTGGACCATAGGAGAACTATGTGGGTAATGAATAACAGATGTGAGAAGCTGCGCATGCAAACAGTCTCTAGGGCATATGCTAAGGGTTATTCTAGTTTTCATTCAAATGCCAGAGGACCACCACATCATTACTCTATAATTTAGAACTTTATTTATAAAGAGAGTTTAGCCATCACTTACTTCCACTAAAACCTTGAGTTGGTTCTGAAAGGATCACTCAGCCCACAACATCATGCAGCCTGTTTGAATCCCTTCTGTGGTAGGGATTCACTTCCTCCCCAGTTCCCTTCGCTGGCACAGGGCTTAAGTCTTCTAGGTGACAGCCTGGCTCATATTTCTGTCTCTTCTATTCCCTACTTCCTGACCTGGGCAATCCATATCCCTTTGTATGGGAAGCTCATACTCATATATCCCCCTATCTTCTCTCTCCCATGTAGTTGCACCAAGTGGCCAGACACAAATGAGTCACCACCTCAACACCCTGGGCCATGCCCTGCGGACACAGGGTGGGCTGCGGCTGCCCCTGTCTGAGTGCGGGGCAGAGCCAGGCCTAGGATACAGGCAAGATTGGGGCCCTGTTCTTCTTTGTACGGAGAGCAGAGTTTCCTCCTGGAAAGGGTGGGGAATAGGAATTTGAGGAATTAGTTAAGAATAGGGCTCTCTTTACCATCCCCATAACAGCTTCTCCCATTTGCAATCAGCCTTTAAGTTTGGACAACTGCTTCCACGTACAGCATTTCAGTTCTTGCTCCTAAATCCAGATGAGGTAGGCATTGTAACTGTCATTTAATGCATGCCCAGATAGTTAGACTTTAAAAAATTTGGGGGCAGAATAGAGGGAAAATCCCAATGCCATTAGTGACTAGTTGAGCATATTTGAGAAACACATTGACCTTCTAAGGCTCAGTTGCCTCCTCTATAAAATTGGACAACAGAAAGAAATAGTTCTGTTGTGGGCTACATGCTGTATATATATCACTGTATATGTATATATAGCATTCTATATGTATATGTCTATGTCTATACATATATAAAATACATATATACACACACGCATATATATCAGTTAACCCATTGTCTGACCAAATGCAGGGTAGCAGTTTGTTCAAAACATGTATGAATTTATAAAACTGGAGTTTGAACCCAAACTTCTGCTTCAAAATCTCCTTCCACTATACCACCTACAGTGAATATCTGGGAATCTAACTTGGTACATTGGGTAAGAAATTCATTCATTTGATAAATGTCAAGATTGCCCAGGCCCCTACCCCAAAGCTCCAAATTACTTTAACATTCTAGGTTACTCATAGCTCCCACATCTGATTGTTTGTTCTGCAGCTACTTCAAATTAATGATGTTCCAGATTGAATTTGCATAATAGTCTCCACACTTCCCTGGTACACTGGCTTGTCTTCCAAACAACTGCATTTTTTAACTTTTTATTGATGCATAATAATTGTGCATATTTATGGGACACATGATATTTTGATATCTGCGTGCAAGCATAATGATCAAATCAGGCTCATGTCAAATATTTATCATTTCTTTATGTTGGGAACATTTCAACTCTTCCAGCTATTTTGAAATATACAATGCATTGTTGTTAATCATACTCATCCTACTGTGCTATCAAATACTGGAACTTATTCCTTGATATATCCTTGTATGTTTGTACCTATTAACCAACCTCTCTTCATTCCTCCCTCCACCTTTCCCAGACTCTTCTAAATTTCATGTTCATGACCGTTGCTGTTTTCCTATGGAGGCTGTTAATTTTAGTATTGGTTCACAACAGCTCTTTCTGTATTAAGCACATCAAGCCTTTGTCTATCACATACATGGCAAGTATTTTCCTTTTTGCCTTTTTTGTTTGTCTGTATGTTGTTGTTATATTATGCTGTTTTGATGAGGGAAGTATTTTACTCTTAGGAAGTAAAATATAGCATAATTTTTCATTTCGTCTTCTGACTTTGATGACATTCTTGTGGAGGCTGCCCCACATCAAGATTTGTCTAATGAAACAGTATAATCAAAAATATCAATGACATTTATTTTCCTTCTTTGCAAAGATTTCATTTCTCAATGATCAAACAAATATTAAAAATTAGCTTGAAATATAAAAGCAATTCTGGAAAAGAGGAAGAGGTGGCATCGTAGGTCAAGAACGTTGAGGAATTTGTGCATAACATGGGGCAGTGGCATTGGATTGACGGACAAGCTGTAAGGTGCCAAAGAGCCAGCAAATTCAGCACAGATGAAGGATGGCAGGCACTGCAGCGGAGAAAGCAAGTGATTCTTCTCAACAGCGTCCTACAAAACCAGCAAGTGAGAGGCAGCATGAATTGGGGACAGGAACAACAGTCGGTGGGATGGGGGAAGAGCAACTTGAACTATACCAGAAACTGTCCCAGGGCACAAAACAAAGAGTTGGCTTCAGTTTTCATCCCATGGTTCATATTATTAGGGTCCCCTTGTAAGTGAAGAGCCTTTTTTACTTGCTGATTTCAAGATTCTCTCCTTGTCTTTGCCTTTCAGCAGTTTTACAATGATGTGTCTGTTTGTGAATCTCTTTGTGTTTATCTTATTTGGGGTTTGCTGAGCTTCTTACATGTGTAGGTTAGTGTTTTTCAAAATATTTGGGAAGTGTTAGCCATTCCTTCTATGAACATTTTTTCTGATCCTCTCTCTCTCTCTCTCCTTTTCTTTCTTTCATCCTCCCACTCCATGTGTGCTGGTGTGCTTAATGGTGCCCCACATTTTTCTGAGTCTCTGTTCATTTATTCTCATTCTTTTTTCTCTGTTTCAGCTTGCATTATCCATATCAATCTGTCTTCAAGATTGCTATTTATTCTTCTGTTAGCTCAAAACTACAGTGAGCCCCTCTAGTGAAATTTTAATTTCAGTTATTGTACATTTCAACTCCAGAATTTCCATTTTGGTCTTTTTTTGTACTTTCTTTTTATTGATATTCCCTATTTGACATGACTTTGTCCTTATACTTTCCTTTATTTCTTTAATCATGCTTTCCTTTAGTTTTTAGTTTTGTGAAGTTTTGCTTGTTGTTGTTTTTATTCTTTCTTTCTTTCTTTCTTTTTTTTTTTTTTTTTTTTTTTTTTTTTTTTTTTTTTTTTTGAGACAGAGTCTCACCCTGTTGCCCAGGCTGGAGTGCTGTGGTACAATCATAGCTCACTGCAGCCTTGAACTCCTGAGCTCAAGTGATCTTCCTGCCTCAGCCTCCCAAGTAGCTAGTACTACGGGTGCACATCACCACGCCCAGCTAACATTTTCAAATTTTTTGTAGAGATGGAGTCTCACTCTGTTACCCAGGCTGGTCTCCAACTCCTGGCCTCAAGCAATCCTCCTTCCTCAGTCTCCAAAGTGCTGGAATTCCAGCTGTGAGCCACTGCACTCAGCCTAATGGCTACTTTCAGGTCTTTCTGAGTCAAGCCTGACCTCACATTGTTCTCACAGGCAGTTTCTGTGGCCTGATTTTTTTGCTGGTATATGGATCATACTTTCCTGTTTCTTTTCATGACTCATAATTTTTGTTGGCATCTCAACATTTTAGAAAATGTATTAGCAGTAATACAGGATACTAGTCTCCCCTTATAGACCTTGTTACAGTTATTTATTTACTTATTTATTTGTTTAGTGCCCATAGTCACCCAGAACTGACAGTACCATTGGAAAGACTCCCTTGCTCTCTGCTCCTGACCACACTCAGCTGTTAAACTCCACTAACTGCCTGCTGATAACTCTATTGTTTCAACAATTCTCTGCGGCATAAATTGCAAAACGTACTAATCTACTAAAATCTGACACTTTTGAAGGAATCATTTTCAAAAACGTGATTGACATTCGTTCTGACCCCAGTAGAGCTCCTGATTCTGTTCTGCACGCTGGCTTTCCTGCAGTCTGAACTTCATCATCATTAAATGATGAATCTCCTCCCAACTGTCTTTCACCACAACTTCCACTGTTCTTGAGAGCACTTTTAGGCTTAAATTTCTCAATACGCTGTTGCAAATGAAATCAGTTCTTTTGGGAAGAGATTAAGAAGTACCTGTTTTAGGGCTGATTCTACCACCAAGGCAAAATGTATATACACCCCCTTCTGCTGTTAATAAATATCCTTTAAGGCTCTTTACTGCACTTAAAATAAAATTTTAAACCCTAACAAGGCTCTGCATGTCCTGGTCCCCTGTTACCTCACAGTCCCATAACTCACCACTCTTCTCTTCACTCCAACCATTTTTAGCTACTTGCCCATTTTTAGTTCCTTAAACACAACAAGACTTTCCCACCTCAGGGCCACTGCGCATGCAGCTCTCCTTCCGCGATACTCTTTGATCGGAGCTTCACAAGACTGGCTTTGTTCACATCTCAAATTTAAAACCATTAACATGTGAATAGTTGCACTCTACCTCCACATAGTGAAATTTAATGTACTTTATATTTCCTCCTTTTTCTTTTCATGAATTTTTAAAAATTTTATTCCATACACATTAAGTTTTGAAAGGAAAAAAGGCACCTTTGTTATTTTAATCTTTAGTATGTTTGAAATGTGTTTGGTAAGATACAAAATATTGATCTAACTATCCTTTTAAATAATTACACAGTTGCCCCAATGCGATTTCTTGAATAATGCAAACTTTACCTGCCAATGGATAGCGCTACCATAGTAATCTACTAAATCCCACATGTTTTTGTGTCTGTCTGTGAAGTTTCTCTCCAGGTCTACTGATCTGCTCATTCCAGCCTCAGTACCATGCTGTTTCACAGTCCTTGAGATCTGACACAGCAAGTGTCCCCTTGTTGCTGTCTTTCTCAACATTGCCCTAGCTTATTTTCATGCTTATTTTTAGATGAAACTTAGATGAATTTTGTTTCTTAGAAACCCTGTTATAATTTTGACATAAAATAGATTAAGTTTTGGAATAACTCAGGAGAATATGTACCTCTGCGACATTTCACTTTTCTATCTTGGTGTGTCTATTCGTTTACTTAATTTTTACTTTACGCTTCCCTGGAAAATCTGAAGGTCTTGAAGATTCTTGCTGACATCTTGCTGCAATGATTTATTTGTTAATAATGTGGATGGGATTGTTTTGCATTATATATTTTAACCTTATTTTTCCTGGTTATTGTTACCTATGATAATAATAGGCAACATTTGTGGAGTGCCTGCCAGCTCCTTGCGTTAAGCACTTTATTACTTAATTTTCCTCCACCATCCCAAGACCCCCTTTTCACAAGAAGAAACTGAGTCTTAAAGAACTCTGGTACTCAACTGAGGTTCCACAGCTAGGAAGTGGCAGAGCTCAGTCTTGATTTCAAGTTTCCTGAAATCTCTAGTTATTTCTAACGGTCTTTTAATTGGTAGTCCTATTTTTCCCCAATAGTTCACCATATCTCTAAATAATAATTTTCCTACTACTTTCAAATATTTTTATTTTCCCCCTTTTATTTTTGAATTATACTATATCCATTTCTTATAATGCATCTATCTGTATATAAAAAACCTATATAATATCATAAAATAATCATTAAACACTTGAAGAGTATTGTAAGATGAAAGAATTTAAAATAACACTTAGACATTATTCCTATAACACAGAGTATGCCAAGTTATAAGTTGCTGAAATGATTAAGTGGCATAAAGACTATCCGTGTTCTGTTTTTTACTTTGTTACGTAAAAAAATATAAAATTAGATGTAAAAAATTTTTAATTCTAAGAAAACTGTTGATTTTGTTTATCATCATGTCCTTATTCAACTAAGGGAACTTGGTAAATATTTTTTTGGTTGCAGAAAGTTGGAGGAAATGGATGGAGGCAACCAGAGTGAGGACTCTCAGTTCCTACTCCTGGGGATCTCGGAGAGACCTGAGCAGCAGCAAATCCTGTTTTGGATGTTCCTGTCCATGTACCTGGTCACAGTGGTGGGAAATGTGCTCATCGTCCTGGCCATCAGCTCTGATGCCCACCTGCACACTCCCATGTACTTCTTCCTGGCCAACCTCTCCTTCACTGACCTCTTCTTCGTCACCAACACCATCCCCAAGATGCTGGTGAACCTTCAGTCTCAGAACAAAGCCATCTCCTATGCAGGGTGTCTGACACAGCTCTACTTCCTGGTCTCCTTGGTGGCCCTGGACAACCTCATCCTGGCCGTGATGGCGTATGACCGCTATGTGGCCATCTGCCGCCCCCTCCACTACACCACAGCCATGAGCCCTAAGCTCTGTGTCTTGCTTCTCACTGTGTGTTGGGTCCTATCTATCCTCTATGGCCTCATCCACACCCTCCTGATGACCAGAGTGACCTTCTGTGGGTCACGGAAAATCCACTACATATTCTGTGAGATGTATGTACTGCTACGGCTTGCCTGTTCCAACACACAAATTAATCACATTGTGCTGATGGCCACAGGCAGTGCTATCTTTCTCATTCCCTTTGGATTCATGATCATGTCCTATGTCTGGATTGTCAGAGCCATCCTTCAAATACCCTCAGCCTCTAACAAGTACAAAGCCTTCTCCACCTGTGCTTCCCATTTGGCTGTGGTCACCCTCTTCTATGGAACACTTTGCATGGTGTACCTGAAGCCCCTCCACACCTACTCCATGAAGGACTCAGTAGCCACAGTGATGTATGCTGTGGTGACCCCCATGATGAACCCTTTCATCTACAGCCTGAGGAACAAGGACATGCATGGGGCTCTGGGAAGACTCTTAGGGAAACCCTTTCAGAGGTTGACATGAGGGTAATTTGGAAAGGGGGCATTGAAGTGGAGACTTGAAATATCCTTCATCATATGCAAGGTAATATCCTACGGGTTACACAGGACAGTGATTAGGACATTGTTCAAATTCAGAATGAATGTATATTTCTCTGGTGATAAAAAGACATATATGTGTAACCGAGTGTCCCCCAGATCTCACAATCTTGGCAATAAATAAGGTCACACTAACACTAATCCAAGAATTTTACAGGACCAAATTCTTTAATGTGCATGACCACAGGACCACATTCTCAGCCTTACCATATAGGCTCAATTATAACCTAACAGTGTCTCTCATCTTATCTAGCAAATATCCAATGTATAGAAAGTATAGCCTCAAAGCCCACCCAAGGCACTTCACTGGCAGAGAGGGAAGCCTCAACCATGCATCTCTTCTGAGCATAGAAGCTGGTCCTAATTATCTCGAGCAGCACCTCCACTACCCATGGAACACAACCTGCAGCTTGACACAGTTGCAGAACTTAAATAGTGGTCCTGCCTGGCCAGGGAATACACCATGTGTCCCAGGCCAATCTGAGGCAATAGCAGTGCCCAGCCAGAAGCTCTGCTTGATTGCTAGATTTATATTGCTAAAGAATGCCAGTAGAGGCTGAAAGAGGTGGCTGGCTGCCTTCTCAAATGTGCAGACACCAACATAAGGATTATGAATAATTAGGGAATCATGACACCTCCAAAAGACTACAACATATCCAACAATGGACCCTGAAAATGAAGATCTATGAAATGACTGCCAATGAATTCATGATAGTCCTCTTAAAGAAGTTCAGTGAACTACAAGAATACACAGATACAAAATTAAATAAAATTTAGGAGATAATACACAAAAAAACAAGATTGACAAAGAAATACAAATCCTATAGATGAAGAACACAATGACTGCCTGAGAATTGCCATAGAAAGCTTTAACAGCAGGCTTGATCAAGCAAAAGAAAGAATCAGTGAGCTAAAAGACAAAACATTTGAAATTATCCAGTCAGAGAATGAAAAACAATGAAAAAGAATGAAGAAAACCTGCAAGAATTGTGGGATATCATCAAGATACCTAACCTTCACGTATTAGGAGTTTCTGAAGGAGAAGGAAGAGAAAAAGAGGCTGGGCGCGGTGGCTCACACCTGTAATCCTAGCACTCTGGGAGGCCAAG
>VBSM01003215.1:37601348-37648021 GCA_008086735.1 Cheirogaleus medius | reverse complement strand
AAAAAAAAAAAAAAGAAAAAGAGACAGAAGTGTATTTAAAGAAATAATGGTTGAAAACTTCCCAAATCTTGGAAAAGATGCTAAAATAAAAGCACAGAGATCTTCAATCAAAATCAACCAAAAGAGAAGTTCACCAGAACACATAATAATAAAACTATCAAAAATCAAAGACAAAGAAAAAATTCTGAAAGTGGCAAGAGATAACAAACATATCACAATCAAGGGAGTTCAAATACAGCTATCAGCATATTTCTCAGCAGAAAACTTTCATGCCAGGAGAGAATGAGATGATATATTCATACTGCTAAAGAATTAAAATGGCCAACTGAGAATACATTACCCAACAAAACCATCCTTCAGAATGGGGGAGAAGTGAAAACTTTCCCCAACAAAACCTAAAGGAGTTCATAACCACTAGGCCTAACTTACAGAAATTAATAAAGGAACTTCTTTAAGCTGAAGACCACTTAATTAGTAACATAAAACATACAGAGGCCGGGCTCTATGGCTCATGCCTGTAATCCTAGTACCCTGGGAGGCCGAGGCGGGAGTATGGCTTAAGCTCAGGAGTCTGAGGCTAGCCTGAGAGCAAGTGAGACCCTGTCTCTACTAAAAATAGAAAAATTAGCCAGCCATCATGGCATGTACCTGTAGTCCCAGCTACTTGGGAGGCTGAGGCAGGAGGATCTCTTAAGCCCAGGAGTTTAAGGCTGCAGTGAGCTACAATGATGCCTCTGCACTCTACCCAAGGTGACAGAGTGAAACTCTGTCTCAAAAAAAAAAATACAGAAATACAAATATCAATAGTATAAGTAACACAGTTATATTCAGAATACTCTAGGAATGTAACGGTGGTGTGTAAATCAATTTTAACTCTATCATAGTGGTTAAAGGACATCACTATTAAAAATTATAGTTAAAATAAATTAACAAAGAACACAAGTTGCAAAATGGTATAAACTTTGACATTGAAAACAAAATGTGGAGGTCAAGGTAAGAGGATTGCTGAGGCCATGAGTTTGAGACCAGCCTGGGCAACAAAGCAAGACTCCACCTCTACGTTAAAAAAAAAAAAATTAGCCCAGCATGGTGACACACATCTTTAGTCCCAGCTGCTTGGGAGGCTGAGGTGGGAGGATTGTTTGAGCCCAGGAATTTGAGGCTGCATCACTGCACACCATCCTAGACAACAGAGTCAGACCCTGTCTCTAAACAAATTAACAATAAATTTAAAATTGGAGGTAGTAAAAGTGCAGAGTTGTTGTACACAATCAAAGTTAAATTGTTATTATCTTGAAATAGCCTGTTTTAAGATACTTTATGTAAGCATTATGGTAACCACAAAGCAAAAATTTATAGTAGATGCATAAAACATAAAGAAAAAGGATTTTTAAAATAATGGGTAAAATTTCCCAAATCTACAGTGGGAAACAGACATCCCAATTCATGAAACTCAAAGAACCCCAAATAGCTTAAGCCTGAGGAAGGCTACACCAAGACATATTTTAATTAAATTGTCAAATGTCTAATACATAGAAAGAATTTTGAAGCAGAGAGAGAAAAATGACTCATCACATACAAGGGAAGCTCCATGAATGTATCAATAGATTTCTTAGCAGAAACTTTGCAAGCTGGGAAAGAATGGGATGATATATTCAATGCTGAAAGAAAAAAAAACTGCCAAAAAAGAATTCTATACCCAGAAAAACTGTCCTTAAAAAATGAAGGAGATATACTTCCCAAACAAACAAAAAATGAGTTCATCACCACTAGACCACTTCTTATGTTATAAGAAGTGCTAAACACAGTTCTGTAAGTTGAAAAGAAAGGATTCTAAATGGCAACACAAAAGCATATGAAAGGATAAATCTCACTGGTAAAAGTAAATATGTAGACAAATACAGAATACTGTAATACTGTAATGACGGTACATAAATCACTTTTAACTATAGTATAAAAATTAAAGGATAAAAGTATTAAGGATAATAATAACCAAAAAAATTGTTAATAAATATAAAAATATGTAAATTCTGACATCAATAAAATAAAGTGTGGAGGTGTGGAGTTAAATGTAGAGTCTTTCTATGTGACTAAATTTAAGTTGTTATCAACTTAAAACAGACTGTTATAGCTATAAGAATTTTTATGCAAGCCTCATTGTAACCACTAGGAAAAAGCCTATAGAGGAATCAAAAAAAAAATAAAGAAAAACGAATCAAAATATATCACTATAAAAAATCATTAAGCCACAAAGGAACATAGCAAAAGAAGAAGAGAGGAACTAAAGAATCACAAAAAAAGAGAACGCAATTAACAATATAACAATAGTAAGTACTTATCTGTCAATAATTACTTCAAATGTAAACAGATTAAACCCACTCTTCAAAATATATAAAATGGCTGAATAAATTTTAAAAACATATAATCCAGGTGAGGCACAGTGGATCATGCCTGTAATCCTAGCACTTTGGGAGGCCAAGGCAGGAGGATTGCTTGAGGCCAGGAGTTCAAGACCAGCCTGAGCAAGAGCAAGAGCCCATCTCTACAAAAAAATAGAAAATTTACCCAGGTGCGATGGCACGCACCTGTAGTCCCAGACACTTGGGAGGCTGAGCTTGGAGGATAGCTTGAGCTCAGGAGTTTGAGGTTGCAGTGAGCTATGATGATACCACTGCACTCTAGCCCAGATGAAAGATCAAGATTTGGTCTCCAAAAAAAAGAAAATATGATCCAACTATATCCTGTCTACAAGACACATACTTTAGATTGAAGGACATACACAAGCTGAAAGTGAAGGGATGAAAAAGTACATGCCATGAAAATGGAAACCAAGAGAGCAGGATGGCTATACTTATATCAGACAAAATAGACTTTAATTCAAAAACTCTCACAAGAGACAAAAAAGTCATTACATAATGACAAAATGGTAGATACCACAAGAATATATTACAATTATATGTATACTTGTAGCAAACATCACAGCACCTAAATATATAAAGCAAACATTGACAGAACCTGAAGGGAAAAATAAACGTAATGCAATAATAGGAGGAGATTTCAATGCATCACCTTCAATACAAGATCAATCATCTGAACAGATAATCAATAAGGAAACAATAGACTTGAATAACACTGTTGTCCAAATGTACAAACAGACACATACAAAACATTCTATCCAAGAGCAACAAAATGCACTTTCTTCTCAAACAGTCATGCAACATTCTCCAAGATGTATCATATGCTAGGTTACAAATCAACTCTTAACAAATTTAAGAAGATTGAAATCAGTCCACGTATAATACCTTTTCTGGCTACAATGAAATGAAACTAGAAATCAATTACAAAAGGAAAACTCACAATTACATAAAACTTAACACACTCCTGAACAACCATTGAGTCAAAGTAGAAACAAAAAGGGAAATTAGAAAATGCCTCAGGAAAAAAAAACATAAAAAAACTTGTGGGCTGCAGTAAAAACAATACTAAGAGGAAAATTCTCCATGGTAAACATTTATATTATGAAAGAAGAAGAGCTCAAATAGCCAACCTAATTTTACTCCTCAAGGAAATAAAAAAGAAGAAACTAAGCCCTAAGTTATAAGAAGAAAAAAAAATAACAAAGAATAGAAAAAATAAATGACACAGAAAAAACAAAAACAAAGATAGACAAAACTAACAGTTAGTTTTTTGAAAAAAATGATCAAAACTGGAAAACACTTACCTAGAATAATTTTTTTAAAATAAGAAAAAAGACTCAATTAAATAAAATCAGAAAAGAAGATGTTACAACCTAGGGCATGGAAATAAAGAAGATCAGAAAGAACTACCATGAATAAGTTTCTAGAAACATACAATCTACCAAACTGAATGAAGAAGAAATAGAAAGTCTGACCAGACCAATAACAAATAAGGAGATTGAATCCCTAATAAAAAATCTCCAAACAAAAACACACCCATGAGCAGATGGCTTCACAGGTGAATTCTACCAAATACTTAAAGAATAATTAATACCAAAATTTTTTAAGCTCTCACCAAAAATAATAGCAGAAGAGGGAACACTTCAAACTCACTTAATGACACCAGCATCACCCTGATACCAAAGTCAAACAAAGACACCACAAGAAAAGAAAACTACAGGCCAATATTTCTGATGAACATAGATTCAAAATACTCAATAAAATACTAACAAACCAAATTCAACAGCACAATAAAGAATCATACACCCTGGTCAAGTGGGATTTATCCCTGGGATGCAAAGATGGTCCAAGATATGCAAATCAATACATATGACACACCACAGTAAAAGAATGAAGGATAAAAAGCCCATGATAATCTCAATAGATGCAGATAAGATATTTGACAAAATTCAACTCCATTTCATGATAAAAAATTTCAACTAATTATGTATAGAAATAATTTACCTCAACACAATTAAGAGGATGCATAAAAAAGCCCACAGCTAGTGTCATACTCAGTGGGGAAAAACTGAACATTTTCTTCTAATATTAAGATGAATGCAAGGATTTCACTTCTATTCTCTTGGCACTTCTATTCAACATAATAGTGGAAGTTCCAGCCAGAGCAACTAAGTAAGAAAAAGAAAGGCCTCCGAATCAGAAAGGAAGAAGTAATATGATCTCTGTTTGCACATGATGTGACCTTATGTGACCTATATGTAGAAAACCCCAAAGACTGCACATACACACACACACACACACACACACACCTTTTAGAACCAATTAACAAATTCAGTAAAGTTTACAGTACAGAATATAAAACAGTACAGAATATAAAATGAACATATAGAAATCAGACTTCCAAAGCATATAAACACACACGATGAAATATTATTCAGCCTTTAAAAAGGAGGAAATCCTGCCATTTATAACAACATAGATAAACCTGAGGATGCTATGCTAGATAAAATAATCCAGACACAGAAAGGTAAATACTACAGGATCTCACCTACATGTGGAATCTAAAAAAGTCTAGGTCATAGAAGCAGAGCAGAAGGGTGGTTACAAGGGATCAGGAGATGGTGGAATTGGGGAGGTGTTGGTCAAGAGCACAAACTATCAGTTATAAGATGAGTAAGTTCTGGAGATCTAAAGTACAGCATGATGACTAGTTAATAACACTGTATTGCATACTTGAAAGTTGCTAAAAGAGCTGATCAAGTGCATTCTCACCACAAAAATAAAAGTAAGTATGTGAGGTGGTGGATATGCTAATAAGCTTGATTCTGGTAATCATTTACAATGTACGTGTATGTCAAAACATCACTATGTACACCTTTAATATATATGAATTTTATTTGTCAATTATATGTCAATAAAGCTTTAAAAATATAAAACCACTTTTTCAAGATGGCTGACTAGAGACATTGGTCAACAGTTCTCCTCAGAAAGAATAAAAAGTTGCAGCTGAATAAGCATGGTCCAAGTGGAATACTGAGGAAAGAGTGCCAGAAGCCACCAGAGAATCCATGGAAAGAAGTTGGGCATAGAACAAGAAGAAACAAGATAATGGTAGAGATCGATCCCCAAGGAATTTGGAGTCCCATGGAAAGGGTAGGTGGGTGTGTTCTTTTGGCTCCCTCAACCCACATTAGACTGCTGGCTCCTGAATTGTTGGAAAGCCCGCCTCTTCCCTCACGAGGCCAAACACTGCTGCCATCAGCTAAATGAGAACCTCTTAAGAGCGGAGCCCCAGGCTGCCAGTCCATCCAGTGTCACTTGTCCTCTCCACAGACCATATACCAAGGCATATAGTCATCACACTACCTGAAGTCAATGTGAAGAAAAAAATTTTGAAGCGCCAAGACAAAAACATCTAATTACATATAAAGGAAAGCCCATCAGACTAACAGCAAAAACCTTACAAGCCAGGAGAGATTGGAGTCCTATTTTCAATATTCTCAAAGGAAAGAATTGTCAGCCACAAATTCTGTATCCTGTTAAACTAGCTTCATAGAGGAAGGATAAATGATCTTTCCCAGACAAGCAAATGCTAATGGAATTTGTCACCACTAGACTATCCATACAAAAAATGCTCAAGGGAGTTCTAAACATGGAAACAAAAGGTAGATATTTGCCAGCACAAAAACATAGGAAAACTTAAAACTCACAGGTCCTATAAAAACCACTTTACAATTGAGAATACAAACCAATTAGCCAACAATTAACATTATGACAGAAATAGAACTTCATATGTCAATATTAACTTTGAATGTGAATAGGCAAAATGCCTCACTTAAAATTTTAGATCAGCAGAATGGATAAAGAAACACAATCCAGGCCAGGCATGGTGGCTCACACCTGTAATCCTAGCACTCTGGGAGGCTGAGGCGGGAGGATCACTCAAGGTCAGGAGTTCAAAACCAGCCTGAGCAAGAGTGAGACCCTGTCTCTACTAAAAATAGAAACAAATTAATTGGCCAACTAAAAATATATAGAAAAAATGAGCCAGCCGGGCATGGTGGTGCATGCCTGTAGTCCTGGCTATTCGGGAGGCTGAGGGAGTAGGATTGCTTGAGCCCAGGAGTTTGAGGTTGCTGTGAGCTAGGCTGATGCCACGGCACTCTAGCCCGGGCAACAGAGTGAGAGTCTGTCTCAAAAAAAGAAAAAAAAAGAAACATAATCCAAATATCTGCTGCCTTCAAGAGACTCACTTAATTGGTGAAGATTTTTATAGACTCAAGGTAAAGGGGTATAAAACATATTACACACAAATGAAAATTAAAACCATGCAGGAATAGCTATACTTACATCAAATGAAACAGATTTTAAATCAACAAGGGTTAAAAAAAGGCAAAGAAGGAAATTTTATAACAATAAAGGGATCAACTCAACAAGAAGATATAACATTCCAAAATATATATGCACCTAACACTGGAGCACCCAGATTGAGTAGCAAATACTACTAGATGTAGGAAAAGAGAGAGAGAATAATAAGATAATAATGAAGGATTTCCACATGCCACTTACAGCACTAGATGGATCACCAAGGTAGAAAATCAACAAAGAAACACGGACTTAAACTAGGCTCTAGGACAAATGGACCTAACAGGCATTTGCAGAGCATTGTACCCAACAACTGTCGAATTGACATTTTACTCTTTGGCACATGGAATATTTTCCAAAATAGACCATATGATAGGCCACAAAACAAGTCTCAATGATTTTTTTAAAAAATTGAAATCATTTCAAGTATCTTCTCAGACCACAACAGAATAAAACTAGAAATTAGTTCCAAGAGGAACTTCCAAAACTATAACAATACGTGGAAATTAAACAACCTGCTCCTAATAATCTTTGAATCAATGATGAAATCAAAATAGAAACTAAAAAATGTTTTGAAATGAATTGTAATAGTGACACAACTTATCAAAACTGCTGGGATACAGCAAAAGTAGTACTAAAATGGAAGTTTATAGCACTAAACACCTACATCAAAAAGATAGAAAGATCAACATTATACAGCAATGAATATGAACCATATAAAACCACATGCAACGGTATGGCCGTATCTCACATATGTAATGTTGAGTGAAAGAAATGGACACAAAAGAGAACAAACTATATGCTCCAATTTAAATAAAGTACAAAAATATATAAAATAATTTGTGCTATTAGGATTGAGGATAATTATTACCCTTGCAGGAACAGTGACTAGAAGTGTATATAAAATGACTTCTGGAGGGCCAGTCATGTGTTTTCATCTGAGTGCTGGTTACTCATGACTGTTCCATTTGTAAAAATTCCTTTAAAAAACTTTCAGTCTTCATTTTATTTCCTAAGCATCATTCTTATTCATTTTTATTTTTTTGAGGCAGGGTCTCACTCTACTGTCCAGGCTAGAGTGCAATGGCATCATCATAGCTCACTGCAACCTCAAACTCCTGGACTCAAGTGATCCTCCTGCCTCAGCCTCCTGAGTAGCTGGGGCTATAGGCACGCACCACCACTCCCAGATAATTTTTAAATTTTTGTAGAGACGGGGTCTCATTCTTGCTCAGGCTGATCTTGAATTCCTGGCCTCAAGCAATCCTCCCGCCTCAGCCTCCCAAGTGCTAGGATTACAGGCATGAGGCACCAAACCTGGCTCTTTTTCATTCTTTATCTGATAATTATATTACTGAGAGTTCCTGTTTGCCTTTCATGTGTTATTCTTGCTTTTGGAATCTTCTTTCCTTGTGTTTCTGCTTATCTTTGGGTTTGTGCTAGATATCGTGCCTGACAAATTATTGAGAAATAATTTGAGGTCTAAGATGGCATTATGTTCCTCCAGATATGATTGTTTTAATTGCTTTTGCTTAGTGGTTGGGGTTGCTAGAAGTCTGGAATCATTCTAATCAAAGTCTGGTACTTCAGATTTTCCAGACTTTGACGACACAAAGCCAGGCTGCATTGTGTGAAAAGTCTGCTCTATTTCTCTGGCTTACTCTTACTCCTAGTGCATATTGTGCATATTAGGATTGATGCACAATAAGGAGTTGGTTTACTCTTTGTACACAAGGCTCATTTCCCAAGACTCTTGCCTCTAGATA
Organism: Cheirogaleus medius; assembly: GCA_008086735.1. Taxonomy (NCBI): domain Eukaryota; kingdom Metazoa; phylum Chordata; class Mammalia; order Primates; family Cheirogaleidae; genus Cheirogaleus; species Cheirogaleus medius. The sequence continues at coordinate 37,639,473 of VBSM01003215.1, read as the reverse complement.
TACACATTGGAGCAATTATCTATGTGCATCTCAAGAAGCTGTCCTGGGATGGCCTCCCCAAGGCCTCTCCAAAGCTGATAAATAGGCCTGATGGGGTTCCTGTTCAGGTCCCGCCTTCAAGAATCTTGGATCCAATCTGGCATCAGATCTCAGATCCCCCAACCTCATCAGGGCATAAACAGCCTTAAATTCTGTCTCCTCTTTTGCAGGGACTGAAGACCCAGGCAACAAGTTCCCTGCTCCCCAATTTAAGCCAGTAGGACAAGGCAGCAAGTCCTATTCAGAAAACAACGTGTTAAAGTCACTCATGTCCTGAATGACTTTTCATGCCTATATGGAGGGAAGTGGAGGCAGCAGCACCAGTGAACCCTGAGAGCAGCACCAAGCAATGAGTAAGCTTTGGACGTGTCTGTCTCTTTCTCTCCTTTTTCTCTCTTTCTTATCTTCTCTCGTCTCCATTTCCTCTCTCACACAAACATACTCACATACTTTGGAAAGTCTTCATAATCTAACCCCTAAGTGTTTAGGGTAATATGACAATCCCTCCAATCTCTTAGCGCTCTGCAGTTCCCATGGGCATACTGCCACACGCCTGCCGCATGTGATGCTCACAACCTGCGAGAAAGCCCACGTGGGTGAGATGAGGAGGCTCAGGGAGGTTGTGTGCCCTCCTCGAGGTCATACAGCCAGGGAGCAACGGAGAAGCATCCCAACGCCAAGTCTGTAGCATTTTCCTATGACACACCCCACATGCACCCTCCTCTCCACCATGCCATGCCACAGAGGCTTTGTGTCTCCCAGGCCTTCTGACCACACGAGTATTCAGAACCCACTGACTCTTATGGATGCAGAGCAGTGTTTCCCAAAGTGCAGGATCACAATTAAAACCAAGCGTTTGCTAAAAAAGCACTTCATTCTTAGAACAGAACCAGTACTTAAAGGGATGGGGCAAGAAAGTCAGCTTTTTATTAGTATTTTGATCCTAATGCACAAGAAAGTATGGGAGATGATTACTTTTAGGGCTAGAAAGCAGAAGTATCAATTTCGCTGAGCATCCTTGGTTTTCCAAAACGCTGTCACCTCCCTCCTACCTTCCTTTGTCCCTCCCAAAGGGCCCTGGACTCCAGGAATACAACTGTGGAAGGAAATAGTCTCTGATAGGGTCTAGAGGAGTGGAAGACCTTTTTCTCCATGACAGAAACAGAGGTGGTGGCCAAGTGTGCTCAGGGTTGAGGTTACTGCAGGAAGTCACCATGGTGTTCTGTTTCATGCTCTGGTCACTTGGGGGTCTTGGAGTGATCTCAGAGATGAGCCCATCGGTTCCCCTTTCTCATTTTAACTCTTTGTTTTTCTCAGAGGCAAGCAGAGCCCTGGTCATGGGATTATCTCTGCTGTCAAATCGAATCAGTCTGACCTTGGCAGATCTCCTCAGATCAAGCTGCACCTAAGTGCTGTACTGTGATACATAAACACGCTCATACACGGTGTTGAACCGTAGGAGAGCTATATGGGTTACAAACAACAGCCGTGGGAAGCTGTGCACACAGTCTCTAAAGCCTATCCTAAGGGTATTCCCATTTTCGTGGGAGTACTCCAGCACGTTACTCTATAACTTCAAACCTTTTTGTTAAAAGAGACCTAAACCAACACCTATTTCAACTACATGCTTGAGTTGGCTCTGAAATGATCATCAGACCAAGACGTCATGCAGCCTGTTTGAATTCCTCCTGTGATGGGGAATTCGCTTCCTCCCCAGCTCCCTTCACTGGCACAGCACTTTCGTCTTCTGGGTGCCAGCCTGGCTCATATTTCTGTCTCTCTTTTATTCCCTAGTTCCTGATGCGGGCGATCCATGTCCCTTTGTACCGGAAGCTCATAATAATATATTCCCCCATCTTCTCTCTCCCTTGTAGTCGTACCACATGGCCAGACACAAATGAGTCACCACCTCAACGCCCTGAGCCACGCCCTGCAGACACAGGGTGGGCTGCGGCTGCCCCTATGTGAATAGGGATGCAGAGCCAGGCCCAGGGTGGACAGCAGAATTTCGTGCTGGAGCGGGGTAGGAGACAGAAGCTTGAGGACCTGGTTAGGACTCCCTTTGCCATCCCCATGACGGCCCCTCCCATTTACAACCAGGCTTTAAGGTTGGAGAACTGTTTCCACATCCAGCATTTCAGTTCTTTCTCCTAACTCTGGGTGAAGCAGAGGTTATTACTCTCATTTAATATGTGTCTGAGTAGTTAGAGCATTGACTTTGGATGCAGCAAAGAGGGTCAAATACCAACCCCATCAGTTACGAGTTGAGCTACTGTGGGAAACTCATTCACCTTCTAATTTTCAGTGGCTTCATTTGTAAAATGGGATGATAGAACCAAATAGTGCTGTTTTGTGGACTGAATACAAGATCTTAACATATATAAGGCACTTACTTTGTCTGACCAAGAGCTCAGTAATAGGGACTTTTTTGCTGGGGGGAAAAAAAAAACCAGTATGTGTTAAGCTGGGACTTGGACCTAAACTTCTGACTCAAAATTTCCTTTCAGTATAACATCATTGACACTGGATATCTGGAAATTCAACTCAGTAAATGGAGATTTTATTTGCTAAATGCCATTCATTTGCTAAATGCTTACATGCCCCAACCTGGCCCCACCAAAACCTGCAGCTCCAAATTACTTTAATCTCCTAGGTGACTCACAGGTCCCACATCTACCCTTGCTCATCCAACTGCTACTTCAAGTTCATCATGTTCAAGATTGAATTTGCAGAACAGGCTTCTCACTTCTCTGGTACCAGCTGGTTCTCCAAACAACTGCATTTTTATCTATACCGTCGCTTATTCATTTAGGCTCTTAGGCTCATGACTCTTCCCCATTCCTTCGTCTCAAATGCATGAAATGTCAAATATTCTGTGCAGTTCAGTTCAACCCTCATTTTTTATCTCTCCACTATGCCTGGCATTGTGCAGGATCCTAAGGATACAGTAATGAAAAGGGTACTTTCACCCTTCTCAACAGTCTCACGGAGAACAGACGTTTAAGCAAAATGTGGGATGGGTCAATCCTAAAAGAATGCAAAGACCAAAAATAGGGCAGAAGCTGGAGTGGTTACCTCTAGGGTGGGAGAAAGCATCACCAGGAGATATGTAAGCAGGAGCTTCAGTGGGTCTTACCAGGCTAACAAGAGCTGAATGAGGAAAACTCAGGCTGCAGGAGCAGAGTGGAGCATGCACACTCCGTGAAAAGGAACAGCTGGTGTGAAGGACGGAGGCAAAGTATTTTGTGCTTTCTAGAAAAATACAAGCCACAGGCATTGCTGGAGTGGAGAGTGAAGGTGAGGGGAGCAGGAGAATGAGGCATCCTGGGGCCTTGACCTCTATCAACTTGGGCTATTCTGGGGGAAATGGGGAGCTCAGCTAAATGCAGAGAAGATACGGGATAGGTCTGCCATTGAGAAAGCGTGCTTCGTGCTCAGGCAGAGCTAAGCACTCTATGTACATGGCCTCGTTCATCCTCACAGTGACACCAAGGGGGAGATCTTTTATTAGGTAGGCATAATCAGTAAAAATCAGTATTTTACTAGGCAAGACTGAATTACATTTTTAAGTTAATAATCACAAATACAAATATTTATGGAATGCATCCTTATTTATAATGGCTTCATAAGTGTGGCTATTATGAATAGTTCTGCAATGAACATTTATGTATATGTGTCTTTATTTTGTGAGACACATAGGAGTGGAAGTGCTGAGTCATATGGTAATTCTGTGTTTAGCCATTTGAGTAACTGCCAAAAAGTTTTCCAAAGAAGATGCATCATTTTACATTCCCACCAACAGTATGAGTGTTCATATTTCTCCATATCCTTGCAAATACTTGTTATTTGCAAATACTTAAATACTTGTTATTTGCAAATACTTGCTATTATTTGCAAATACTTGTTATTATATGGATACTCCATATCCTTGCAAATACTTGTTATTATTGTCTGAAATTTTTATTCTATCCATCTGAGTAGGTGTGAAGTGGTACTACATTGTGCTTTTTATTTGTATTTCCCTGATGACTAATGACGTCAAGCATCCTGTCATGTCCTTATTGGCCATTATAAATCTTTTTTGAGAAATGTCTACTCAGACTCTTTGCCCAGTTTTAGTTGGGTTTTTTATTGAGTCATTAGAGTTCTTTACATATTATATCTAGTTCCTTATTCTATACAAGAATATTCCATATTCTATACAAGTTCCTTATCAGATATATGATTTGCAAATATTTTCTACCCTTCTGTGGGATTTCTTCTTACTTTCTTGGTGGTGTCATTTGAAGCACAAGTGTTTGTAATTTTGAGGAAGTTCAATTTATCTATTTTTGTTATTGGTGATGCTCATGCTTTTAGTGTCATATCTAAGAACACTTCACCAAATCCAAGGTCATGAAGATTTGCCTATGTTTATTCTGAGAGTTTTATGGTTGTAGCTTTTACATTTAGTTCTTTGATCCATTTTTAGTTAAATTTTTAATATGATGTGAAGTAAGGGTCCACCTTCTTTGGCATCTGGCTATACTGTTGTCTCACCACTATTTGTTGAAAATGTCTTTTCCCCACTGAATGATCTTGGCATCTTTGTAAAAAAAAAAATCAATTGACTATAGACAAATGTGTCTATTTCTGGACTCTCTCTTCTATTTCATTGATCTGTATGTCTTTCCTTGTGCCAGTAACACATTTTATTCATTACTGTTGCTTTGTAATGAGTTTTGATATTGGGAAGCATGAGTCTTCTAATTTTGTTCTTGTTTTTCAAGAACATTGTGGTTATGCTGAATCCTTGCAATTCCATGTGGATTACAAAATCACCTTGACAATTTTCACAAAAAAGTCAGCTGGGATTCCATTAGGGATTGCACTGAATCTACAGATGATTTGGGGATTACTCTTGCCATATTAGCCACATTAAGTCTTCCAGTTGATGATCATGGGATATTTTTCCATTTGCTTGGATCTTCTTTAATTTCTTTCAATAATGTTTTCTAGTTTTCAGAGTATAAACTTGGACTTCTTTTGTTAAATTTATTCCTAAGACTCTTATTCTTTTGATGCTATTGTGAACAGAACTGTTGTCTTAATTTCATTCTGAAATTGTTTATTCTAAGTATGAGGAAATACAATTGCTTTTGTATATTGATCTTGTATCCTGAAAACTTGCTGACCTCATTTATTAGTTTAAGTAGTTTTTTAATGGGTATCTAAATACAAGATCATGTTGTCTATAAATAGAGATGATTTTCCTTCTTCCTTTCCAATCTGGGTGACTTTTATTTATTTTTCTTGACTAATTGTCCTGGCTGGAACCTCTCCAGTACAAGGTAGAATAGAAGTAGCAAGAATGAATATCTTATATTGTTTCTGATCTTAGAAAGAAAGCATCTAGCCCTTCACCATTAAGTACAATGCTAGCTGTGGATTTTTGTTTATACATGCCCATTATCACCTTGAGTAAATTTCCTTATTTTCCTAGTTTTTTGGGTGTTTTTATTGTAAAATAGTGTTTATTCCAGGCCCCAGGCCACTTTTATCAGCCAGTGATGGAGCTAGCTGGGACTCAGTTTCCTACTACTGAGGTGGAGGATTCCTCTCTGACCGGGACTGATCTAAATGTTCGCTCCATGGGTGCTGGCAGAATTTTGCCCTGTGTTGTGTTCCTCTGTGACAGGGCAGCCCCAAGTTCAATGCAAAGTCCCACAATCTCTTCTCTCTCCCTCTCCCAAGCACACAGATTCTCTATCCACCTGGTGCTGATGCGGTGCTATTGGAGGGATGGGGAAGTGGTGGTGTAGGCAATGCAAGACTGTGTTTCCTACCTTCTTTAGTGCCTTTCTTTTTTATAATGTTAAAACCATGTACTGTGATCACTCACCTGATTTTGGCTCTTATGAAAGTGCTTTCTTGCATGGATAATTATTCAATCTGGTGTTCCTGCAGGGGGAAGATCACTGGAGGGTTCTATTCCACCACCTTGCTCTTCCTCCTCCCTCCCTTCTTTCTTAACATAGGCATTTACAACAAAAAATTTCACTGTGAGCACCAATGCAGCCCATAAGTTTTGGTATTTTTATGTCTTCAAATTCGTCCATTTCAAAGTATTTTTTATTTTTGTTTTTATTTCTTCTATGATTCATTGGCTATTTTGGAATGTGTTGCTTAATTTCCACAAATATGTGAATTTTAGTAGTTATTTCCTACTTTTCATTATGAAATTCATTCCATTGTATTCAGAGAACATACTTCATATTATTTCTATCTTTTTAAATTTACTGAGATTTGTTTTATGGCCTAGCATATGGTTTACCCTGGAGAATGTTCCAAGGGTGGTTGAAAAGAGTCTTGCTCTGTTTGGAGGCAGAGTGGTCTATAGATATCTGTTAGCTACGCTTCATTTATAGTGTTGTTCAAGTCTTCCATGTTCTTGTTGATCTGCCTGTTCTATCCATTATTGAAGGTGGGATATCTCCCCTCATTTCTGTCATTTTTTGCTTCAAGTATTTTGGTGCATATGTGTTTATAATTGTTAAATCTTCCTGATGGATTAACCCTTTTAGCATAATAAAATGTCCCTTTTTATCTCTAATAACTTCTTTATTTTTTGTCTTTTTTTTTTTTTTTGAGACAGAGTCTCACTCTGTTGCCCAGGCTAGAGTGCCATGGCGTCAGCCTCGCTCACAGCAACCTCAAACTCCTGGGCTCAGGCAATCCTTCTGCCTCAGCCTCCCAAGTAGTTGGGACTACAGGCATGCGCCACCATGCCCGGCTAATTTTTTCTATATTTTAGTTGGCCAATTAATTTCTTTCTATTTTTTAGTAGAGATGGGGTCTCGCTCTTGCTCAGGCTGCTTTTGAACTCCTGAGCTCAAACGATCCGCCCACCTCGGCCTCCCAGAGTGCTAGGATTACAGGCGTGAGCCACTGCACCCGGCTTCTTTTTTGTCTTTTTTTATATTTAAAAGATAATATGTAACTACTCCATCTTGCTAGTAGTTGCTGTTTGCATGATATATCTTTCCCCCCATTTTACTTTCAACCCATTTGTACCTTTGAATCTAAAGTGTGTCTCCCATATTCAGTATATATGGGCACACTCCACTTTATTGTGCTTCACTTCATTGCACCTCACAGATATTGTGCTTTTTACAAACTGAAGGTTTGTGGCAACTCTGTAACAGGTAAGTCTATTGGCACCATTTTTCCAACAGCATGTGCTCACTTCATTTCACAGTATCACATTTTCGTCATTCTCACAATATTTCAAACTTTTTCATTATTATTATATCTGTTATGGTGATCTGTGATCCGTGATCTTCGATGTTACAATTTTAATTGTTTTGGGGCACCACAAACTGTGCCCATATAAGATGGCAAACTCAATCGATAAACTTCGTGTGTGTGTTGACTGCTCCACCAACCAGTTGTTCCCTCTCCCCAGGCCTCCCTATTCCCTGAGACACAATATTGACATTAGGCCCGTTAAGAACCCTACAATGGCCTCTAAGTGTTCAAATGAAAGGAAGAGTCACATGTCTCTCACTTTAAACCAAAAGCTAGAAATGATCAAGCCTAGTGAGGAAGGCATGTTGAAACCTGAGATAGGCCAAAAGCTAGGCTTCTTTTTTTTTTTTTTAGAGACGGGGTCTCGCTCTTGGTCAGGCTGGTTTCGAACTCCTGACCTTGAGCTATCCACCCACCTCGGCCTCCCAGAGTGCTAGGATTACAGGCGTGAGCCACCGCGCCCGGCCCAAAAGCTAGGCTTCTTAACCAGTCAGCGAAGCTGTGAATGTAAAGGAAAAGTTCTTGAAGGAAATTATATGTGCTACTCCAGTGAACACAGAAATGATAAGAAGTCAAGGCAGCTTTATGGCTAATTTGGAGAAATTTTTAGTGGTCTGAATAGAGGATTAAATCAGCCACAACATTCCTCTAAACTGAAGTCTAATCCAGAGCAAGGCCCTAACTCTATTCAATCCTATGAAGACTAAGAGAGATGAAGAAGCTGCTTAGGAAATATTTTGACCTCCTGCCATGAATCATGTGTGTTCTTCATGACATCTGTAATGGTGAATCCCTTCCAGAAGGTTTTCAGTTTAATTTGCTCAGATCCATCAACATTAATGGGAGTTTGGAAGAAGTTGATTCCAACCCTCATGGATGATTTGAGGAGTTCAAGACTTGAGTGGGAGAAGTAACTGCAGATGTGGTAGAAATAGCAAGAGAACTAGAATTAGAAGTGGAGCCTAAAGATGTGACTCAATTGCTATAATTTCATGATAAAATTTGAAGAGATGAAGAGTTGTTTCTCATGGATGAGCAGAGAAAATGGTCTCTTGAGTTAGAATCCACTCCTGGTGAAGATACTGTGAACATTGTTGAGATGACAACAAAGAACTTAGAATATTACATACACTTAGTTGATAAAGCAGTGGCAGGCTTTGAGAAGATTTACTCCAATTGTGAAAGAAGTTCTACTGTGGGTAAAATGCTGTCAAACAGCATTACATGTTGTGTTCAGCAACTTCATTGTTGTCTTATTTTAAGAAATTGCCACAGTCACCCCAACCTTCGCAACCATCTTCCTGATCTGTTAGTCAGCAGCCATCAACATCAAGGCAAGGCCAAGTGTGGTGGCTCATGCCTGTCATCCTTGCGGTTTGGAAGACCAAGGAGGGAGGATCACTTAAAGCCAGGAGTTCAAGACCAGCCTGAGCAACATAGCAAGACTCTATCTCTACAAAAAATAATTTTAAAAAATTAGCCAGGCATAGTGGGGTGCACCTATATAGTCTCAGCTACTCAGGATGCTGAGACAGGAGGATTTTTTGAGCCCTGGAGTTTGAAGTTTCAGTGAGCTACGATGACACCACTGCACTCTAGACTGGGCAACAGAGTGAGACATTGTCTCAAAAAAAATTAAAAATCAAGGCAAGACCATCCACCAGCAAAAAATATTATGACATACTGAAGGCTCAAATATTTGTTAGTATTTTTTGACAACCAAGTGTTTTTAATTAAGGTATGTACATTTTAGACAATGCTATTGCACACTTAATGGACTATGGCATAGTATAACTTTTATATGCAGTGAAAAACCAAAAAAATTGTGTAACTCACTTTATTATAATATTTACTTTATTGCTTCAGGCTGGGACCAAACCTACAATATCTCCAAGGTATGCCCATAGTTAGATTGTGGTTTTTTTAATCCACTCTAACAATCTATACCTTTTGCTTAGATTATTTTACCCATTCACATTGAATGTTATTATTGATATAATTGAATTTATGCTTGCCATTTTACTTTTAGTTTTCTATATGTCTCATGTATCTTATGTCTCTATGCTTCCTTTACTGCTTTCTATTCCATTAACTGAATATTTCCAATGTAGCATTTTAATTTCTATAATGATTTTTTCACTATATATTTCTTCTTTTTTCCTTTTTTCTTTTTTTCTCTATTTTTTCCCTTTTATTTTTGAGGCTCTTTTTTAGTGGTTGCTCTAGAGTTTGCCATATATATCTTAACTTATCAGCATCAGCTTTAGATTGATAATAGCTTAATTCCAATGATATATAAAAATATGATTCCTATATAGGTCTATTCCATTTTCCCCCTTTTGTATTGGTATTATTGTATTTGGTATTATTGTTATAGATATTACACCTATTAATGGCACAAACCCAACAATATATCTTTATAATTATTCCTTTACATTCCATTTTCATTTTCTTAATACAACTTTCCTTTACCCTTCTCCTTTGTGCTGTTATTGACATATATATTACACATATGCTATACTTGTATTATTATAGGGTCACCACTACATTATATGCATATTATTTTATACAACTGGTTTTAAATCAGTTAAGAGAAGAAAGAAAGTATGTGTGTATACTATCATTCATATTTACATAACTACCTTTACCACTGCTCTGTTTTTTCACCTGGATTTGGATTATTCTCTGGGCTCACTTATTTTCAGCCTGAAGAAATTCCTTTAGTAGTTCTTGTAAGAGAGGTCTGCTAGCAACAATATCTGCTTTGTTTATCTGTGAAAGTTTTTTTCTTATGACTTCATTTTGAAAGATATATTTTGAAAGATATATTTGCTGGATATAGGATTCTGGGCCAATGGTTTTTTCTTTAAGCACTTTGAATATGTTATTCCATTGTGTTTTGACCACCATAGCTTCTGCTGAGAAGTCTGCTATTAATATTGCCCATTTATCAAATGTTTACATTATGCCTCACTGGAGAATTTGAAGACCATGCTTGACTTTTATTAACATCTTAATGCATAGATTTCTTTGCTGATCATGTGGATGGAATTGTTTCACATTACACTTTAAGCTTAGTATTCCTGATTATTGTTTATATATAATAATAAGCAATATTTATTGAGTGCTCACTACATGCCAGCCCCCTACATTAAGCACTTTATTACTTTATTTTTCTCCTCACCCATTTTTCACATGAAGGAACTGAGTCAATTGGATAAAGAAAATACACACACACAGGAATGCTATTCCACCATGAAAAAGAAAAAATAATGAAAAGAAAAGAAAATCATGTCTTTTGTAGCAACATGGATGGAGCTAGAGGTCATTATCTTAAATTAAGTAACTCTGAAACAAAAGTCAAATATCAGATGTTCTCACTTGTAAGTGGAAGTTAAATACTGTGTACACATGGACATAATGTGTGGAATAATAGTCAGTGGAAACTTGCAAGGGTGGGAGGGTGGGAAAGGGTGAGGAATGACCAATTACTTAATGGCTACAATGTACATTTTTGGGTGATGTCTACCCTAAAAGCCCAGACTTCACCACTACAAAATATATCTGTGTAACAAACTGCAATTTTACCTGTTAAATTTACACAGATAAAAAAAGATATCAAAACATCATATAATACACAGAAAATCATTAAAAACAACTCAAGTAACCTGCCTATGGTTTTATAGCTACTAAGGGACAGCGCTCAGACTTGAATTCAAGAGTTCTGACAGCACAGTCTTTCCCCTTGCATTATATGGTTCACTGGAACATAATTAGTTTGAGTCTATTCATTTTGTGATTGGTCACTTTACTGACATCTTTTTTTTTCTAATGGCATTTCAGTTGATTTTTCTAGATTTCCCAAAAAGATCATCATATCTGCCAATAATGATAATTTTTCTTTCTCCTTTCCAATATTTTTATTTCCCTTCTTTGTCCAATTTTACAATATCCATTTCTTATAATGCATACACCTGTATTAAATATCATTTAAAACCCTATACAATATCATAACATGACATACTGATGTTTAAAGCACTTCAAGAGCATTGGAAGATGAGAAGATTTACAATAAGACTTAGACATCTCTATAACATTGAGTATGCTAGATTTGAAGTTGCCGGAATGAATATGTTACATAAAGACTTTACACGTTCTGGTTTTTGCCTGTTATTACTTTGTTGCTGGTTTTTATTTTAAAATCTAGTCTAAGATATTTTATTGCTAAGAAAATGGTTGATTTTGCTTATCTTCATGTCTCTCTTCAATTGAGAGCACTTCCTAAACATTTTTTGGTGATATTGTTGCAGAAAGTTGGGGGAAATGGACGGAGATAACCAGAGTGAGGACTCCCAGTTCCTACTCCTGGGGATCTCCGAGAGACCTGAGCAGCAGAGAATCTTGTTTTGGATGTTCCTGTCCATGTACCTGGTCACAGTGGTGGGAAATGTGCTCATCGTCCTGGCCATCAGCTCTGACTCCCGCCTGCACACTCCCATGTACTTCTTCCTGGCCAACCTCTCCTTCACTGACCTCTTCTTTGTCACCAACACAGTCCCCAAGATACTAGTGAACCTTCAATCCCAAAACAAAGCCATCTCCTATGCAGGATGTCTGACGCAGCTCTACTTCCTGGTCTCCTTGGTGACCTTGGACAACCTCATCCTGGCCGTGATGGCGTATGACCGCTATGTGGCCATCTGCCGCCCCCTCCACTATGTCACAGCCATGAGCGCTGGGCTTTGTATCTTGCTCATCACTTTGTGTTGGGTGCTCTCTGCTCTTTATGGCCTCCTCCTCAGCCTTCTCATGACCAGGGTGATCTTCTGTGGGCCCCGAAAGATCCACTACATCTTCTGTGAGATGTACGTCCTGCTGCGGCTGGCATGTTCCGACACCCACATCATTCACACAGTGCAAGTTGCCACGGGCTGCTTCATCTTCTTCACCCCCTTAGGGTTCATGATCACGTCTTATGTCCGCATTGTCAGAGCCATCCTCCGAATACCCTCAGCCTCTAAGAAATACAAAGCTTTCTCCACTTGTGCCTCCCATTTGGGTGTGGTCTCCCTCTTCTATGGAACACTGGCCATGGTATACCTGCAGCCACTCCAAACCTACTCCATGAAGGACTCAGTAGCCACAGTGATGTATGCTGTTGTGACACCCATGATGAACCCTTTCATCTACAGCCTGAGGAACAAGGACATGCATGGGGCTCTGGGAAGACTCCTAGGAAGACCATGTCAGAGGTTGAAATTAGGGTAATTTTGAAAAAAGTGTGGAAGTGAAGACTGGGAATATCCTTCACCATATCTAAGGCATTATCCTGTGGGGTATACAACAGTGATGAGGGCACAGCTCCAGCTCAGAATGAGCATATGCATTTGTGGTAAAGAAAAGACATATGTGTAACCCAGTGTCCCCCAGCCCTCACCAGCCTTGGCAATAAATAAGGTCTCACTACTACCAGAATTTTGCAGAGTTGAATATTTAAACTTGCTTGATCATAAGACCACATTCTTGCAAAAAACAAACAATGCAAGTGTGTGGAGAGTTCAAAATAAGAAGTTTGTATACATAATCCCTATTTGCATAGATTATGTTGTGAAGAGTACTCAAGAAACTTCCCTCTGGAGGCAGGAACAGGAACACCAGAGTAGGGGAGAGACTGACTTTTCACTACTTACTTATATGGCTTATATTTTTCCCATGTATGTGTATTACTTTTGAAAAAAAGTGTCAAAAGTAAAATAAAAAATAAGTCTACACCCTTCCACTTCTCATGTCCACTTTGCTATCCCAAAAGTAACTACTGTTAAGGTTGGATGTGTATTTTCTCAGAAACTCAACCTTTCCTCCACAGATTTTCTGGGCCAGCAGCCTGTGCCTATTTGTGTTTGCATATGAGATCATAAAACAAGTTACATAAAATTACCTACACGTAACAATACGGCTCGGTGTTATCTTTATGGTTCACAGTTCAGAGCAACAGAACAGTGACTCAAATATGTAGCAAGAGATGCTGTTGGAGCTGCTTTTGCTAGGTTGCCAGTGTGGCACTGCCCACTGCCCCTAGCGCGTTGCCTCCCCCACTCAAGCCCACGTGACTGGACCACTGCCTCAGTACCCAGTACCCAGCCCAGGCTGACTTATAAAATATCTTCTATATCCAATTTATTCTTTAGCAAGGACCTTCACTGTTGCCACCCTGATGTGCGTTTCTTCAGCCTTTTATCTGCATATGTGTATTCAACAGGACCCAGCCCTGGGCCTCTGCTGGGAGGCTGGGTGGCCTCTCCTGGTATTTAAGTAGCCACTGGCCTGTTTTGCATGAGTCATGACCCACAACTTCATGAAAACCTGGAGTTTGTGAGAGAGAGGGAGAGCGAGAGAGAGAGAGAGAGTGTGTGTGTGTTGGGTCGGTTGGCAGGTAGCAAGTTTTATCCACTAGCCACTACAGGTACCTATGCCTTAGGCCTACAAGCTTTCCAAGGATTAATAAAATGCTTGAGTCCTGGAAAAGAAATATCTATTATTGGCTCCAAAATACTAAAAATGCAAAATTGAAATACTAAGTATTTATCTCAATGTATACGAAAACCAGCGCATCAACTTGTCAACAGCAACTTAAATCTTCTAGAGTCACCTATCACGTATGTCTACTGTGGGGTGTAGGTGCCTTTTAATACGTTTGATTTTATGTGGGATTTAGGCCTACAATACTAAGAACCTAAGAGGCCCCTAAAGGTCTGGTACTCCCACCTGCAGATCCTGCCTGGAACTGACTCCCGCCTGCCCATCTCTAGCGGGTTGAGGGTGGGGAGGAGGCTGCCCACAGTGCTCTTCTCCCTCCCCCTGCCGGACTCCACCACCCCGGCCTCCATCCTGATCTCTAGCCCAAGGAAAGACAGGCCCTTGTCTACTGGGGGCGATGCTGCTGAGCCCTCCAACCCTAAGCGCAGGACCAGCTGTCTCCCTGGAAGATTCTGAACCTCGTCCAGCCCTGTTTGCGCGAGCTCGAGGCAAACATCAGTGGAAAGGGATATGAGCCTCCATGAGTGCACTGGAGCCCGCCACACAAATCTGTTCAACAGTTACGGAGGACTCCCGCCACTCCCAAAATAAACCAGCGGCTCAGGGAAGCAGCCAATGGGAGCTTCATGATTGACTGACCAATGGGAGGCCCTCGAAAAGCCGGACCTCTTGTTCCGTCCAAGACCATTTCACATTCCCCGGAGGGGCTGGCCAAAGACGCACACCACCCTGAGCCAACGGCCAATGAGGCGTTCGGAAAGGCGGGACTTGTGCAGAACCAGCTAATGAAAAGCCTGGAGAGGTCGGCGCTGAGATTACCCTTCCCCGACCGCGGCGTGCGGTCTCTCTGGTTCCGCAGGTTGCGCGCGCCCTCCAGTGGCGGCCGGGCAACGATCTCCAGCGTCTTCTTAGGGACTTAAAATCCAGCTGTGCCAAACCTTCGTGGCGTTCCCCAATTTCAGAAGGAAGGATGACCCTGCCGACCCTCCTCGCCCACCGTAGAGCGGAATAGTCCGGAACCCTCCACCCGCTCCTTAAAATTAAGTCATTCTTTCCCAAGAAAGACCACTAGGCTCCTGCTCCCGCCGCCGGACTCTCTCATCTGAGAGCATTCTATGCAAGGATGCTGAGTGAAATACCACATTCCTTCCAGGAGTACGTTAAGAGAACAATACATAATGACAATGGCCAGTCATATCGTTAGACGACCAAAGACAGTTAATCAAATTTAACATCGATTACTCATTTTTAAAATAAAAATGAAATTCTCAGTAAACAGGAATTAAACGAAACCTTATTTTAATAAAGACTCAGGAAACCGTAGTGAATCTCACACTGTGTGAAACACCAGAAGCATTTCTATTAAAGTCAAGATGGTACAAATATCTCTGCTTTCACCGATTTTATTTAATGTTTTGGAGAGCTTGAGCATGATATAAGACCTTAAAGGGGCAGGGAAGTTAAAATGGGGTGGGGAGGGGCGGGGCAGGAGGAAAACAAAATATTATTTCAGGTGAAATGATTTATACTCGAAAATGAGTATAAATCATTAAAAACTAGAGTATTCAGTTAGGTATCTGGAAGAAAGAAATATTTGTGTGTGGAATGTGTTGTGTGTGGGTACACAGAAAGAAAACTATAAAATTCCTGTTATGGTAGCATCAAAGACTTAAAAGATGTTGTGGAGAAAAGAAGATCCATTCACTGAAAGAGGGAAGGCAAATTTTTTATTATATGCAAATGATATGATTATATAATTGAAACACAAAGATAGTCCATAGAAAAGTGTTAGTAACAACAGAATAGAATGAGTTGGCTGGTTGCAAAATCAATATACAAAAATTAATAGCATTTCCATACACAAATAACCAGGTAGAAAATATGGAGAAAAAAGATCCCCTGTATAATAGCAGCAAAAAAGAAAAAATAACTAGGGATAAATTTACTAAGAAATTTCGTTTTCTTCTATAGGCTGCTGGAGTACATAGAAAGAAAACTTGAAATAATAAAAAGTTATACCTGATTTGTGAATAGGAATATTCAATGTAATAAAAATGTCAAGTCTCCCTAAGTTAAAACTTTAATGTAACCCTAATACAAATTCCAAAAAGGTTTTTGGGAACTAGAAAAGTTGATCTTAAGTTGATCTATGGATTTATAAACTTGTAATAAAATCAAAGGAATAACATAAAATTTCCCTAACCTGAAGGTCACAGATATCAAGGTTTAAAAGGACATTGCGTGTCTAAAATAATGAAAACAATTTTTTTAAAAAACTCACACCAAGATATATCATCAAGAAAGTTCAGATCAACTGTATATGCAGATCATAAATGCTTCCAGAAAAGAAACATGATCAATTACAAACATTTAAGAGTCTGAATGATAATTCTGGATGCTGAAAGACAGTGGAGTAATGCCTTCAGAATAAATATTGTCAAACCAGAACTTCCAGCCAAACTAATAATCTGGTATAAGGACAGAGAGAGACATTTTCAGATGTGAAAGGACTCAACAGATTTGTCTCCCATCCTTTCATAAGAAGCTACTGGGAGACAAGCTCCAGTAAAACTAGGGAGTAAATCATGAACAAGGAATTCATGGGATCCAGAAAATCACAGATTTTACTAAGGAGAGAAGCGAAAGGGAAGTCTCAGGATTACAGCTATGCTAAGTAGGCGGAGGCGGGAGGATCTCTTGAGCCTAGGAGTTTGAGGCTGCAGTGAGCTATGCTGAAGCCACTGCACTCTAGCCCAGGCGAGATAGACCCTGTCTCAAAAAAAAAAAAAAAAAAAAAAGATAAAGACAAGGAGCTCCAATGACTTCAGTGCCAGGAAAAAGTAGCCTTAGTAGAACATAGGGAAAAAATGACACTATGTATATGAGAAAGTAGGCAAGTTTAAATTGAGGTAATTATTCACTTTGGGGAAAACATAAAGCTGTACAAGAAAGAAAGTGAAATTCTTTATGACTTTATATATATATAACATATCATTATGGCTGGTATACCTTGATTGGCCACATAACTAAAAATACTGGTAAATGTCGGGAAGATGAAGAAAGGCAAGTGGGTTGAGAGAACTAATTCCTTTGGAGACCAGCCCTGCCAAATATTTAAAAATATTAAGTTACAGTAAGTTAAATAATTGATGCTAGCATAGAGTAAGAGAGTGTAGATAAGGTCTTATGCATGCAAATTTAATAAATGGCCAAGATGACATTTCTAATAAATGAGGAAATATTGAGTGAGGGAAATAAGATACTTTCATATGTTGTTTTGAAGAGATAAATTAATATAGCCAGTTTCGCAAAAACCTAAAAAAAAATCAACATGCACACACCCTTTGTCACTTCTAGGCATTTATCCTATATATATATTTGCCTTTGTGCACAAAGACATATGTAGGGGAATATTCTTTGTAGCACTGATCGCAATTGCAAAAGACTGGATAAAACTCAGATAATAATTTTATCATTAGTGAGTCCTTGTAATAGGGCACAGTTGTTTGTATCTGCTAGAGCTTTATCCTTGCCAGTTCTTGGAAACTCTCTTCCTTAGTGGAAAATTCTATAATTGTGTAAACACGCAAATGTGTGAAAAGAAAGAGAAAAAGAAAATGTGGCAAAATATTACCAATTGGCAAAAGGTAAGATGTTTGTTTTGCTATTCTTGCAACTTTTCTGTAGCTTCAAATTTTTAAAAATAATAAAAGTTTGGGAAAATATTAACACTATAAAGAAAAAAAGTTAAAATTATTTTCCATTATATTCACTATTACACTTTAAGTGATATAGCTGGATTTTATCTGAACCTCATCATCCATTTTCCCTGGACTTTTCCTCATATTTCTTATTAGTGATAAGTTCTTATAAAACCTAGCAATTGGTATTTTATCACAAAATTCTTATTAGTTCTTATTAGTCTTATATTTAATTTTTTTAAATATAATGTCTTGCAGGGGGATCTGTGAAATTTATTGATCCAATAATTTGAGTGAGCTTTCTACCACCTTTCTTATAAAGTGTCTGTGCCTTTCCTAACAGTCTCACTTGTGTCTGTCTAATTGTTCATTTGTATGTTTTCATGTGGCGCTGTTTATGTTGCGGCTTGTTTTGATTAGTTCTCTGTTATGGGCTATGTTGTTATTATTCCATTTGATGGAGTCAATTCATCAACTCATTCTTTAGTTTATCACAGTTGTTACTAGATTGTTTTTCCTTTAACATCATTAGTGATAGAGAACACTTCACCCATGGGTGTCAGCATAGGCTCTTTCCAGCAGCTATGTTCCTAGCGAGCTGGTAGGCTTCTGCAGTCTCACACCACACCTTTAATCTGATCATTTATTTTGCTTTGGAAGAAGAGGCTCTAGCTGTAATTCTTTTTATTATTATTACTTTTTCCTTTTTTTTTTTTTTTTTTTTTTTTGAGACAGAGTCTTGTTCTGTCACCCTGAGTAAAGTGCAGTGGTGTCATCATAGCTCATTGCAACCTCAAACTCCTGGGCTCAAACGATCCTCCTGCCTCAGCCTCCCGAGTAGCTGGGACTACAAATGCAAGCCACAACACCTGGCTAATTTTCCTATTTTTAATAAAAACAGGGTCTTGCTCTTGCTCAGGCTGGTCTGAACTCCTAAGCTCAAGTGATCTTCCTGCCTCGGCCTCCCGGAGTGCTAGGATTACAGGCATGAGCCACTGTGTCTGGCCTCTAGCTGTATTTTAATTTTTCATTTTAATTTAATTTTCAGTTCCATCAGTATCTTTCTTTTTGCTAAATTCCTTCTATATGTTCCTGCAGGATCCTCATCTTTCTTTCAGTGTTTCTTATTATAGGCTGCCCTTGTCTTTCGTGTAGCCATAATCCATTTTCATCTTAAACTACTCCTTTCAAGCGTCATGTTTTATGTATATTTCTCTACATTGTTCTCTCTAGAGATTTCCTTTCATTTTCCTGCAAGATCCTGTGTCTTGCTGGGACAGACATCCTTCCGCATTTGTGATAATGATGATGACATCCCTCAAGGTGGAGGACAGGCATTTCTTAAATAAAGCCCCAGTACACTCACTGCCCCCCGCTCCCTAAACTTGAGACTACTCTAATAGGAGATAGAATTATATAGACCGCAGACTGGATCAGTGGTTCCCAAAGTGAAAGACTGCAGCAGAAGCCCATGTGCTTGTTTAAAATGCAGATTGCTGGACCTCACCCAGACCAACTGAATTCTCACCTCTGCAGTAGTGCCTGAAATCTGCATTTTAATAATATCTCAAGGTAATTTGTATGCACCTGAAAGCTGAACTGCTAGAGAAGAAGGTCTCCCCAGGTGGGAGCTGTTCTAAAGTTGAGGATGACCTTCTACAAGCCTTCTCCAGTCCCTGATGCTTCCAGCAGGTATCATCTCTGCCTGAAGAAATAGAGACCTGAAGTTCCCTTCCTCAGATCCCTGGCCCTTAGGTGCTGTAACTATTTCTCAGACTTCCTCTGTGGAACTGAACTCTGGTTCCCATAAACAGGGCCTGCCATGGGAGCACATGATGCACCAGCACATGGTTGAGGGGAGAAGCCTGGATGGACCATAGCAGTAACCCACCAAATCCACATTTCAAGTTCAGAGAACCACTGGAGTCACTAGAACCAGCCACACAGCCTCACCAGACTAGCAGAGAGGCACTATTTCATCAAAATCAGCAATAAAACCAACACTCCCACCTCATTCCCTGGACAATATAAGAGGAGGACTGGCTCAATGAAAGAGGAAGAACATGTGACTTGTGTGATGGTTAATTTTCTGTGTCAACTTGACCGGACTAAGGGATGCCCAGATAGCTGATAAAACATATCTGGGTGTGTTTGTGAGGGTGTTTCCATAAGACACTGACATTTGAATCAGTAAACTGAGTAAAGAAGATTGCCCTCGCCAATTTGGGTGGGCATCATCCAATCTGTGGAGGGTCTGAATGGAACAAAAAGGCAGAGGAACGACAAATTTTCTCTCTCTGCTTGAGCTGTGTGGACATCCATCTTCTCCTGCTCTCAGACACCAGCTTTCCTGCTTCTCAGGCCTTCAGACTCAGACCGAGACTTACCATCAGCCCACCAGTACTCAGGCCTTGGATTTGGACCAGAACTACACCCAAGCCAGGCTTCCCACAGGCTGTTCCCACTCATGAGTATGACAGCAATAGTCATTTTAGGCTCATTCTTGTGACATGGTGGACAGCTTTGGCTAAATGACTCCCCAGTGGCCTTGCTGAACTTTTCTTACAACTGCAGCCCTTCTAAGATGCCTCCACCCAACCTTCCTTCCCCATCTCCTCTCCACACAGGGTCAGACCTGCCTCACGGTTTCCACCTCCTCCGTTTTCTCTCATGGGCCTGTCCCCCCATAGGTTTGTTATTCCTGTCCTGGTGTCTGTTTCTCTGAGTGCCCAGACTAGCCCGTGCTCTTCTCCAAGGACAGTCTCAAAATGAGAGGTCTCTCTTCCTCTCTCCTCCCCACCCCAACGCCGGTGCAGCAGGGCAGAGCTGCACTGGTTTGGCGGCAGACCAGCCACCTGCCAAAGAAAACTTGCACCAGGCAGAGTTAAACAGGCAAGGAAGACTTTATTCAAGACTATTACAATGAGGGAGTGAGTAAACTCAACTCTGAACACTACAGGGACAGGCGGGGATTTATAGCCAACAGTCACGGTGAGTCATTTTCTTAGATGGAAAATTACTAAGAGGAACTTAGGCATCAGGGATGGAGGAAGAGCAACTTGAGTGGTGCCGAGGGCCGGGGGAATTGCAGGCTGGTTTAACAGGGTTCTTCACCAAAACGGGGCTCGGCAAACCAAGGGCAGGTCAAGAATGAGGCCTAGTCAAAAAGAGGGCTCAGAGGAGCCTGACTAAAGTTTGGTCAAGGAAGGAGTCCTACCACACCCCAAGCCAGGACACTGCCCCAGAGTGTTGGGGGTCGGGGGGGGGGGCGTTGAATGGAATGTGAAGTTTAAAACAAACAGGGCTGAGTCTGAACTGACATGAGACTGTTTTAATAACTGGTGGTTACTACAAAGTTAGAGAACTGGACTGCAATATCATTCCTAGAGCCAGAGGGCAAGAAAGGGTTGGTCAGAGCACAGGTGGTAGGTACACAGTAGGCACTCAAAAAATGAGATTGAGGGGAAACCTGAGCACAGCCAGACCACACTCCTCAGGAAAGCTTTCCCAGGAGTGGGCAGAGGAATGTGCCCACACACACAAGGTGTCCCATGTCTGTTACAGGCTGGTGGATGCTCAGGTGGGGAAACAGATTTCAGGAGTCCTGAGACTGAGCCCCTAACCTGGAGGAATGTCCTCCCGAACACAGACACCTAGACCAACAGGTGAGCTTTCAGGGCCCTAGGAGGGTCTGAAGACCTGGAGGGACAGTGACGTGCCCAGCTGAATGACATCCGTGCCTCCTCCAGCGCCTTCTCAGACAGACAGGAAATGTTCAACCTCCACAAAGGCTCCAGCCATAAGCGACCTCCCAATTTCCAGGAAGAAGGGTTGAACCCAGGAAGCAGCCAAACCAGGAGGTGCCGACCAGCATGGAGTGTTTGTATGAAAGCTGTGGCTTCACTTGCAGCCAAGGGGACTCAACAGATGGAATCTAAACCTCTGGGAAATAGTAATAAGGCTGAAACCATGGGCTCAGACGAGGCACCACATAACACAGAGTAATGGCAGAAGGCCCGGATGCTACATACATGGACTCCAGGACAGGCGCTCCATGCTGAGCAAGGAAACCAAAGAGGGCTGGGCCACGCCGCCCTTCACCTTGTATGTTTCTGTGCATCTAGAACCCTCAAGTCTGGAACTTACCTTTGTGTGGAGGTCAGCACATCAGGTTTGAATGTCCAACAGAAATTTGATTCTGTCCTCTTAAATGGGAATAACAACACATGCTTCAGTGAGTCGTTTGGATGGTTCCGTGAATTAATACAGCCGTTCAGCTAGACCACTTCTTTTGAAAAATGGGAAATTTGGTCCAATGCATTTGATATAATAGGGAACAATTTGAGTCTAATGCACATTGTGCTTTTGATTGTGCGACTCATTCATGAGAAACACTGGGTGAATGCAGAACACTGCACCCAGCTAAACCAAGCTGCAAAGGAACACACACAAAATCTGCAACCACCTTAAACATCTGCCAGCCGTCTCAGTACGGGCCACGCCCATCCTCACCTGGGGTCACCAGTGTCCATCCAGTTTCAGGAAACCTCTCCTCCCACCTCTTCACAACCTCCCAACAGCCACTTCCACAAGCAAACTTCAGGTTTTTTTTCAACCTAAAATGCCTTGTTCATACTAGTCTTTATGTATTTCTTACTCATTAACATGTATAAAATTGTGTTACCATTTTTATTAAGTTCCTATCTTTATATTTTTATGTGTCACTGACAAAGTTTTTGAGTGTTATGTCCCTAACCCCATTTTCTCCATAAGCCCTGAGGTTGCACAATTTCACAGTGTTGCATTTTTAGGAACTAGTACATTATGTTATAACAAAACTGACTATATATGTTTAGCACCTGGCAAGCTTTCAGTAAATGCCAGCTACTATTAGTACTGTTGTTATTATTACTGAACCTCTGGTGCTTGAATCACATCCATTTTTCTCAAAGCTCTTTCCCAATTGTGAATTCATTTTCATCCTCATGCTTTACATGTGGATTTTCCCAATTATACATAAAGGAAAATGCAAATCATGGGAAGTTAATTTGACCAAGATCACAACAAATCAAGCCCTGGCAGATACTTAAAGACTTGTTCCTTGCCTTAAAATTTCTTCAGAGAAAAAAAAACAAACATATAGCTATTATTTGTAAATCTGCATCCAAACAGTGTAAAGCAAAGTGTAAGAAGCATGGCCATTTGGAAGTCCGAGGAGAGGAAGTGAGGGCATACAATCATGTAAGAGTCCTTGAGGAAGTGAACCAGGAACTGGAGAAAGTAGGCAGGAACCAAGAATTGGAGAAAACAGGCAGAGGAAGAAAATTGCAGAAAGGAGACAAATCAGTGAATAGCCGGGTCTCAGACTCAGATGCCTATAGAGACCAAGCTCATAAAGGAACGAGTGAATGCTCCAGTGTAAACAGTAGGAATCTGGGGACTGTGGTGTATTCAGGTCCCACCCAAAAGGGATGGACTCTAGTGAGCTCCAACCAATTCATGCCTAAGGAGTAGATTCAGCATCTGATTTTTTTTTAAAGAGAAGCACAGAATTCAGGTTTTATGTGAAATTTCTAAGGGGTGTGTTGGTGGTTGTTGTTAATTGTGGTCAGGTTTCTTTTAACATCGACAAAATTCAAAATTTTTAAAACACCTTTCAGGCCAAAGCAACACATCTGCAGGCCAGATAATATGCAACCTCCAGGGAACTGAAAGGGGGTGCCCATGCAAAGACATCTGAACACTGATGGACACAAAATATGTTATTTATTGTCAATTTCTGCAAAGACACATTTAAGCAACAAAATATACATTTGTCAACCTTTTAGAATTTGTTTTATACATTAACAAATACAATGTGCTACTATAGCAATAAATTAAATGTACACTATTTACATTACATAGGCAGTCGGGTTCTACAAATCACCTCCTCGCTAAGAGGAAAGAAAGAAAAGTCGTCATCACGTGGATCATCACTTCCAAGCTACAGTTCTTAGGTTCTATCACACAGAGGAATCTCTGCACACTTGGACGTCAGCATTCCCCAAGCTGGAGTGTTGAGGGGTCGCACCCACGGCAAGGGAGAGTTGGCACACATGCTAAAGAGAGGGAAGGAGGGGCTCACCCTTCCAAGCGGAAATGTCACAAAAGCAAAGACGATGGCAATTAAATCCCAGTCTTCCACCCAAATACCCTCTTCCCAGGGCTGGCAAGGCACAGGACAGAGCCACTGCCCCAACTGCCTCTCACTGGGCAGGGCTCTGCTGCCTTTGGCCCTACCAGGGGTTTTCTTCTTCCTCCCAAAGGGGCACATGGCCCAGGTGGAAGGAGAGAGACAGGGAGATGTGGGATTGGAGTGGGTAAGGGGCCACAGATACCAGAGCTTAGTAGAAGAATGTGGCAACCAGCCCCCTACCAGGCTGCAGGGACCGCCTCAGCAAACCTACTGACCCACCCTCTCCTTGACAAGGGACAGCTAGAGGCTGGGGGAGGAGCTATGGGGTCCTGAGCATGGCAGACTGGCCTGGTCCCTGCGGGCCACTTGTAGCCTTAAGATCTACTTGAACCCCGACTACTGAAAACAGACTTGTCTTCTATTGACTTAGAAATGAATGAGAAAGGTAGTGTTTGAGTTGGCACCTTAAAGGGTCAGGGTAAGAAAGTGAAACAGGCTTTTGTCCTTCCTCATCACTTAATTCTAGGTTTTTATTAACCCCTTTCATTTAAGAATCAGGGAGAAATGAAGAGTTTTCTTTTACCACTTTTCTTCTTGATATAGAAAAAGGGACACCAAGCAGTGGTTAACTGCATCTTTGCCCTGGCCTCCGCCCCCATCACAGACTAGAGTTGAAGAACTGATGTCACCGAGGAACAGTTCACTGGAATCATGTTCTCGCCTTGTCGTCTTTGCTCAAGCTGCATCCAAAACCCCAAGGCCCTCACTGAAAAATCCAATGTCCCTCCTGATGAAAAAAAAAGGCAGAGACTACAGCATCCCTGACTGCTGACACCTCCCTGCCACTGTGGAGGTGCCAGGCAATGGCTTCCCCAAAACCCAGGGCCCCAGGAAATGTCATTTATTCAACCAACCATGTAGGTGGTGCAGTGGAAAGGACCCTGGGTTGTGGGTTCTAATCCCAGCTTTGCCACTAGCTGGCTGTGAGACCCAAGCAAGTTATTTCTCCTCACTAGGGCTAAGGTTTCTCATCTGGACAATGCCACGGTTGGATGAGATGCTAGAAGGGACTAGAAGACTTGGGCATTTAGATGATGCCGACAAAGTTGAACCACAATATATATCAAGAAATGCCATTTTACATTCATTAGCACAGACAGAAACTCTAGCTAAGGCCTTCTATCTCAAGCTTTTCTGCATGTGTTTTTAAGCATCAACTGAGCTAGGGGTATATGGGTGCCCAATAGTGTCTGAAAAGTGGTTTCTTCAGTGAGTGGGGCAATTCTGAGCCACAGATGTGTCTAGGAAACACCCCCTTCATGGAGATCACAGTGGAAATGCCTCAAATACCAGTGTGAGCACCATCTAGATGAGTCTATCATGAGGGGGAAGAGGCTTGAGCAAATCTTTGAGCTCCAAGACTGGGTGCAGCAATAAAAGACATTTTGGACCAGAGCAATGTAAGGAGAGTGTGGGGGAAGCAGCTCTCCAGGAACCGAGCTGCCTGTGCCATGGTCCAGAGAAAAGAGGGGAGCCTGGGCCATCCTTGTTCTCCTCCTCCTTCAGCAATGGGACCTCAGGTGGACTAGAAATGCACACTCTGGAAGCCACAGGACGGACCTTCTGGAGATGGTGTGACATGATCCAGAGGGAAGGGATGTTTCAGATCCTGCCCAGAGCACCCCAATAGCAAACCAAGGGTGAAAACCACATCTCAGAGCTATGCTTCTAAGGGGGCACACCTGTGCCTCTTGGGTCCTACGGACACACCCAGCCATCCTGCCCACCAGCTCAGAGGCAGGGGCAAAGCCCTCCCGGGAAGTAGGGGGTTGCAGGGGAACAGCAGAGCAGTGGGAACAGGCGGGCATGAGATTCACAAATGGGACGGTGTGGGGACAACCTGGAAACCCCAGAGGACCCCAGACTACAATGCAACACGGCACAACCACCAAGCACGTGCAAATCTAGCTACCCAGAGAGGCAGGCCAGAACCCTGCAACAGTGTTTAAAGAAATGCAGTTTGACCTTTCAGTTTCCTTCAGAACGCAGCCAAAGACACATTGCCAGAATCTGCAGGCCTCATTCCAGCACTGGGTGCTGCCACGATGACTTTTAATAAAAGCTAAATATATATTTTGTTGACCTTCTAACTAGAATAAGTTTTACTGGACTAGTACTTTAGGTGAGCATACCTCCCAAACAGTGGAAGGGGAGAGGTCCCCCCTGGCCTGCAAATAGGACTCAACAATTTCCATGTGAGTGAGGGGACGAAGGATCAATATTTTGCTCTAATGGAAAAAGTAATGGGGAAATTGTCACGCTATCAGTCAAAAAAAAAAGCATAACATTCATATGCTTTGATTTGGGAATAGGTCCAGATCCCTATGCAAATCCTTGTCATCTGCTCATTGAAGTGTCACCCCAGAGCCCTGTGCCACTGGCCCCACATGCACCTTCAGACTCTGTTTTACTTGGAGGTCGCCCCACCTTAAACCCAACTGGAGCCAATCAGCAGAACGCCCTCTCACACTGCAGGCTGGGACAGTCGAGAAGCCAGAGGGGCTGCTCCTCGGAGAGCGAGCCGGCTCATCCCACATAGGGGCTCTAGCCGAGGCTGCAGGTGGCACTTGGTGTCTAAACCACACCCAGATGGGGCCTGGGTTGCAGGATTTCTGCAGAGGTGACAACTGCCTACAGACCCACAGTTGGAGAGGGGAAGAAGAGGACTGGGAGACTGTGCCCTAGACGCAGCCAAAGGGCACAGTAGCTAGAAACAGCCCCCAAGGCAGCGCTAGGTCCCCACAGATCCCAGTGACATAAGTTGCTGAGGGACACTGTGCTCCTTCCCGACACATCGGCCTGATCAGAACCCACCAAACTGTCAAGTCATCCCCCCCTCCTCTCTCCCCCCCTCACCTAAGTGGTGAGTTAAATTAAAGATTTATGTCTTCCTTGAACCTCCAGCACCAGCAGAGACCTGGACCCCGGCCCAGCCCTCGGGCCCTGAGGTTTTCCACAGCCCGCGCAAGAGAGCAGCGCTGGCTCATTTGCTCCGCCTGAATTCCTTCTCGCCCCTGACTTCCCACCGCTTCGTGGGAAAAACATCTGCTTAAAGGCAAGAGATTGCCATGGGGGAACTTGTCCCACAGCAAGGGCAGGCACGAGCCTGCGTGAAATTAGGCGGGACAGAAAGTTCCACCCACAGTTAAATAAGTGCACAGTGCCCTGTCCCAGACATGCCATCTCCATCTCCAAGCTCCAACCGACCCGAGCCCCGCTCACGGTTCACCAGCCACAGGGATGGAGACAGCCCTGGGCCGACATTAGCAGATGGGTAAGAAGTTCTCAGCACAGAAGCAGATGGATGATTTAGAGCTCTGAGATACGAGAGCCCTAGGTAGAGCCGATTTTTATCAGACAGGCTTAAGAATGATACGAATCTTGGCTCCTGGAAAGTGGCCCCTCCACCACCACTGAATGCACTGCACTGCTGTGTCCAGGAAGGCACTGCACTGTGACCAAGGACAGACAGGGCCTGCCTCTGCTGGCCCCTTGCCAGGGTGCCCTGTGCTGCTGGCCTCTGTGCCCCACCTCCCCACTTTCTGTCTCTGAGGCAGACCAGCTCCCCAGTCTCCGGCTGAGCCCCCAGGACCTAGATCCCCCCTGGCCCAACTCTCTTCTCCTCTGCAGACTAAACAAGATGACAAATGACCCAGACAGACGTCACACTGGGAGGTCAGGAGCAGGGGCACCCCAAGGAGTGGGGCCTTGTCCAGAGCTGGGGAGGTGTTGCAGGGTATGCCGGTGAGGGGTGGGCAGGGCTGTGGCCGGGTCGGGATTCCAGCGGGCCTGGGGGGCAGGTGGCCAGTGGGGTGACAGGCCTGCGATGGTCAGAGTAGTGGATGGCACCCCCAAGCTGCTGGAACAGGAGCCTTCTCCAGGACAGAGTAGGGGCTTCCCTGGAGGAGACAAGGAGGAAGGAGACGATGATCACGCATTCAGCAAAGGAAGGAGAGGAGAGCACAAATGCGGGCAGTGTAGACTGTGAACAGTGGAGAATGCACATGTCCAGGCACCTACTGAATACCCTCAGGACGAGGAGGGTGCCGGGTACAAGGGTGCCCGAGAAGTTGGGCATAAACACCACTTCAGTGATCAGGGGCACCTTTAGCACATGATGGGAGGTGGATGGCAACATTCCCATTTTATCTTCTGTCTTTTCATAAGTCAGGTTTAACATAAAGTGGGTTCAGCTGTACCCCCCGGTTCAGTTCCAACCGTGACTCACACCCCTGGGAACTCCACACGGGAGGGGGTCGGGGATGTGGATGGGTCTCCTGTGACTTCACAAGCAGGGGTTCAGGCTCGGATGCTGTCGAGCTGGGCCCCTGCCTGTTCTGCCAAAACCACACACCCCCACGGCTGAGCCAGGAGCAGAGGCCTCTGGGGTGTCCCTCACAGTGCGGACTGGGCAGGGCCATCTCTTGGCCTACAGGGAGGACACACCCCAGCCTAGAGCCGTGGCCAAAGACACGGGGGAGGGGGGAGGCTGCCTGAGAGCAGGGAAGCAAGGGGCAAGCAGGGACGCCTCCCTCAAGGGAAGGAAGTGGGCTCCGGGCTGCTGTCCCTTCTGCCTGCTGGAACCAGACACCCTCCATGGAAGGCAAAAGGGAGGCTGCTTAGTGGGTCTGGTCCAATCCTGCCGGGCAACCTTTCTCACCTGCACCCAAGGCCATCTGCCCCCTTCCCCATCATGAGGCTTTGGGGATGAGGTGACTGGACTTCTCCCCAGCTAGCAGGATCTCTCTGGCTACTCTTAGGTTATAAGGCCACTAGTAACATGATCTTAAAGGAACACGCTTCTGCCCCCATGGCCACAGCAGGACACACACTCACTCGACCCACCTCGGACAGGCGAAGGACTCCTCTTTCACATTAGTGACCCTGTTTCAAGAAAAGTCCACAGAAGAGTTTTAAATAACAGGACACCACAACCGCCCCACCCCAGGCCTGCACCAGGCAGGGACAGATCTGAAAAGAGCTTTCCTTCCCCTGCCTCCTTCATGGGGTCCCCAGGGGATGTTTGAGGCTCCCTCCTCCCCCAGCCCGCAGCAGGAGACGAGATTGGCTTTTGGAGGCCGGTGGACCGTGGAATGCGGGAGGCCATTCCGGGATCCTTACCGCACCGGAGCTGGCGTGGCTGAGCTTATCAAAGCGGAATTTCAGGTTCGATCTCGGGGAGTTTCTGCTTTTGGTATCTAAGAAAAAGAAGAATTCCCATGAAAAGAGGGTGGAGCTGTAGAGGTCACTAGGGCTGCATGTGGGGACTGGCCAGGGAGGCCGGGAGAAGGTGCCTCCTCCTCTCCACCAGGCGCCCAGCTGACCTGTGCTCACCCAGAGCCAACTCGAACATTTTTAGAAGTGTTGTGAGCTGGCTGTTAAACACAGGCCATTGTAAAAGTTAGGTTTTGGAAGGTCATAATTAAATAAATTATATTCAACAAAGGTAAAAAATACTCAAAATTCATTCAGTTGCTAGTTCTTTTACTATGACCTACGTTCTTCCGTCTATTGCATCCAAACAGCGGACACACTCAATGATGGGCCTCTCTTCCCAACTCCACGTTCAGGGACGTCACGGTGGTAGCTGGAGATCAGCCATGATAGGAGTATTTACACCACAGAAATTGGCAAATGCTACCAATCAGGACTTGATTTATTGTTTTGCTGTCTAGACTTCAGAAACTAGTGGAGAAAACAACAATGCAGATGAAACTTGAAAATGTGTTGTATCTGTGCCCACCACACTATGAATAGCACACACACAAAAAAACCTAAGTAAATATTCTTCCAGTATTTGAAAACTATGATCCGATGCAGCAGAGGCTGCTCATGTCACCGACAAACAAATGAAGTTCTCTTGATATAAAGTGCTCATTAATAGACACAATAACACCAATCCACATTCACATCAGAATTACACTTGTTTGTCATCCACAACCTTAAGTTAGCTACAAATACAAAGGTTAGGCAAATATCAACAAAAGCATTTTGTGAGAATCAGCTGGACATATGGGATTCACAGTAAAGAATATTTCATATTTTTTGTCATTATTTGTAAACTGTGTGCTTCAGATCCATTGAAATTTACAATAAATGTGTGTGAGCGTGTGTGTGTACACATGCATGTGTTTGCATGTGTGTCGTGGGAGAGCCAGTTGTTAAACACTGACCACCACACCACTGGCAGGAGGCCCACTTGACTTTCTGGTTCTCCTCTGGCCAAGGGAACGCACAGCTCAGTACAGATCCTCCTGGAGGCTGCTAATTCTTGGTGCTTCAGACCAAGGGGTTCTCCCCAGGGCCATGAGCACTTCTCCGTGTGACCCTGCCAGTCCTCTTGTGGCCCCGGCAAGCCCAGGTGTGAAATGACAAATGATCAGGCATCTGAGATTACGGAAGACGGCATGTCAGGCCTTGTCAGGCCACCTCCCTCCTCCTGGCCCTGCCTCTCTCCAGACTCAGCCGAACAGTCTAAAGCAGGTTTCCAGCTCTTTCCACGCCCACCCTGACACTGCAGGTACCCCACATACTTGCATGGGCTGGGGTCAAAAAGCCACTCATCGGGGTTCAACACTGCAGGGACCCTCTGAGGTGCAAACTACTATTCCCTTCCCTTCATTTTTGCTTAGAGAAACTGAGGCACAGAAAGGCCCAGGGACTTGCCCAGTGTCGCATCACTCGTGATGGCAGTTCCAGGACCTGGACCCAGAGTCCTGTGCTTGCCCCATGTCATGCTGCCATCCTGGAGGGCAGGGGCCACGTCTTTGATCCGTGGGCACCCATGGCGCCTGCCTAGCAGTGCCTTCCACGCAGGCCCGTCCCCTCTCCCCAGAGCGGGCTCCTCCTCTGCCCGGCTGCAGGGACCACAGAACCGCAAGACTCTTGCTCTGAATCCCCACTCCTGAGCCGCTAGATTTTTACCTCCCTGACATCTCTTGAACGCACGTCCTTCTCCCATGGCCCCGTCACCCCTCGCCACCCCGCTGTGACCCCTCACTGTTCTCCCCACCCTCTGCTCCCATGACCCTTTCTACACTCAGCAGCTGTGGCCACCAGAATGGTCCTCAAGTCCAGACCTCAAGCACCTCAAGGTGCTTCTCTGCTCAAGATCCTTCGAAGACTTCAGAGCGAGGGAACTCCATGGGGCCCCAGCCTGTCATCGCTCTAACCTCTCACTCCTCTCTCAGGCCTTCCCACGGAGGACTCCAGCCACACAGAACTACATGTGGCTCCAAAACACCTGGATTCTCCTCCACTCCGGGCCTTTCTGCATCTCCTCCCTCCACCAGCAACACTCTCCCGCCAAAGTGCTCGGCTTCTAATCACACAACCCTGAATCCTCCCCAGTGCATCTCTGGCAAACCATTCAACTCTCAGAGCCTCAGTTTCCCCATACACAGGAGAGGGTAAGAACACAGGCGTCTTAAGGCTGATGAGCAGACGACGCGAGCTGGCACAGCTGAGGGCCTGACTCGGTGGAGAAGAAGCGGAAACGTGCCAGTTCAGCGTGCCTGGGCGCAAGCCCCACGGACAGTGGTCGGAGCACAGCCCTGCCCTCCTGGCTACATCGTGCACCCGGCCAGATGCCACTGACCTGTGGGACTCCGGCTCATGATGACAGGGGTGGCCACTGCCCCCAGGCTGGGGCTCTCGCTGCTCGGGGACGGGCTGTAGACAAACACCTCCTGCTTGAAGGGTGAGGTTGTAGACGGCTGGCTGCTCTGGGGAGAGAGGCCGGGTGAGCGAGGCGACCCCACAGGGTGGCCCCCGCAAGCCTGGGACAGCCACTGTCCCCCATCCCCCACACGGACCTGTTCTTTCCTTCCTGCTGCCTGCGACCCTGGCTCCAACCTCCCCTGCTCCAAGAAGGGCCTCTGACCTGCCCCAGGGAGCACCGGTCCCTCCTCACCGTGCAGCCAGGAACCCCAGACCAGGGACACCGCTCTGTCTGGCCCTGTCCCTCTGCCGCAGCTGCTACAGCACTCTGAGAAAGATCCCGGTCGGCCACTTGCTTCCAGGGGTGGTGATGGCCGACAGGGCACCTCTCATCGCCACTCCTCCCTCTTATCCACAGACTGAAGGGGGCCCCCATGGTGGCTGTTCTAATGCACAGCGGGGCTGGCCGCAGCCTGGACGGGCACACCTACCCCACTGTCACCCTCCTCCGTGGCCTCGCCCTCCCCTGCGGTGCTGCTGAAGCTGCTCGTGCTGGAGGAGGAGCGGGAGATGTTGGCTCGGCCGTTCTCCTTCAACTTTATGAAGGGCCTGCGGAGAACAGGAGGCGAGGCAACCCTGTCACATGCCGAGAGCCCTCCACCCCCGGCCCTCCCAGGGACCAAGAGCAGGGCGGGCCCCCTGGCGGCTCCTCGTGCTCCTGCCTGCTGGCCTCTGTGTTCCAGAAAGTTCCACAGCCAAGAGATGGTCACTCTCAGCTTGCCTGCAGGCAGAGAGCGTGTTCCAGGGCTCCAAATGGCTCGAGCCAGCCTTCCCCTCGCCCGCACTTACTTCTCTTTGTTGGGGCAGATTTCAGGAGAGCTGGGGTTGGATGACGTCTCAGACTTTATCTCCTGAGAAGAGTGTGCTCCATCCGGGGTCTTGGGGGTGCTGGATGTGCTGTCGCTGACGGAATGGGAGTGCAGAGGCGTGAGACCGTGGAGCCAGTCCCCAAGCCCGCACCCCAACCCCAGGCCCGGGGGGAGCCTCTGCCAGCCAGCTCTCAGCACCGTGGGCTCAGAGCGCCCCTACAGAAGCATGGCCGCCAGGACCTCCTTCCCACCTGAGCGCCCCAAAACTGCAGCAGACAACAGGGCTTTTCACTCCCTAGAACAGGGGCTACTCTAGGTTCACGCGGGATGCCCAGAGCCACCAAGCAGGAGTCCTGGCTTGATGGCCTCCTCACCCAAGCTGGCATCCTACCTGGCAGAGCTGAGGGCCACACGGAGAATGGATTGTGTCTGTGACACCCACCCCCCCAGCAGGAAACAACCCGATATGCATGGACCACTGTGAGGTGCCAGGAGGGCCACCCTCTACACAGCGCCGGGAACACCCTTCACAGAGACACTACACCTTGAGCTCCCTGGACCTGTGGCCGAGGCGGCCCTGGGTGCTGGGAAGCAGAGGGCAACTCTCAGCCCCGAGGTCCAAGAGTTTCATTCTCCTGTGGTTTAACAGGGACCACGTACTGGTGATCGCGGTTTACCCCGTGCAGGCTGTTGGGGACGTGATGGCCCTGTCCTCTGTGCACCTTTTGAATAACAGGATTATTGAGATATAATCCACATACCATGTAACTCACCTATTTAAAGTGTATAATTCAATGGTCTTTAGTATATTCATAGAGTTCTGCAATCTAATTTTAGAGCATTTTTGGCTCCCCTAAAAGCAGCCCTGGGCCCATTTGCAATCACTCCCCATCCTCCCGCCCCACACCCATCCCATAGCAACCACGATGGATTTGTCTATTCTAGACATTTCATATAAATGGAATCATACAATATGTTAGAGTTTTTCTGCTTTGCTTCTTTCACTTAGCATAATGTTTTCAAGTTCCATCTATGGTAGCATGTATCAGTGCTTCATTCCTCTTTATTACTAAAAGAATTCCATTTTATGGATAAACCACGTTATTTATCCACTCATTAAACGATGGACATTTGGATTCTTTCCAGTTTGGGCTGTTATGGATAACGCCGCCATGAACATCTCTGTGCTGGCTGCACTAGTGGACTCGCTTTCACGGACAATTCTTTTCAATTCCTTGCTACGTACCTAGGAGTGGAATCACTGTGTCAAATGGTAACTCTATGTTTGACTCTCTGAGAAACTGCCGGACTATTTTCCAAACCAGTAACGCTACTTACCAATCCTACCAGCAATAAACGAGGGTTCCAATTTCTCCATATCCTCTCTGACATTTGTTATCATTTGTCTTTTATATTCTAGAGTGTGAAGTGTCATAGTGCACTTTGGATGAGGTTCCTAATAGCCTCCTGTCAACTGCGCAGGTGTCTGGGTCCCTGTGCTGGACTTCTCTGCATGTCTGACGCTGATGTTCCTGCCACCTGGAATTTCTCCTGCCTGGGCTTCGGAGATCCCACCCTCTCTCCAGGCTCTCCTCCTCCTCTCTCACCTTTCCTGCCCAGCCAGCTTCACCAGCTCTCCCTCTTCCCCTTGCCCTTAAAGGTGGTGCTCTACACACCTTCTCTGGGTGGTCACATCATTGACCCACCTTTAACCTGCACCTCTACCCCAGTGACTCCTAACTGACTTTCCCGAGTTAAGGCCTCTCTCCTAAACTCAAAACCTGCAGTTCTGACCTCTCCCCTGGACATCTCTACTAAATGCCCCCCCCCCAAAGACCCCCCATGCACAGGTTCCAAGCAGCTTTTCATCCTCCTCCATAAACCTGTCCCTTGTCCTGCAAGCCTTAGTTCAGAGGATGGTACCACCACTCAGAGCTATAGACAGACAACTTGGTTTCGAACTCCTGACCTTGAGCGATCCTCCCGCCTCAGCCTCCCAAAGTGCTAGGATTATAGGCGTTAGCCACCGTGCCTGGCCCAGACAGACAATTTGGAAACCTCGAAGTTAACCAAATGCCTCCTTTTTCCTACAAGACTGTGAGCTGCTAGAGGACAGGTTGGTACTTTCGTAGCACTTGTCTGAGCACTCAGCAGTGTACCTGGCACGTGGCAGGCACTCAGTAAACACTGCCTGCTGAATAAAGAACAAACAGGTTCACCAATTAAAGAATCAGAAAGACACCAAAACCAGACAAGGACACACACACACAAAAAAAATTACAGGCCAATATCGCTGATGAACATAGATGCAAAAATCCTCAACAAAATATTAGCAAACAGAATTCAACAATACATTAAAAAGATTATTCAAAAACCTACCTACCATGTACAATGAACCAATTCAGGTGATGGCCATACTTATATCCCTAACTAAAGCATTATAAAAGCTATCCATGTAACAAAAACATTTGTACCCCCTTAATATTTTGAAAAAAAGTATGTAGATATTATTCTAAAAGTGCAAAATTCCCTTAAAAGATTGGAAAGAAATACCCTAAAAAGAGGCCAGTAATCCTGGCACTCTGGGAGGCCAAGGGAGAAGGATCACTTGAGTTCAGGAGTTCGAGACCATCCTGAGCAAAAGCAAGACCTCATCTCCACTAAAATAGAAAAATTAGCCGGGCATGGTGGCATGCACCTATAGTCCCAACTACTTCAGAGGCTGAGGCAGGAGGATCACTTGAGCCCAGGAGTTTGAGGTTGCTGTGAGCTATGATGACACTACGGCACTCTAACCCAGGCAATAGGCAAGACTCTGTCTCAAAAAAAAAGATAAACATTAGTGGCATTATGGATTACTATTTTTCCCTTTCAACATTTGGTTTAATTGTATTAATGTTGAAAATATATTAAAAATAAAACTTGTAATAAAAAAAAAGGTCATTCACCATTCACCATGATTAAGTAGGATTTATCCCAGGGAAGCAAGGATGGTTCAAATCAATAAATATGAGACAACACATTAACAGAATTAAGGACAAAAACCATATGATTATTTCAATAGATGCTGAAAAAGTGTTTGACAAAATTCAACATCCTTTATGATAAAAACTCTCAATAAACTGGGTATATTAATAGAAGGAACATACCTCAACACGATAAGCCATATATGACAAACCCATAGCTAACATCACACTGAACAGGGAAAAATTGAAAGCCTTTCGTCTAAGATCTGGAAGAAGACGAGGATGCCCACTTTCACCCACTTTTATGCAACATAGTGCTGAAGTCCTAGCCAGAGCAATTAGGCAAAAAGGGCATTCAAATTGGAAAGAAAGAAGTCAAAATATCCTTGTTCACAGATGACATGATATCATACTTAAACATAAAGAAAAACATAAAGACTCCACCAAAAAACTAATAGAAGTGATAAACAAATTCAGTAAAGTTGCAGGACATAAAATCAACATACAAAAATCAGTAGCATCTATATATACCAATAGTCAACAAACTGAAAAAGAAATCGAGAAAGCAATCTCATTTACAATAGCTACAAAAAAAATTCAAAATACCTAGCAATAAATTTAACCAAAGAAGTGAAAGATCTCTACAAGCAAAACTATAAAACACTGACAAAAAAAATTGAAGATGACATAAAAAAATAGAAAGCTATCCCATGCTCATGGGCTAGAAGAATTAATGTTGTTAAAATGTCCATAATACCCAAAGTAACCTACAGAGTCAATGCAATCCCCATCAAAATATCAGTGACATTCTTGACAGAAATAGAAAAGCAATCCTAAAATTTGTATGGAACCACAAAAGACTCCAAATTGCCAAAGCAATCCTGAATAAAAGAGTAAAGCTGGAGGTATCACGTTGTCTGATTTCAAACTATATTACAAGGCCATAGTAACCACAACAGCATAGTATTGATATAAAAACAGACACAGAGACCAGTATAACAGAATAGAGAACCGAGAAATAAACCTATGCATTTACAGCCAACAGACAAAGGTGCCAAGAACACATGTTGAAGAAAAGACAGTCTCTTCAATAGAGCGGTGCTAGGAAAACTGGATATCCATATGCAGAAAAATGAAACTAGACCCTTATCTCTCAGCAAATACAAAAATCAAATCAAAATGTGTTACATACTTAAATCTAAGACCTGAAACTATGAAACTACTAGAGGAAGACTTTGGGGAAAGGCTTCAGGACATTGGCCTGGACAAAGACTTTTTGGTAAGACCTAAAAACACAGGCAACAAAAGCAAAACTAGACTAATAGGATTACATTGAGGTGAAACTTCTGTACAGGAAAGGAAACAATCAATGAAATAAAGAACCAACCTGCAAGAATGGGAAAAAATATCTGCAAACTATCCATCCAACAAGGGATTAATAACCCCAATATATAAGGAACTCAACTCAATGGCAAAAATAATAATAATAATAATCCTATTTTAAAATGGGCAAAAGATCCAAATACACATTTCTCAGAAGATATGCCAATGGCCAACAAAAATGCTCAACATCACTAATTCATCAGGGAAATGCAAATCAAAACCACAATGAGATATCATCTCAGCCAGGCACAGTGGCTCACACCTGTAAAACATCCTAGCACTTTGGGAGGCCAAGGCAGGAGGATCACTTGAGGCCAGGAGTTTGAGACCAGTCTGGGCAATATATCGAGATGCCATCTCTACAAAAATAAGAAAAGTTAGTCAGGCATCCTGGTATACGCCTGTCGTTCCAGCTACTCAGGAGGCTAAGGTGAGAGGATCGCTTGAGCCCAGGAATTTGAGGTTGCAATGAGCTATGATTGTGCCACTGCACTCCAGCCTGGGCAACAAGAGTGAGATGTCATCTCTGAAAGAAAAAAAAAAAAAAAAGGAGTGATATCATCTCACTCCAGTTAAAATGGCTTTTATCAAAAAGGCAAAAAATAACAGATGCTGGCGAGGATGTGGAGAAAGAGGAATATTCGTACACTGTTGGTGGGAATGTAAATTAGTACAGCCACTATGAAAAACAGTATGGTGGTTCCTCAAAAAACTAAAAATAGAACCTCCCATATGATCCAGCAATCCCACTGCTGGGCATGCATCCCAAGGAATTGAAATCAGTATGTCAAAGAGATACCTGCACTCCCGTGCTCATACCAGCACTGTTTACAATAGCTAAGACATGGAATCAACCTAAGTGTCCATCAACAGATGAATGGATAAAGAAAATGTGTTATATATACACAATGGAACATTATTCAGCCACAAAAGGAATGAAATCCTGTCATTTGCCCCAACACAGATAAAACTGGAGGTCATTATGCTAAGTGAAATAAGCCAAGCGCAGAAAGACAAATATTGCACGTTCTCTTGCATATACGGGGGCAAAAAGTGTGGAGCTCACGGAGACAGAGAGTTGACTGGTGGTTACCAGAGGCAGGGAAGGGGGAGGGGTGAAGAGATGCAGGTTAATGAGGACAAAATACAGTTAGATAGGATAAGATCTCACATTCATTAGACAGTACAGCAGGGTAATTATTAATATAATTAAAAATAATGTACTGTATAATTCAAAATAGCTAAAAGGTCCCCAACAAAAAGAAAAATGTTTGAGGTATAGCTATCCCAATTACCCTGGTTTGATCGTTATATGTTGTAGGCGTGTATTGAGGTATCACATGTACCCCAAAAATGCATACAACTTCTATGTATCAATTTTAAAAAAGAATCAAAAGACAATTAGCAAGAACAGGTTAAGTATGATGTAATATATGAGAATTGCTAAAA
>VBSM01003215.1:37573515-37590500 GCA_008086735.1 Cheirogaleus medius | reverse complement strand
CCCCCTTTGCATCCAGGAGTCCATCAAGTCTTTCCGACCCTAACCCTAAACCATTCCCTCTTACATAGTATAAGCCTTCATTGTCTCCCCTGGACTCCTATTGATAGCTTCTAACTGGCCACCTGCCTGCGCCTCCTCCCCTTCCATCCACCCTCCCACACTGTCAGAATAATCCCTGCAATGTGCAAATCAAACACGTCACTCTCCTGCCTAAGAACTTTATTAGCACCCATCCCCTCTAGCTCAAAGCCCTCTTGATCTGACTCATCCCGAATCTCCAGCTGAGTCTCCCACCATCTCAGCCAAAAAAAATCCCTCTCTCAGGCCACACCAAACCCCCAAGCAGCTCCCTCACCAAGTCAGGCTCTGTCTCCGCCTGGCCTTTCCTCACTCTGCTTCCCATGACAGAATAACCCTCCTCACTCTTTCCTCCTGGCAAAAGGCTCAGCAGCAGCTCAATATTTAGCAGCTCAAGAGCCACCTCCTCCTAGAAGCCCTCCCTGAACACACCCTCAGTCCCCCATAGGCAGAAGCAGTCACTATCCTCCAGGCAGTGCTGGCACACCGTGCTGCAATTGTCCCTTTAGTAATGGCCCCCTGCCACCAGCCTGTGAGCTCTCTAAAGGCAGAAACCATCTCACTTATCCCTGCACCCCAGGGAACAGAACAGGGCCTGGCCCACAGTAGGTGCTCAATAAATGACTGGTGAATGGTTGACGAGACCTGAAGCCTGGATGCGGTTTCCACAAAAAGAAAGAGTCCCTGTATCAACATAGGGCCGAGGGCTCGGAAGGGCAAACACAGCGCTTCCATCCTGAACA
Organism: Cheirogaleus medius; assembly: GCA_008086735.1. Taxonomy (NCBI): domain Eukaryota; kingdom Metazoa; phylum Chordata; class Mammalia; order Primates; family Cheirogaleidae; genus Cheirogaleus; species Cheirogaleus medius. Next base: position 37,589,679 of record VBSM01003215.1, on the reverse strand, counting down.
GCCCTCAAGAACACAGCCCCCAGAGAGGCTGGCTGACAGGCGGCCCGAGGGCAGGAGGAAAACCTTCAGAAACCACGCGCTCACCTCCAGCTTTGCAAACTTGTCCGACTTGCAGCACGCATTCTCCGCATTGGTGAGCTTGGTCAGCAGGAACTCCCTGAACTCCGGGCCCTGGAACAGACAAGATGGCCTGGAACTCTCCCACCTTCAGCTGGGGCCAGAGGGCTTCAGCCACACTAACAGGTAGACAGAACGAGGGGCCTGGGGGAGCCCCTGAAAGATCGCTTCTGAGATTTAATCATTTCTAGCCCAGACCAAGCCCACCTGCTAACAGGTCAACATGGAAACCAGCTTCCCTAGTCCTGGGAAATCAACCCTCCACAGTGGCACTTCCATGACTGGAGGCAATTCTTGCCCAAGGCTCCTGGGACTAGGGCTGCAGTCCCCAGCCCCCACCCAGGCTGTGGACCAGTACCAGTCCATGGCCTGGTGAGTGAGCAGCGGTGGGTGAGTGAGCAAAGCTTCTTCTGTATTTACAGCCGCTCCCCATCGCCCGCATCACTGCATAAGCTCCGCCTCCTGTCAGATCGGCAGCGGCATTAGATTCTCATAGGAGCACAAACCCCACTGTAAACTGCACATGTGAGGGATCTAGGTTGCGGCTCCTTAGGAGAATCTAATGCCTGATGATCTGAGGTGGAGCTCAGGCAGTGATGCTAGCACTGGGGAGCGGCTGCAAATACAGATTATCATTAGCAGAGAGGTCTGACTGCACAATAAATGCAATGTGCTTGAATCACCCCAAAACCATCTCCCTCCCCTACCCCTTTGTCCGTGGGACAATTGTCTTCCATGAAACCAGTCCCTGCTGCCAGAAAGTTTGGGGACCGCTGGACTAGAACATGGGATAAAAACCCTTCTTTTAGCAGAAAGGCAACCCCAGCATCAAACACCTCAAACGAACGGCCCGGTGCTGGGCCAGACTGGCGGTGTGAGGAGAGGTGGGGAGAGACTCCAACTAAGGAGAGTCCCCTAAATCCCGCAGAAGGGTGTCCCCAATGTTCCCAGCCACACCCAACCACCGTCAGTCAAGTATTGAAACCTGGGGTCTTGGGTGTGAGAGAAGTAGGAAGGAGAATGTCTCACCTTCTGGAAAACGGGGGGGCTGGGCAGAGGTGGGCCAAAGGCAGGCACGTCTTCCCGCGCAGTGACAGAGACCTGAATGAAACAGTCACCATGTGGGTCGGGGGCAAGAGACGAGCGCTGGCCCTGGGGGAGCCACGCTTCTCACAGCCTATCTGCTCACCTTCTCCCTCCTCCCCTCCCAGAACACAAATGAAATGCCCCTGTGAGCGTCGCCGCACAGGCCCTGAGCCACCGGTCCTAGAAGTGGGGCTGGGCGGTGCAGCACCATTCGCATCCTCTGTTCTGTGTCCCCGGGGGCCAGGGCAAGTTTGGCAAGATGACTGCACGGGGCTGGGGAGCAGCCTGGGACCCTAACTATAATGCAGTACAATGCCCGGGAGATGCCATCTCTTCACCTCGCTTGACTGTGATGCCAATCCTACAGAGAAGGCGCGGTGAGAATTACCATCCCTGATGAGGAAACAGATGCCCAGAGACACGGAGAGAGTCCCCCAACGTCGCGCAGGTGATTAGCAACTGAGAGGAACAGAATCCAGACCTCTCCCAGCCAAGCTCGGGGCTCGTTTTCCACCACTCTGATGCTCGAGCCTGGCCATATGTCAGAATCGCTTCAAGTGTTTAAAAAATAAATACCGACTGCATGAGCTCCACCCCAAACCTAATGAATCGGAAGTTCTAGGCTCCTGAGAGCTTTTGTGCAGCTGGGGGACTAGTGTTTGGAAGCCCTGGCCTCACACACAGGGTCAGCCAGTCTGGGTAAGGCTTGAACTAACGGAGCTCCAGAGCCCAGGCTGGGAATCGAGGGTGGGGGCCCATGCCGGCTCCGGGTGGAGTGCATACCTCTGGCCAACCTGAGTGAGGCCTGAACGCTGAGAACACCCAGGTGCTCTGCACGGGGAATCTCCCAGGCTGGGGACAGGCTCCACACTTCCACCTCCTCTCTGCACGGAGGTGCCCTGGTTTCACCTGTGCCCAGCCCTCGAGGCTGCAGGGCTCCCGGGAGACTGCCCTCTCCCTCCCCCCAGTGCCTGCTGACGTGAGCCGGCCCTGGCGAGCCGCCAGCCTCCCCGGCCTGCGAAGTAGGGCAGATGCGGAGAGTCTGCCGGACTGGGTGAGCAGGCGGCTCGGAGCCAAGCCAAGGCCAGGCCCTGCCAGGGTCCGGAGGGGAAACAGAGTGGGAGAGAGCTGGTCGACACGGGCTTTCTCTCCCCAGGCTCCTAAGCTCCAGGCCATCTGCAAAGGCCCAAACGGCAGTACCCAGTGTCAGGAAATGGTGTATGTTCAGCTGACATGATTCCTGGCTGGGCTCCAGCTCCTGAACGCAGTTCCTACCACCACCCACCACGCACTGGTGGCCCAAGTCAAGAATTCCACCCACAGAGCCAGAATTTGGGGTGGGGGCTGGTGAGAGGCTGCCAAGTACAGGCACCTGGGACAAAGGACGGAGGGCAGGCCCCATCCCTCCTTCTCAGCCCGACTCCCCCTTCCTTCCCAGGCTACGTTAGAGTGTCTGTGTTGACGGGGTAAGTGGCTTCGGACACGCTCTCCAATCCATCCCCGTCTCCCGGCCGGACAGCAGCCGTGTCGGAAACCCAGGGGCAGGATCCTTCCTCATCCATTCATCTTCCGTCCCCACGGAGCTCCCTCTCCCGACACCGTTCCGACGAGGCGGCTAGGCCTTTGTTCCTCCCTCCCCTTGAGGACATCTGGGCTGCTGGGCTGAAAGCAGAAGTTGCCTGAACGCAACCCCACCTTCCTGTTTTCTAAATTCAGCGAGGGCCTCCCCGTGAAGGCTCAGAGGGCGGCAGGCAGGGGCAGGTGGCTCTGGGGAAGGGCATCTTCGAGGCTGGAAAGCGGAAGGAGTTTGGGGGCGTGAGTCGTAGGATGCACCGGGGGCCGCAGAGGGCTCGAAACCTGACGTAGTCCCCACACCCAAGTGCGTCCCGGAGCCTTGGAGGACCATGGAAAGTGCTGGAGCAACCGATGAGTCGTTACGGGAAAGGGGAAGGGGGCTGGAAAGACAGGGCCCCCACAGCACGGGAACTTCGTGGGACTTCAGGAGTGGGGGTGAGGTGACCCCAGAAAGGGAGAACGGGGACCCAGTGATGGCAGAGCTGGAACTTTCTTCCGGTCTGGCAGGATGAGGACCAAACTTGTTTCTGAGAAATAACCCATCATGACGTTCCTCGCACACCCAGGCCTGTGGACTCAGTTTCCCACGTGCTCCGACGGCTCGGGTCCGCTCCACGGCTCCCTGGCCCTGTGGGCTCGGGACTTCAGTGAGTTAAGCTCTCAGCCCCAATTTCCTCCCTATAAGGCACAGCTAACGAGAGGCCCTGCCTTACCAGGGGCTTATTAGTATTCAAGAAAACCGTGCTCCTAAGGGCCTGGCACGGTGCCTGGCAGCAGCACCCAGCAAGGGTGACCAGCATCAGCCGGGGCTTTTGTACTTTCCCCACTAACCTGCCCCTAACACAGGGCATTGAAATAGGCAGAGTCCCCCCCCAGCCACTATGCAACCCACACACACCCCAACCCTCCTTCCCAACTACTCCTCCCTCCCCTCCCACAGGATGTGAGGACCAGGAGCTCACAGGTTGTCTACTCCAACTTCCTCACTTCACACGGAGGGAAACAGAGGTGCAGACAGGGAAGGAACTGGCCTATGGTCACATAGCAGACGCAGGGCCGGGACAAGATCCCCAGGTTGCCACGTCCCTCCATAGAAAGGAAGGACCCCTTCCTGCACACAGCCAACCCTGTCCTGCCACTCTCTTCTTTCCTGCTGCTTGGGGCACTGCCCCGGCCCTGAGGAAGTCTCACCCTCCTCTGCCACAGCCCCTAAGCTCGCAGGGGTCAGCTAAGGTCCTGTCCCACCCAGACCCCCTGTGGGATCTGGCCAGGTCCTCCTCACAGGCTGCTCCTTACCTGGGTGCTGCTGGGGGTGTGGATGGACAGCGATTTGGGAGCACCTTGGAAGCTGCTCTCCCTCCCTGCCCTCTGCCTTCCTGTCCCATTCACGTCTCTTGCCTTCCAGCTGCAGTGCCTGCTTGGCAGGTGAAGTCCTTCAAGGTCCCACACCTGGGGACTCAACCTGCTCTTCCCAGGGGCCCTGTTTCTTGCCATCTCTCTGAGGACAGTGATTTGTCCTGGACCTCAGACTGTGGCTTGGAAGACTTCTAAACATCAAAGCTGGAGGGGGGTGGGATGCTTTTTTGGATCTCTGATTTTTCTCTGCATGGGTGCACCATTCCACTAAGGTCTTGGGAACACGGAGAAGTTAGCTGAGATCCATTTCCTATTAGGAACGAAATGCAAACGCTAAACGTCCACAAGAGGCCTCATCCTGCTAGCAGACAAGCCACACGCAGATGACAGCCTGGCAGGGCCTGGGCGCCCTCCTATCTCACAGCTTTATTTCTGGGATCCTTCTCAGCAGCGCGGCTGCTTCCACTGGCTATTAAAAGAACCAGTTAGCTCTTTGGCTGAAGTGCACTCACTGGCTCTTCTGGCCCGTATCTGGGGTCAGGAAGGCCTTGAAGCTGATCCTGTATGTGGCCTCCACCTGCCCCGCCCCAGCACGGCGCCTGGCACACAGTAGGCGCCGAATGAATCGACCTGCCTCCACCAGCAAATTAATCGGGCAGCTATTCGAAGTGAATGCCCATTTCGCTCAAAGCAGGTGATTTCAAGGAAACGCCCACACTGTGCTTCTCCAAATTTTCAGTTGCTCGATGCCAGAGGAGCACAACCATGAACATGGGCACCTAAAGGTATCAGCTCACCTCAACAGGAGAGTTGTTTAGGGGGGGTTGTTGTGTTTTTTATTTTTTTCATAATTCAATTTGGTTTTAAAAGTTGATGTGAATTCTGCACTTAATACATCTGGGCTGAAGCACTATGGCACGGTGACCTCCAGGAATCGGCACTGGCCTAACTTATTACATGGGAAACATTTCCAGGCCTCACTGTTTTTCCCATGAGCAGAGACAGCTCATTTTTCTTCTCCCTGAGAACAATGGTTCCTGATAGTTTGTGGAGCAGGGAGCCCTTTGAGAACTTGAGTTATGGCCTCTCTTCCCGGGAAACACAAAAACTCAGCACTTTGCACATATCCGCAGGGGGTTCAGAGACTGCCTGACCCTGACCTTAGCCTATCTCCCGGGGTCCCACGCCCCTCCAACCACTGTGATACAGAGACACTGTTGCCCAAGAGGTCGAGACTGTTTCTGGTGGAGAAGTGGGGAGGGATTAGCAACACGGCCACCAGGATTGGCGGGGAGAGAGGAGCTGCAAGAAGAAAAATGGGCTTTGGTCTCATCTGCACTAGTGAGGATTTTGAGCCAAACCACTTGCTGGTCAGGAGGCTTAGACCCAGACAACCGCATCCTGCCTCCCTGGAAAGTCATTAAGATCAGTCATTTGTCCAGAACGGCCGGATCAGGGGGCTCACCCAGTGATCAGGGCCTACCAGGCCCCCATCTTCACCCCTCTCACCATAAACCTTTTCTTTCTTCCCTTTGTTATCACTCTTCTTCTTCTCCCCTTTCCTGACAGTCCCCTCCACTCTTCTCACTCTGCCTTGCTCGCGCACAAGTCATTCCTAGATTCCAAACACAACGCTCAGAGCTTCTCAACCCTTGAGTTAGATGCTGTCGAGCCTGGGGACAGCAAGATGGATCAGATGACCTCAGAAGGTGCTCTCCACCAAGAGCCTAGCTCCAAATCCCAGCAACCTGGGAACTCACGGGAAATCTGTTACTGCTGAGAACTAGTGTCCTTAGATACCACCGAATCCACAAAGTACGGTGAGGTGTCTGGGCTCACCACTTCCTCCAACGAGGCTTCTCCTTACCTTGTAGGATGGGGTCTCTGTGCCCGCGGTCTCGGCCTGCACAACAATGTAGGCATGTAAGAAATTGGAGGCAATCATATCTGGGACAAACGGTGTATTTTCTTCTTGGAAGATGATGGCCACAATGTCGTTCCCAATGTGTCTCTTTCTCTGGAGCTAAACAAAAAGTGTTTAATTGTTACGAGCCAGTTAGGAACATCCCGAAAACAGAATAGGTCTGTACAGGAAATTGCTCGTTATTGTACCTTTATACATAAACCTTGAAACTCTGAGACCGAGCTCTCCAGGGAGCTGCTTCTTTAAATCTTTAGAAGCCACCAAAAAGAAAAAACACGGGGGAGACGCTCAAGGTGTTAGGTGGAGGCTAGCAAGCATCTTACCGAGCTCTACAGGGCACAGAGCCCTGACTCAGAACTTGGGAAGAATATTTAAAAGGTGGGGCCGGGTCTTGCCCTGATAGAGCCTATAACCGATCTGGGAGAAACACAAAAACCAGCCAGCAAGCGCTAAATTAGTTGCTGCACATGAAGTGGCTGACAGCTCTGGGGACAGAGGAGGGTGAAGTCAGAGGGCCCCATAGCAACCCAAGAGGACTTCCTGGAAGAGGAGATGGGGGAGGGGTCTTGATGGAAATGCGGATGAGAGGGATGAGGGGGTGGAGAGGCACTGGTCACCTGGCTTGGTGGAGGTGAGGTGGAGGGGGGAACCCAACCTCGACTCGGTATCCCAAGCAGTGCCAGGTGCTCTTGCACATGATCCCTGTCACCAATCACCCACTGTGTGTCAGGAACCACGCTGGGCTGACCAAGCCTGACTTCAAATGTCAAACCTCTCCTGTGCACCACAGCCTGGCTAGGTGCCTGCTTATGCATTTGTTCCTTTATTAAGCACCTACTGCATGCAGGCCCCATGCTCATTTACTGAGCACCTGCTCTACACCCAGCACCGTGCTGGGCGCTTTTGCACAAATTACCTCACTCACTCCACACACGTCATTCCATTTCTCAGGAGGAAAAAATTAACATTTAATCAGCCCCCGCCAAGAGCCAAGCTCTGTGCCAAGGTATACCTCCCAACCGACACATGTGAGACAGAAAAGGCCCCGACAGAACCAGCCTCAGCCCCGGGGAAGGTAAGAGGGGCCTGCAGGGAGCCGAGGGACTGAAGGTGAACCTCTAAGACAAAAGCCACTTTCAATACAAAAGGAACCTTGCTCCCATTTGTTTCTGGAACATTCAGTAGTTATTTTAGAGCCAAATCATAATCTCATTTGCCAACTTCCTTTTTTCCTAAGAAGCCAGGGACTATGTTTACAACTTTACATCTGTCCTGCCTCCCCCGTTCCCTGCTCAGAAACAAACAGGTCAGAGTCTGGGCAAAGGCCCACCTGCCTACCTTATTTTCCCAGAGACTGAAAAGAGACAACACGTGGGGAGGGGCAAACAGTGTCGCAACCACCAGGGATTGGCAGCCTCCCTGGGGATGCGTGGCGGTCAGAGCAGCAGATTGGAGAGCGAGCAAGGAAACGCTGGAATCAGAGGGCTCATCCAGGCGAACCTGGCCAAGTTGAAGGCTGAATTCCCACAGGTGCGGTGAGAGATGAGGCCATGAGACTGGGAAGGCTGGGGGTGGGGGCTGGTGGGGATTCTCACACAATGACCAGCTTTGCATTGCTGGGGCAGGAAGGGCACAAAATGACCAGTGGACTGGACAGCGAACAGCTGTTGTATGGGGAGCTAGCCACGAGTCAGGCATCCTATGAGCCCTGCATTCAGAAAGCTATGTAATCCCCATAACCACCCTGTGATGTAGGTGGGATCATCCCCATTTTACAGATGAGAACAATGAGGCCTCCAGGTTAACCAGCTTGCCCAGAGTCTTGTGCCCCTGATGGGCCAAGTTGACTTCAGGCCCCGTCTGCAGACCCCACCATGCGCTCCACCACCACCCTCCCTGCTCAAGGCTCCCAGGCTCTCTTCCTGCACTGCCCCTAATCAACTGAGAAACCTCGGGAAAGTCGCTTAGCCACCCTGGGCTGCAGTTTCCCCCAACAGTCCAAGTGGGGATAACTAGGAGCCCTGCCCCGGTGTGGCCTGCTGAGATCACACGACAGAGCAGGCTTTGACCACACTCCTGGCAGAACAACTGGCCTCCTGACTGTGACAATGGGGCAGGGGCCGCAGTCCCTCAGGCAGGTCGGAGCAGGCCAGCCAGGGCTCCCGCAGCCCTCCCCAACCAGGTTACCTGCTGGGCGTCTCCCTCGGTAAATGGCAGCTTTGTGGAGACGTGAAACATGATCTCCCTGTCCCGGAATGTCGTGTACACGGATTCCACCCCTGTCTGTCCGTGGGTCACATCCAGGCCTCCTCGGAAACTGTCAGCAAAACAGGGCAGGAGCAGGGAGAGAAGGAGAGTGAGGGAAAGTGGGCAGCTTGGTGCCACCTTTACAGGGACACGCAGCGGGGATGCCTGAGGACACGGGGAGCCGAGGGCAGGGCAGACTACGGTGCAGGAAACGCAGGGAGAAATGCCAGCCTAGCCCTGGCATTCTACCCCCAAATCCACTGTGTGAAAGACAAAGGTGGAACCTCCATTTCAAGCCCTGGCCGTGTCCCCTCCACACCAGATGGTCACGCGAGGAGGGAGGCCGTCCACCCGCAATCCCAGACAAATGCCCGTCCCGGGAGCCAGTGGCCCTCAAGGCTGGGCACAGGCCTTTACTCTCCGCAAGGCCATGTCTGAGTCCCAAGCCCAGAGCCAGGGCAACCGGTGCCCCTGCCGGATGGTGGTGAGCCCCACTGGAGAATGCAGAGTCAGGCAGGGGAGGTGACGGGAGCTTGACTTCTACCCAGCCAGTCCCTGATATGGAGGCCCAACCACAACGCCCAGCCGGGGCTAGTCCAGGAAGGTCTTTCTCTGGCTGCCCCCTCACAGGCAGGAAAGAAAAGTACTAAGCAATGGGGTGGGCTTCCAGGAGCCGTCTCTCCCTTCTGCCTGTATAGAACACAGCCACCAGTGTGGAGCATATTCTCCAGCAGAGGGGAGAGAATGCAGATTCAGGTTCCTTTCAGAAAATGAAGTCAGATGGACCCTGGACGTCAGCCCCCAGCACCACAATACAGCCAGAAAATGCGCTCAGCCTGGCGGGGAGTTGGGTGCTCCGGGTTCTAGACCTGCTTCTGCTGCTAAGTCAACATGTGACCTTGGGCACATCACTTAACCTCTGTAGGCCTCAGTTTCCTTTCTCCATAAAATAAAGAGATGGGATAGGATTACTCAGCGATCTCTGAGGTCTTTCTGGATTTAATATCCTGTGTTTCATCTATTCCAAGACCCACATTTTTTTCACACTGTAACACCACTAAATTCAGGATGGATCTTATAATGATGGCATCTCAAAGTCAAGGAAAGATGGTAAAATAAGAACGATAACAACAACGACTACCAGTGCACGGCACTAGCTTAAGAGCTTCACGTGCATCATCTTTTTTAATCCCCCGACAACCTTGTGGGATCCGTATTACCTTTACCTCCCTTTTTACAGATGAGGAAACTGAGGCTTGCAGAGGGAAAATCACTTGTCCAAAGTCATAGAGCTAATAAGCAGTGGGGCTGGGATTTTAACACAGGAGTGACTGACTGCAGACAGCAGTGATGACCTTGAAGTGGGGAGAAGAGGGAGGAAGAGGGAAAGAAAAGAGGAGGAGGAGGAAGGGGAGAGAAGGAAGCAGAGGAAGAAAGCAATGGCTGAACACCTGCTTCATGCCAAGCACCAGTGCTCTCACACATGATGCTAGGAGCGCCTGTTAATTTGGCTGCTGGGGTGGGGAATTCTGGGGCCCTCAGCCACGTGCCAACCACCGAGCACAGAACAGGCTGGCTGGATCTGAACTCATCCCAAAAGATGAGTTTTCCTTTGCCAAGGAAAAATCAAGAGCCAGAGTCTTCCAAGCAATAGCCCCAATATTCTATCTTATTGTCCACTTAAAAAAAACCACAGGTTGTTGTATGGATTCCAGACTGGAAATTATTCTATTTGCATCAACTCTGAACTATCCACTCCTTGTGTGTTATTCAAAGTGGGTCATTTCCACCCCCAAACTGCACCGGGGCTCTCTTTCACGAATGCCTGGCAGGTGAGTGGTAGGGAAGGTGGATTCATTTCACTCCCAGTCTGAGCCAAATGCAATTAGGAAGGCAGATCTGTAGCGATCTCATTGTACATCCTAAGGCCACATGCCAGATAATCTGCCATGCTGGATTATCCCTCAGACCACTGAGTCCTCAGGAATGCAGTCGGTGAATGTTGATGAGATGCTGAAAAAAAAACCATGCTTCTCGTGTTTTTGACTTTCACACGCTCTCCCCAAGGACAGAGCCGTCTGCCCCTTGGCCTTCCTCCCGGGCCTCATCCATGGAGCTGGAGCCGTCGCTGGGCTAAAACCCACCCTTTGAAGTCCTGCAGCGAGATCGTGTCTCCCAGCAGGTCTAAGAACTCCCTGAAGGCTGGACTCTCCTCGTTGTTCCCAAATAGCTCCTCCTCCAGGGTCTGAAAGAGAAACAGGAACAGGGGCAGGAGTTACAAAAATCCTCCTTGATGCCAAGAGAAGGAATATGGTTGTCCAGACATCCGGTCCCTTTCTTCCCCTCTCCCTGGCTCTCAGCGCATGCACCACAGCTGTCCTCACCAGGAGGAAGGAACTAACAGAGCTCGCTCGACAGAGCCGGATCTTCACGGCTGGCTAACAAGGGCTTTCTCTTGGAGCAAAGGCTGCTGGTCAGTACAAAAGGCAGAGCTTAGACAAAGAGTTCTCAGACTTGATACCAAAAACATGATCCATACATAATACACTGATTGCAGGACTTCCACCAGAGGGCAAGTCTCAAGAATATACGAATAACTCTCAAAACTCTAAAGTCACCAAAACCACAATGAGATGCCACTTCACCCCCGCTAGGATGGCTGCCGTGAAAAAGAAAGGACAAGAACAAGTGTTGGTGAGGATGTGGGGAAATCATAACCTTCTCACACTGCCAGTGGGGATGTACAATGACACAGCCACTTTGGAAAATAGTCTGGTGGTCCCTAGAAAGGCTAAAACATAGAGTTACCATATGATCCAGAAATTCTACTCCTAGATACAGACTCAAGAGAAATAAAACCATATGTCTACACAAAAACTTATACATGAGTATTAATAGCAGCACTATTCATAATAGCCCAAAAGTAGAAACAACCCAAATGTCCATCGACTGACAAGTAGATAAACAAAATGTGGTCTATTCGTACATGGAATATTATTTGGCCATAAATAAGGAATAAAGTATGGATACATGCTATAACATGGATGAACCTTGGAAACATTATGCTCAGTGAAAGAAGGCAGACACAAAAGGCCACATATTATATGATTCCATTTATAAAAGTCCAGAATAGGCAAATCCATAGGGACAGAAAGTAGATTAGTGGGACTGCAAGGAGTCGGGACAGGGAGTGACTGCGAGTGAGTATGGGGTTTCTTCTGGGGATGATGAACATGTTCTGGAGTTAGATAATGATGATAGTTGTACAGTTCTGTTGTTATACCACAAACCAATGAATTAAGATATAAATCACATGTTATTGTGAATTATATGCTATGAGAATTATGCCCCGATAAAGCTGTTATTAAAAAATTTTTAACTCATCAGTAAAAAAAAATTCCATTTAGAAAATAGTCAAAAGACATGAACAGACATTTCACCTAAGAGGATAAACAGATGGCAAAAAGCACATGAGAAGACGTCCAACATCATTAGCCACGAGAGAAATGCAAACTAAAACCTTAGGGCAATATCACCCCACATCTATCAGAATGGCTGAAATAAAAAGTACTGACAACACCAAATGCTGGCAAGGATGCGGAGAAACTGCATCCCTCAGAATTGCTGGTGGCAACGACCACTCTAGAAAAGAGTTTGACAGTTTCTTACAAAATGAAACATACCTAAAATTTTTTTAAAAACTAAACAAATAATTACAACTCAACAACTATACCCCTAAGCGTGTATCCCAGACAAATGAAAACGTTATGTTCACACAAAAATCTGTAGAAGTTATTCATAACAACTTTATTCATGACAGCCCAAAACTGGAAACAACCTAAACATCCTTCAGTAGGTGAATGTTTAAACAAACCGCGGTACAATTATACCATGGAATGTTACTCAGCGATAAAACGGAACGAACTGTTGATATACTCAAGAACTTGGACGACTCTTGCTGAGTGCAAAAAAAGCCAAAAGGTTGTATACTGTATGATTCCATTTATATGACATTTTTGAAATAACAAAGTTTTAAATTGGAGAACAGATTAGTGGTTGCCAGGGGTGAGGGACTGGAGGGAGGAAGGGAGAGGGAGGCAGAAGGGAGGATGGTTATAAAAGGACAATGCAAGGGACCCCTGCGGTGATGGAATTCTTCTGTATCTTGGCTGTAGAACCTATACATATGTTAAAATTACATACAGCAAAACGCACACGCATGCAATACATACAAATGAGTATGTGGAAAACCGGGGGAAATTGGAATAAGATCTGTGGATTGTATCAATGTTGATATCCTGGTTGTGATATCGTGCTATAGTTTTATAAGACTACCTCTGGGGAAAACTGGGTAAAGGGTACGCAAGAACTTTCTGTATCAGTTGTTTTTTACAATTGTATGTGAATCTGCATATATCTAAAAATGGTTTAATAATTTTTTAAAAAGCAAAGCTGAAAACAGTAGCAAGCTCTGTAAACAGCAGTAAGTTTAAAACACGACTGCCCTGACTGATTGACAGGCTCTACCCACAGTGGCAGGCTCTGCAGACACTCACAGACTGCAATGAATGGCTGCAGATGACATAAAGACACGCTAGCCTGCCCAGTCATTCAAGGAGAAAGTTTCCAATAGCTTATTCTTTAACACCTCCCTAACACCTGCTTTATTACAAAAAAGAGCAGACCTCAGACTCCAGACTCTAGTAGATTTCAGTAACTTTATTACTTACAGTATTTCTTTTTAGAATTACCTTCATTTCATGGTAAGCGATCATGGTTTTCCAGTTGAGAGTAGTGATATAAAATTTCCTTTTAAAATAAATGTATTTAAGTTTGAAAAAAAAAACTTTTTAAAGAAACTGTTAAGTAATTAACAGTACAGGTATGATAAGAACGTTAACAGTGGCACATGGTGGAACAAACCATATGATACAGATCCTCGATATGGTTTGTGTCTGAAGTTTGAGAAACACTGCTCTCTAGCAAGGGTCAGCAAACTATGGCCCATAGGCCATCTGGCCTGCTGCCTGTTTTTGTAAATAAAGTTTTAATGGAATGCAGCCAGGCCAACACATTTATATTGTCTATGGCTGCTTTTGCACTACAAGGGTAGAGTTGAGTAGCCTGTGACAGAGACCACAAGGCCCACGAAATCTAAAATATTTATAATCTGGCCCTTCATGAAAAAGTTTGCCACTCTCTGATCTATCATGACATGCCATGAAGGCATCACAACTCTATCCAAGAGTCCTGTTTGCCCCAGGTCATGAGGCCAGAGAGTAGGAGAGCAGCTGCTTCCAGACAACCTACATCTCCTACAAGGAAAACAATTGTGTGTATATTCTGGGGCATGCACCTCTCTTCCAGGATTCATACCCAGCCTGGTATTAGCATTATCATTATTTTTACACTGGCCTTGAGCTTGACCATGCATGCAGGGAGGGGGCCTTAGTCATCACTGCGCCCCAGAGCGCTCAGCGAAGTGCAAGACAACAGGAGAGTTAGGTGAGGCTTATTTATATCCAAACACCAGCTTTTCTGCAACAAATGTTCACATTAAATGTCCCCCAGCTGTAGGTCTGCAAAACAACAATCTGTCTAGGTTTAAAAAAAAAAAAAAAAGAATTTGATCTTCCTGGCTTTTTCCCCTATAGCAGCATCGGGTAAATAAACAACACACAGATTCCTTCTCAGAGGCAGATAGTTAATGTTCAATAATTACAACTTTGCCGGAACATTGGATTGTAATCACCTTATAAGATCTGCTATGGTAAGTTTCATAAGCAAAGAACTTTAATTAGAGGGGTTATATTAGCAGAGCTGTACAAAATAAAAATGTAATATATGAAAATAATTAGAGCAGCTACCTGAATAATCTCTCTTAAATTATAAGATTCATCAGTGTTGGTCTTGCAGATTCTAAACTCTTCACCTAATTAGAGTATTTTTAAGCAAACGCATGTCTCTTGTGGTCTGATATCTTCAGACAAGGAAATCAGGTGTCATTGAGCCAAGAAAGACACCATCATGTAAAAAAAAAACAAAGATAATATCAGAAGATACTACTGACCTGCCATTAGCAAGGTCAAAATTTTTATTCATTCACTAATTCCCATAACAATTCAGTGTATTTATATAAAGTTGACTGACATGCTAGGCTCTTGGATGACGCACAGATGAAATGGGTGTGGAACCTTCTCTCAAAGAATCTAGGTGAGAAAACCTCAGTGTGTTCAGCCAGTCACTCTGCTTGGGACATTAACAATGTTCATGACAGGAAAGAGGCTGAGAAGATGGGAAGTCTGTGGCCAAATAAGAATAGGAAACAGTAAGTTTAACAACGTTATAAAGAGTTTACTTTACGGGTTCTTAGAGCCTTTAAAATGTTCCCATATAGGTGACAACCCCTCCCCAAGTCATTTGCTCACAGAGTTCATCACCAGACTCATGCCTCATGGAACACACTTTGAGGAACGTTATTCTGGCCAACTAACTTCAAAGCAGCACGTGAGTACTGCAGGAGACAGAGGAGGGTGAACAGTGGCGTGCTGGTAAATGTTTTAGCAACTGGCTCTCCCAAGGAGGAAAACAGAAACCCTTGTGTTTGCCAATTTCCATGGTGTAAATATTTCCACTACGGCTGATTTTAAGCTACCAACATGATGTCACCGAACACAAAGTTGGGAAGAGATGCGCACGGTTGGCTCTGTCGCTCCACTGAAGTTTGGGGAGGAAAAGCTAATTTCCAGTGGGGAGAATGGTGGGCAAGGAGAGAGCGGCTTGTTGTAATCCACTTCCCCCCCAACACACACCCCTAGCCTGATCTTTCTTAGAACCAACAGCTCATAGATAGAACAGAAACTGAGGTAGCCAGAAAGAATCAGAATTTACTGTATGCAAAACTATATCACTGTTTAAAGAATTTGCAGGTCTTTTTGTAAGGAGTAACCTTCCTTGAAGGTTCTGCCACCTCCAGTCTAATTCATACTTTAAATGTGACGGTTGTATTCAGAATGTTTGAGGACCTAGTTCAGGGCCCCTGCACTAGCAGTAGGCAAAAAAAAAAGAGTCTTCAGTGAGAAAGCATAGGATGTCATGACCAGTATGGATTCATGCTGCTTACCTGCCTGGCTTTTTGATAAATGACCCCAAATTTGAACGTGTTGTTGACATCATGTTCATCATAGGACACAATCATCTGGGAGGCCTGGAAAACATGGGAAGAAAAAAAACATCAAGATTGTCCATTAATTTGGAGGCAACTGAGGAAGCGAATGGAAGGGGACGCATCCACTTAGGTAGAGAAGGTACCTCCTGGTATGAAACATCCACACGTATGGAGGAAGAGAAAGGGAGAAATAATAAGTAGACAGGATGCAACTCCAAAGGTCTTAGCCAGCTTCCAACACGTGGGCTTCCCCAGGAGTAAGCAAACCTCTGTATCATCCTTTCCATTCCATCGAGATGTGCCAGCCAAGGCTTGGGCACATGAATCCTGCAGGACTCAGGGAACTGACCTTACCCCAGTGTTTTGTTTGTGGTGTAAGAAGTGAAGTTGGAATCCCAAAACCATTCAGCAAGGATGACTGCAGTTATAATTCCACCTCTAATCAGCAGTATGACTTTGAGCAAGTCACTGCTCCGGCCAGACTTCGATCCCTTACCCATAAGATGAGAAGTCTCTAAGAAGACCACTCTAAGGAGGAACATACCCTAATACAATGTGCAAATAAGAAAGGAAAAACCCAACCAGTGGGTCTACGTAATTTTCCATTATGCTTCATAGAGTTGAGGTCTGGGGTCAGAAACACTAAACTCTAGGGCCAGGTGTGGTGGCTCACGTCTGTAATCCTAGCACT